>JAPYXD010000338.1:3000000-3592500 GCA_030998225.1 Diplolepis rosae | reverse complement strand
AAGTGTATTAAAAAACAATTTCAACTTTGCAAGGAATGTTATGTTTTGTTCTTATAACGTGAAAATCACATCTATCAAACAGTGAAAGTTATCCCCGTTATTTCTTCGGAGACAGTTATAAAAAACAAGCAGGTTATGTATCAGATGGGAGGTGACAAAAATGAATGATGCAGGTTAAATCTAGAATAGGATTTGACATAATCATGAAAACTAAAAGCAATGAGATCGTCATAAATGTATCTCGCATCTTCAATTTTAAAAAATATTTGCCTTTGGTTATCATTTTTGGAACAAACAATTCTAATTGTATATAAATAATTATAGTTTTATAAATATAAAAAGAAATGATAATTTCAAAACGGGGAATGTAATATTAATTAGTATCCTGTCATTCACTTCGAAATCACGTCTAGCAAACATTTCGTATTAAATTTGAGCAAATCCTTTGCATAAAATTTGCATGTAATAAGTGCAAACTTGCGTCGGTCATTTTGCATAAATTTTGTTCAAATTTTTCTTGTATTTCTAAGCATTTTTTTAAAATTTTAAATAGTAAATTAAGTTTATTTCCAATTTTTTGTTTGTTTTAATATTTGAACTTTCACATTTTATAGAAACATATTTTTCATAAATTTCTTTAATTGTCAAAGTTTTACAGAATATATCGGAGAAAAAACTTTAAATACATATATAATTATAATAATTATTATAATTATACAGGGTGAGGCACATAAAGTGTTTCAAAGCGATAGCACTAAAACTATTGATTATATCCAAAAATATTTCAGACAAAAGTTTCAGTGTTCGAGAAGGCCGTCATACTCGACCACCCTATTTTTTATCGGTGGAGGCGCTAAAGTTACGTTAAGGTCAACTCCACTTTTTCAAATGGAACCATGTATTTTTTTTTTGATGACGTTATTACCGATTTTAAGACGAATTCAGCGAACTACAACACAAGGTCCTTCTAGTCACGCAAAGTATGAAAATAGTCGAAAAATCATTATCATTTCTTTTCATTTCTTACGATATCCATGATAGTACACATCGATAAGGTATTTTGACATCGGCAAAAAGTAAGGATTTTCTGTTGAAAATGAATGCTTTCAAGAATATTTTGATATGTTGATGGTGCTGGGGGAATGCAGTAAACATTACAGAAACGCCCAAGATTTGTATGCGGCTCGTTATCTGGATAGGCAACAAAAATCGCACATGGCTTTTAAGCGATTACCTGACTGTTTCTGTCGCTTCCGTACAGTAAAACAACCACAAGTCAAACGTCGACCAATTGTTAATGAAAATAATGTGGCTGCTATCTTAGCTTTTTCTGCACTAAATCCACATGCGAGCAGCAGGCAAATGGAAAAAAAGAGTGGAGTTAGTCAGCGATCTATATTAAGAATCTTACATCAACACAAGATCCATCCGTGTCGTATGTCATTACATCAGGATTTGTACGGCACTGATTTCATAAAACGCGTTAAATTCTGTAATTGGATTCGTAAAAAAATGCGCACAGATGTCTCATTTTTGAGTCATGTGCTTTTTTTCTGATGAAGCTACCTTCGCAAATACGGGAAATGTGAATAGGCATAATATGCATTATTGGGCAAATGAGAATCCTCGATGGATAAGAACCGTACCATTTCAACATTCGTGGTCCGTTAATTGTTGGTGCGGGATTGTCGGCGATCACGTCATTGGTGATTTTTGTCTTGATAATCAAGTAACAAATTAAGTAAAAAAAATGTAATAATTTTTATTTTGCAATTATAAATATTTACGACCAAATTCCTGTGAGGAGCTTTTTCTTCAGTTTAAATATTTTCCGACAACTATCTTAGAAAATACAGCATTAGACAGTAAGTAAAGAACATCTGTCAACTTCGTTCGAATGAAAATTTTCTAGTTAAGTGTAATTGTCGATAAATCCTACAGTTTAATTTGCTCCTATAAAATTATTTCCATTATTTTTATTGAAAAGAAGTTACAGACGTTCTTTGCTGTCTTTTATTATGATTCCCAAAATCTATAAGTTATAAGTAAGCTTTTGGGCATGTTATAAAGAAGATGAAAACGAACGTGTCAATGATTAGAAAAAATTTAATTTTATCAAAATCTTTCGTAAAACTTTTTTTTATTATCAAAAATAAAAACAGAATATATACGTCCGTTTGGAAGTACCTTAGTTTCTTCCAAATTTGTATATGATTATTTTATTTATATAAATGGGGTCTTTTTGTTTTTGTATTAACAATATTTTTTCATTTTCTTGTTGCTAATAGAAATCAGTTTCAAAATCAATTCTTTTCACCATTTTTTATCTTACTAAAAATGGTTTCACAGGCCCACAAAAAAAGTGGAATGAACTTTATATGTGAGTATACTACCCCTATGGATTTTGAGCCACTGAATCCGAATCCGATCTCAGAATTTCTCCTGGACCCCCAGTTTTCTCCTAGCCTAAATGAAATGCGTGGAATTTTAGGAATTTAAGTATATGTGAAAGCAATTTTGATCTATGCAATATTAAATAAAACCAGAATAGCCTAGGGGAAAAATTGTTAAGCTGAGCAAAACTTGGGATTTCTGGAAGGTTCTATTTTTGCGCAAGGAAGCTTATATATTTTCGTATTTTGAGTACCTGAATTCATATTTGACGTGAAAAATGTTCCACAGTACTTCAGAATTTCCCTAGCCTAGGGAAAAACGTAGAAAATTGTGCAAAAAACGAAGTTTCTATTTCGTATGGGAAAGCTGATATCTTTTCGTCTTCTGAGTTGCCGTGTTCATTTCTGTCATCACAATTTTTATCCAGCTCCTATGAATTGCTCTAGCCTACGAAAAATTCCATGATATTAATTTGTTCGTCTTTTCCCTGTTCTTTTATCGTCATACGTTGAGGATCCTGGTCCGACCGCAGATGAATACGCCGTCCTAGGGGTGATAACCCTCATACCTCCCTAGGCCTAAGTATGAGGACTTTCCGACTTTGACGAGGACCATGTCAACTCATCGTCGGACACACTACGGCATCATCCTCACTCCGTGACGCCCACCTGCAGAGCAGCGCACCTTCACTACTTCGTTACCTTGACAAACCTGAGTACGAATCATTCTACACATCCCCTTTCGGGGCAGTTGTCATCATCCCAGTATCTGCCAAGGCAGCAGGATTTTGCAGTTTGTTAAGAAACTCATGATTGCCCGTTGAAATGGGGTTGCATATGCGATACAGGCTCAAGATTCAAGAGGATACCAAATTCACAGAATCAATTTGCATATGGATATATTTACATATGAACGTGTAGTAATTATCTGAAACTGAAATTCATTTCCACAGACCCAGGTTGAATTAAGAGAGACAAAAATATTTCGTAGCCTGTGTGTGTTTCAATCATGCTACCAATTTTAAAATACATAAGTTCGACCCACATTGAAGCTGTAGTTTTTTTCAGTTATAATTTTTCTTTTCTATGCTAGAAAGTAAGTGATATACAAAACAGAAAAAACGAGGAAAAATTTTAGTTCTGTCGCTCATAATGCTTAAACACATGATATATGATCGTCAGCTTTTCCATGTAAAAATCAAGTCACCGTAAAACTCACGCACTAGACTTTTTACCTTAGACCAGGAAAATTTATAGGTCCTGTAGAATCCAAATCTATTTCATAGATAAAAATATAAAAATCCGTATGAATAAAATTAAATACAGCTCTCCAAATTCTCTAAATAAAAAAAACCGTTCAGATTTATACAGACATCAACCAAAGGTGTGTTTGACATACAACGTAACAAACTTCACTAAATTGTCTAATATTTAAAAAAAATACAATATGTCAACTATCCCAGTCGTTAACAAAACTTTGAAATCATTAACAAAATTAGGTAAAGACTCCACAAACAAATAGGAAGAAACTAATATTGTGTACAAATTTAATTGTAAAAATTGCCCTGAGACTTATATTGGTGAATCTAAGAGAGCATTAAGAGTTCGTATTAATGAACACAAAAATACAAAAAAAACAGTGAAACCGTAGTCTATGAACATCAATTGGAATTCAACCATGAATTTGATTGGGAAATACCAAGATTGTTGATTATGTCTCTGACTATCGGAAAAGGTTAACGTCAGAGATGAACCATATAAAATTTAATAAATTTAGTATAAATAGAAAAGAAGACATATTTACTTTGAATAGAATTTATTTTTCATTACGTAATAGATTAAATTCATGATAGCTTTCCAGCTGATGTCTGTTTACATTTCAAATTCTATGTTTACAATAACTGTTGTCAAAATTCAAAGTTAACTGTTTGAATCTAATAATTTAGTAGGCAAAGTGTCGTCGACTCCATGACATCACGTCATTTTATTAGTAAAACCATGTCTTTTATTATAATTTTATATTCTCGACAATACTCATCATGAGTTAACCTTCTTTTGTAAAGGTAAAATTTAATAATTTTATGTATGTTTTTGATATTAAGTTAATTTTTATTTTTCTTGTGTATGATAATTTTACTATTTGGTGTTTTTTTTAAATTTAATAAAGCCTGATGAGGTTGGCAAATCCATAGCCAACGAAACGTCGCAACAATTTTGACATTATGAAGAGTTTTCTTCTTTATATTTGACCCTCATTGATCGCAAACCAGCATGTTTTATAATATATTTATCTAATTCCGATGAAGATACTTACGTTTGGATTATGAAATCAAAAGATATTATAAGTGTGTATTTTCAAAAACAAAACCGCTTACAAGTGCTCTAAGCTACTCTTCAAAGAGAGTGATTATTTCAAGGTTAGCGAAACACCCTGGGCGCGATTATATTTGTTAATGAATGTCTGCGAGCAAATTAAGGGGCATGTTTACTATATTTCTACATGTTTTGTACAGTAGTTTACCTTCTGGTAAAGGATGTAGAGTAACTGAGGTAGAAAGCCTTCCACTTCCCATGGAAACAAGATGTGGTGTTTCAGTTTGCACACGTAACGCACGTCCGGCTTCACGCACCTCAAGCCCGGCAGAAGTCATTCCTGTGGACAAAAAGATAAATGGCATTAATAACAGTAGTAGAAAGGGTCAAGATAATGGAAAATACCTTGAGACGATATTAATTGTATGCAATGCGACAAAAAATATATTGGACAAACTTGCAGATTCCTACACAATAGATTACTTGAACATGCTAGATAAGTTGAAAATAAAGATAATAAAATTGTACTTGCAGAACATGCTACTTCCTATAAACATTCTTTTGATTTAAAAAATACAAAAATGTTAGATACTGAAAATATTTTTAAAAAACGATTAATTTTGGAAATTATTTATATTCAAAAAGAAAATTTTTCAGTTAATTATAAAACTGATATTGAAAATCTCAGTGCCATTTATAATAACATAATAAAATCCATAAAATAACTTCTCTACTTTCTCTTTTTCTTTTCTTTTCTTTTTAATTTTATATTTTCATAAATTAAAAAAAATACCATTACATTTTACCAATAACTGACACATTACATATCAGTAGTGCTATGAACGCAACCTTAAATTAACAACGCTACCATAGTCAAATAAACAGAAATGGATAAATTTACTTCCAAGATTTCGTAAATAAATTTTCAAGAAAAATGTAACAATAACATAGAAAAGAATGGAACTGTTTGTAAGTAATTGAGCACCTGGATTCTAAAACTCGCCGTGCTCTCGGAAACAGGTAAAAGTATTGTCCACTGGGTCAAAATGAAGGTTTGAAAAAAATGTTTTTTAATAAAAAAAATAAATATATATTCGAGTAGAGCATGTTCAGCCCCATATTTTTCCTAAGTGAAATTTCTTTATCCGTTCATTATTTTCTTCAATAAAAAATAAAAACACAAAATTTTTCCTTCGAAAAAAAGTGGTTTTTTAAACATTTAACTCGTCATTTCTCAGCAAAAAATGTATGAAATGATTTCAGACTTCCAGGACTTATGTAAAACATACCACTGAAGCCGGTAAGATCCTTTAAATAAATAAAATATGCAATTGTTTATAGATATTTAATAACAAAATGATGCGCACCGTATTTCGTGTTTTTCTAACTTCGCCGACAAAAAGTATCTGGGGAAGTTTAACCTACAAAAAAGTTCCAGCGAGAAAGTTGTTCCCATATGTACAAAGAAATTTTTCTGAAAATTTGAGATTATTCGGATGAAAACTACAGGAGTTCTATGGATTATTATTAAAAACTTCTTGGCAGCCGCATCTCGCCTCGGGCATCGAGCACGTGCCAAAGTGCAAGTTGCCGGTCGCATCTCCTTTTTTCAATGTTTCTATTTACAGGATCGTTACCTAGCGTGTAATTTAACAAAACAGTAAAACCCGCTTCATAGCCAATTTCGAAAATGAAAATCTTTTAAAAAAATCCTGGCATCTCTTATCCTTTGCTATGTTAACGATTCACAATGGATCTGTTAGGATAGTGGTAGTCCTCCAGCTTTGTAATTATTCGAAGTTGCGTGCTTGATACTCGTTGACTGCATTATTTTTTATTTTAATTTTATTTATTAAAATGTTTATTACTTCACTTCTCTGATAAAAGTTTTTAGAATTATGCAAATATAATACTTTTTAACACTAATTTTTTATTTTAAATTCGCTTTTTCGACTATTTTATTACCTTTTCGCAAAAAATCTTTTCTCCTACTAAAATTATTCATTCTGTTTTTGTAATATTTTGTAATATTTGTATATCAATAAATATTTTTAAAAATAAAACAAAAAATAAAATGCAGTCAGCGAGCATCGAGCACGCAACCTTCCACCTAAAAGGCTTTTTTTAATCGAACCTTGTAAGTGTTATTAATAAAGTAACGTTGATTCAAAATTCAACAAGGATTATATATTTATTTCTCGTTTCTACAATAATTTTTTTTGCATTGCTTACTTTCTAAACTGGAATCCGAACATTCCTCTTAGTGTATCACTGAAATACTAACACATTTGGCTTTTTTAATACAATATCGTGTACATTATCCTGTATTTTTATTTCTATGTTTTCTTAACACCCTTCTTTGCGCGTTTTTTCACGGTTTTTTTTACAGATGTCTTTTTTAGTGACGATGTTTGACACTTTTGTTTCACAATAGAGCATTCTGTTTCATTTTCTTTTTCAACTATACCTGCGTTTTTACTACCTTTTTTGGAAGTTTTTATTGACTTTTCTTTGATTGAGGCATTTTCTATCAAATTTAAAAAAAAAGTTTTACCTTCAGGGCTCAAATATCGAAGTAACATTCTCACATCATTCAATTTTTTAGGGCTTATTCCTACTGAGCTTGCCAACGGTGTTTTCAATAAATCGTTGAAATCAATTTTCGTTTCAATATTATGAACTATGGATTCTTCATCATAACAATAATACATTGCAACGTCACCGTTTCCAAAATAACTGATTTTTATAGCATCTCGGATTCGCAAATCTTTTGGCAAGACAATCTGTTTGGGAATGAGTGTTTCAAAATCGCGTACAGTGTATTCAGTTTCATTAATTATTGTGAAAGGTGGATTTCTAGAGGTTCTGATAATTTTGTAATAATCTTCATCTGTTTCGATTGTTTCAACATTTTTCTTTTGTCGTCCATAAATTCCGAAATTTTGATCACAAGAGCAATAAGAGTGACCACGCACGGGGTACACATGGTGAATTTCAATTTTCAAATATCGAGAGAGCAGGGACAAAAAAGTTAAGAGCAAATAATTCTTGTTTTGACCTCCGCAACTGTCAGAAAATAAATAAATTTTATTGGGAAAATCTAATGCAAGTTCTCGTTTAATAGAGTCCAGAAGAAGATTGCACACTGTGTTAGAACCTTTTTTTAAATTGCCTTCAATAAAAAAGTACATATAACTGCGCTTGTGATCACCGAAAACATTAACATTCAAAACGTGTAACCAAATTAAACGTCGGTAAAATTGATCTGAAACGGGAAGTTTAGGCAGCGGCAAATTTTGACCAAAATAAAATTCCAGACACAATGATTTCTTGTCGCTCAAAATTGATTTTTTCAAAGCTCTATAATTTTCCTCGCTTGTTTTATGTTCTTTAGACTCGTCGTTATCTTTATTATTTCTGTTTTCATAACAAAAATTACAGACATCGGTGCGAGGTTTGGAAAATCCAAAATTAAGATTGTGTTCAAAATATTTAATGTAAGTCGATTCACTAAATGGAGGTTTTAAATCGCCTGTTTTTTGTGCATAGAAATCAATGAATAATTTGTACATTTTGCTTACATTGAAATCTGGATTCTCAAAATATTGCAGCAACGACTTTTCTCGTCTATAATGTGATTCAGTATGCGGTATCATCAAACAATGCTCAAGAATCATTTTCTTAATATCGTCCGTCATTCGCAAACGATGATTCTTATGTGTACCCCGATTGTCTCCCAAAGTATCATTGTTTTTTAGTTTACTTTGAACAGAAGCGAAGCGACCTTTATTTATTTGTAATACACGACACAAAAAATTTTGACAAACAGGTTCATGCTTTGTTTGCGAGTGAAAACAATAATCCCAGTAAGTAATGGGTTTTCTTTGCTCATTATTCAACCCATTACCAAGCTTTATTTTCATTAGAGAACTTAACATCAGATTTTGCGATTTATAATCACCTGCAGATTGCCAAAATGTCCAATGAAATTTTTGTTGCTCAGAAGCTTCAATTTTCTCGAAGCAATTTTTTGCGCAGCAAGACGTAACAATTTCAAAATTTTTGGCAGGTACAGTTTTCCCAGAATGTGATATGTACTCCTTTCCCTAGTAATTGAATATGTATTTATAACAAACAGTTAAAAATAAAAACAATTCCAACAATAGAAACGCTCACCTCGTTTTTGGCTTTTTTAATAATATTCTTTTTGTAAGAACTTTCATTTCTAGTTCTTTTTTTACCATAAAACTCTTTATCATTTTTATCACACATCATAAATAATTTATAAATAAAACATCTAAAACAACCGGACAAATGATTGCAAAAATACTGCGAAACGAATACAATTTGTAGGAGCCGAAAAAAACATGAATCTTCAAAATAATGCTTTTATACTCTCTGCTTCTTTAAAAGTGTCCTTGAATGTATGTAAACAAAAACATCAAAACAAAAGAGATGCGACCGGCAACTTGCACTTTGGCACGTGCTCGATGCCCGAGGCGAGATGCGGCTGCCGAGAAGTTTTTAATAATAATCCATAGAACTCCTGTAGTTTTCATCCGAATAATCTCAAATTTTCAGAAAAATTTCTTTGTACATATGGGAACAACTTTCTCGCTGGAACTTTTTTGTAGGTTAAACTTCCCCAGATACTTTTTGTCGGCGAAGTTAGAAAAACACGAAATACGGTGCGCATCAATTTGTTATTAAATATCTATAAACAATTGCATATTTTATTTATTTAAAGGATCTTACCGGCTTCAGTGGTATGTTTTACATAAGTCCTGGAAGTCTCAAATCATTTCATACATTTTTTGCTGAGAAATGACGAGTTAAATGTTTAAAAAACCACTTTTTTTCGAAGGAAAAATTTTGTGTTTTTATTTTTTATTGAAGAAAATAATGAACGGATAAAAAAATTTCACTTAGGAAAAATATGGGGCTGAACATGCTCTATTCGAATATATATTTATTTTTTTTATTAAAAAATATTTTTTTCAAACCTTCATTTTGACCCAGTGGACAATACTTTTACCTGTTTCCGAGAGCGCGGCGAGTTTTAGAATCCAGGTGCTCAATTATCTCAACATCCACAAGTGAGGACTCAAGTATTCATATCCAATCTACTGGACTCATTTCATCACCGACCAAATTCTAACGCAGGGTAATTACTAAGTATTTTAAGTTTGATGTATTCATGTCCATCTTTTCCATGGTGGTTACTTTAAATACTTTTGTTAATAAATATATTTATATGATCGAATAATCGGCTTATAATAAAATAATATTCGAATAATCGGCTTAATTCAAATTTGAAAACTAATTCAAGTATTATTTGTGGATCAATTGATCAGGACGAAACATTAAAAAACGAAACTACTTATATTTACAACGAAGATATAAGTTTGTTTAGTTCAACGATAATTCCGAAAAATACAGTTGAGAAAGAAATAAAATAAATTTATCAGAAAAATCTCTTACACGCCAAACAATTTTAAGTAATCACGATAGCGAAGATAATAGTACCGACAACGAACAAATGGAACAAATTGTTCACAACAATCCTGAACAAAACGTTAATCCAATTATAAAAAACGAAATGGTCCTACCTAATAATCAACAAGTATCCTTACGCGACGCGTTAGAAGTAGTACCCTTATTTGATGGAAATAACATTCCATTATCACATTTTATTGAAGGATGTTATGAGGCAAAGACAATACTGCCAGCATCCGCAGCTCAAGAAAATTTAGCACGATTATTGAGAAGTAAATTATCAGGAGAAGCGAGAAAATTTATATTTGGATCGACTTATAATAATATCGAGGAATTAATTGAAAAACTCAAAATAGTATATGCCCCAGCAAAAAGTGTGTATCAGTTACAGGGAGAATTAGAGAATACCTATATGTGGGAAAAAGAGAACGTACTTTCCTATGCAGCTATAATTAAGGAGATTGCTGACAGTATCGAAGACGATCATAGACTCAACAATAATGGACAAGTAGATAATACCTTCAAACGGAACATTTAAAGAGACGCTATTCAATGCTTTATTCGCGGTCTGCGTCCCGAATTAGAAATTCGAGTAAAAACAAAAGAAACATTTAAATTTGTAGATCTTGATGTTACTGGTATTATTAACAAAATTATATTATTATAATAAAATTATTATTATAATAATTATTATAGCCGCGGACAATGTTCCAGGGATGGTCCCGAAGGAATAACCCCCAATCCAAGGTGTTAACTACCGTGCCGAGGGCTGCATGGCACCAGGGAGTGGTGTCTCACACGGTGTCTCTAGGAAATCAGGCCACCTCCTAGAGTATTGAGGCCTTACCCCTGCACGCAGGGCTCTGCAGGGGCGGACCGAATACTTCCCTAGCTAATCGTGGGAATTAAAATGGAGTTTCAAAAATTAAATAAAAGTATGTGTGAGGGGACGTTTGGAGGTGAATTGGACGTGACAGAGGAGACGCCGGATCCGTTCGAAACCGATAAGTCCCAGGTACGGCAGTACCGGGACTGGCTTCACGTGAGGAACGAGAAGCAGTTGGAGATCCTGAAGAAGGTGGAGTCGGCCCTGGAGAAGATGGAGAGCTTCTCCAGGACCAAGAAGAATATGCACCTTCCTATCAGGGACGGAATTCAGGAGGCGAAGAAGGAGCTCGGGGCGCTGCGGTATGATATAGAGGATACCATCTGCTACCTCGACTCCTTCGAGTACCTGATGCGAGGTCTAATAGTGAGGAGAATCAAGGAGGTGAAACCACCCAAAAACAAGGGAGTAGTTGACAAGGGTAGCCAAACCCTCCCACAGCCGGCGGCGAGGTCCACACCGGACACTCGCAAACGGCGTAGAGAGCCGACTGTAAGTCCGGAGGTGCCTGTGGTTACAAAACCAATGGAGAAGAGGCCTAAAGCCTCCAAAAAGGAAGAGGAGTGCGTAGTTGTCCCCAGCAAGAAGGACCTCCGGAAGAAGAGAGGAAAGAAGCCATGCAAGTCGCCGGAGCAACCTCGCCGTGCGCGCCCAGAAGCGGTGCTCATCAAACCAGCGGAAGGGATGAGCTACGCTACCATCTTGCGCGAACTTAAGAAGCGCGTCAACCCTGACGAACTGGGCACCACAGTCCAGGGGATCAGGGAGACGCGCTCCAAGGACTTGCTAGTAGAAATGAAATGTTCCGCAAAAAGCAGAGGGAGGCTGAACACTGCCTATAAGGAGGTAATTGGAGCCAGGGGGACGCTCCGAAATCTCATCCCCCGGATCGAGGTCGAGATCGTCGACCTGGAACCCACTATCGTAGCGAAAGACGTCGAGGATGCCGTCAGAAGCCTCTTCGACGAAGAACCGGAGCTGGAGTTAAGGGTGTCTCTAAGTAAGACACCCTATAGAGGAAACCGGAAGGCGTATGTGCTTCTAGAGGAGGCAAGGGCGCTGAAGCTGCTCAAGGGGACCCACATCAAGATCGGGTGGGTCTCCTGCAGAGTTCGCAGGAAAAAAGGAGGTGAACTGGTGCTTCCGCTGTCTTGGCTTTGGCCACATAGCGGCGGACTGCCGAGGGCCAGACCGCAGCAGGTGCTGCTGGAGATGCGGCGAGGAGAGGCATCTTGCGGGATCCTGCACCGGGAAGCCGAGGTACTTTCTCTGCGCCGCAAGGAAGGAAAAGCCCCGGAATGACAACATACCGGAGACTATGCGTTGCGCGGCCTTTCGGGAGGCAGCCCCGAATAGGAAGACTTAGGAAGGCCGTCATGGAGAGGAGAACTGGAGGAGTAATTCCAGCAAAATAGATGAAGAAGCAAGGAGGAGAGGCTAACATCGCCTGATACAAATTTATTCAAAAATATGGCTTTAAGACTTATTTTTATGACAATATTTCTATTAAGTCCAATGTTTTACGAAAAACACAAAAATTTATCATGGATTATTTAGATTATTTGAAACAAACTCAAGTAAAAACAAAAAGAAAAAGAATGCCAAAAAATATTAACGGATTTGAAAGCGAAGAAATTGAAAATTATTTTTCAACTTCTGAAGATGAAGTAATTGATATAGAAACTGAAGATGAAAAAAACTCTGAAAACTCTTGTATTGGAGAAATTTTCAAAAATAAAAATATTGAAGATACCTTTAATGAACAAAGTTCCGACATAAACAAAAAGCAACAAATAAAAACCGGGGAAAATCTCGAAAATAATAATAATTCAGAATTCGAAGAAAACCGTCCACCCCCAGTGCCCCCTCCACCCAACTCAAAATCTACCAGGCACATTTTAACGAATAAAAATATCGTTGAATGTCGCGATCAATTAACGATGCGAAGAGATAATTATGTATATTTTGTCACAACAAATGGAATTCCTCGGGATAATGGATCAAAAAGTCTAGAAAAACGTGGAACCTCACCAAAATTTAAAAACTTACAGAAGGGAACAGCAAAAGAAATAAAAAAAGGAAACTACTATCATTTTGCTCTTCCGATTGAAGAAGAAGCCAAAGACAATTTATATGAAACCTTAAATAATATAAAATTGTCAATTTACCGATTACATGAATTATCTCAAAAATTGAATCTACGATCAATTAGTATTTCAAAGACTTCAAAAATCAACCATATAGCCTGGGAAGAAATAAAATTAATATTTGATTTAGTTTTTGCAAATTCACTTACGAAAATAATAGTTTGTAATGGCATAACGCAATATCCAACAAAATAACAAAGATCACTATTAACTAAAGAAGCACACTCCTCAGCATTAGGAGGCCATAAAGATGTCACAAAGACCTATAATCGAATTCGCCAAAACTTTTTTTGGGAAAAAATGAAAGTCGATATTCAAAAGTATATTCAAGGCTGTTCACAATGCCAAATAAAAAAATTAGTTCGAGTTAAAACTAAAAATCCGATGGCTATCACAGATACACACACTACTGCGTTCGAAAAAATATCAATGGATATTGTTGGTCTACTACCAGAAACAAGGTCTAGAAATCCGTATATTCTTACTATACAAGATAATTTTACAAAATACTCTCTAGCAATACCTCTTCCTAATCGTCAAGCGAGTACAATAGCAGACGCGTTCGTAAAAAAATTTATTTGCATATTTGGATCGCCAAAAGGAGTACTAACGGATCAAGGCAGAGATTGTTAAAGCAATTTATTAAAAAGATTAGCAAAACGCTTTAGAATCAAACAATTTCGTACCACAGCTTTTCACCCTTAATCCAATTGATCACTAGAACGATCACATCACGTTCTAGATGAATATCTCAAACAATTTGTAGCAAAAAACTCAGGATGGGACGATTGGCTAGAATTAGCAATGTTCTCATATAACACAAGTGTACACGAAGCCACAAAATGTACGCTTTACGAATTAGTTTTTGGGAAATTAGCCCGTGAACCCTCTAGTGAACCTCTATCACAAAATGAAAAATTGCAAACCTATGATGATTATTTGATCAACTTTGTCACACAACTGCATGAAATGCGAACACAATCAAGAGAAAATCTCATAACAGCAAAAGAAAAATCAAAATTGTACCACGACAGAAAAATAAATCCCATGGAAATAAAAATTGGGGATAATGTGTTTTTATTAAAAGGAGGAAAAATTAAAAAGCTGGATAATCAATACACAGGACCTCATGAAGTTTTAGATGTACTGGGAAAAGGAAGTGTAAAAATCAACATAAAAGGAGAACCAACAGTAGTTCACATCAATCGAATAAAAAGATCGCACATAAATATACAAAATTGATTAACTGAATTTGAAATAAAAAAATAATATTAACTTTGCATAAAACCAAAGCGTTTAGAATAACTAAACCAGGAAATGTGTTAAACAAAAGATCCTTTGAAATTTTATTCTAATCTTATTTTTGCTATTTCAGACATTCGAGAAGCTAACTGTACCTTCAAATAGGAATAAAAAATTTCAATATATTTCATGTTTTTTTTTCAGAGTAAACTAAACTTCTCAAACTAGCAAGTATTTATCAAATGCATCAAAATTTTTCAACTTTTCTCTTCTATTCATCAAAAACTAATAATCTAATATCATCACAAAAAAATTATATTTCTTTAAAATTCTTATAAGTACTTTCTTTGCATTTAATTTAATAAATTTTTATTTTTTATTCACCAACCTTACAGAAAACAAACTAATAACTTTTTTAGTAAGACAAATGCTAGTTTTCGTTCGAATCAACATTTTATTTTATCACTTAAAGAAAAATATAGAAATATTTGCATTTTTCTTCTTTTTTTGGATGAAAAAAAAAGACTTTTTCTGACAAGAATAAATAAGCACTTCATGATCGGTGCCATCATAAATATAATTTCAATTTTGTTTTTTCTTCCGTCAAGTGAACTTTTCTTGATTCCCATCCTATTGGAAGAACAGTTTCTACAAATATTGAGTCTGTAAATATAAACTGTGCGATGGCGTTACAAAATTGTTAATGTAAAAATTGCTTTTCCAATACAAATTAATGTGAAACAATAACAAATTGAATAATTACTATTCTTCATATGTTTCATGCACAAATAACTCTATTATTTTACAAGAAAGGTTAGAAAAACAATTAAAAGTACAAGAATTGTAGGAAAATCTATTACCCTGTTATTATGTAAAATTGTTTTTCTTATGATTATTTTATTCATTTAATAATACACCAATAAAATTGAAGTTAATGCAATTAATTTTTAGAAACTTCTAAAAGTAATAATAAGCAATAGCAATGCCATGTTTTCAGGAAATCAATTTTAGATTGAACCAAGTTTTTTCTCTTCAATGTACCAAGTTACAACTTCTATTCATTCTTATATGTAATCAACGATCCTAATATTTTTAAAATCTCTATTATTAGTATTATATATGTCAAATTCTCTTTTTACTAATGTATACATCAACGATCGTAATTCTTGGTAATTACTCTTTAGTATTTTATATCTAATCGATAAAATTTAAAAATTTTTAATCTTCATTTCATCAACAATCATCATGTTTTAAGCTTAAGTAGTTAATATAAAAAAAAAAAAAAAAAAAAAATTGGCAAATTACCTGATTACCATTATAAAATATGTAATCAATGATTGTAATATTTCAAGAATTGTATCCTCTGTTATTACTATGCATTTATGTAAAACTTGATATAATTTTTCAATTCGCAATAATAATTTAAAATGTTAATTCCTATAATTATATGTAAACGAAATTTTTATGTTATAAATTGTTAAATTAAATTTAAAATATGTTCTTGATTGACGACTCTACCACCTAGAGTAACAAACAAATTAAGGAACCAATGAAGGGATCAAGGCAACATTACCGCGTGCGTGATTATATCGACTCAAGATACAGCAAGATCTAATAAGAAATAGGAAGATCGTTAAAATCGAAAGGCAGATTAAAATGGAATTGATATATTTGGCTGTGACATTAATGCCAGGTAATAAATTTCATCGGCGCGTGAGTCATCGGAGAAGGCAACTCATCCGATCTTAAGCTTCAATACCAAATATGGAAAAGGTAGCACACCTGGTCTTTTACCCCCACCATGATTGACAAACTATGGGCCTATAAAAGGCGAAGGTTCCAATAGAAGTCAGTCCAGTCAGTTAGTCTACGTCCCGTTTCTAAAATGTAACCAACGCGAGTCAACTTCAGTGTCGTCACTTCTTACCGCCAGTTTAGTCCAGTCAGTGCAGTTCAGTACAGCTTCTTAAAATTATTCAGCGCTAGTCGGACCAGTTCTAATTCGAGGCCAAGTTCAACGACTGTAAAAAGTGAAAGGGAATCGCCTTCCAAATTCTCTCTAAAACCTGGGATCAGAGAATCGACTATCTTAACCGGCTGAACCACAAATTTCCTTTCTGACTAGAATTATCTCAACATCCACAAGTGAGGACTCAAGTATTCATATCCAATCTACTGGACTCATTTCATCACCGACCAAATGCTAACGCAGGGTAATTACTAAGTATTTTAACTTTTATATATTCATGTCCATCTTTTCCATGGTGCTTACTTTAAATACTTTTGTTAATAAATATATTTAGATGATCAACCCTTCTTATTCACTGACTATTCTTTATCTCTTAGCGAGGAACCTTCCGATCCTTACATAAAAAGAGGAGATCTTTAAAGAAGAGAAATGTTACGTTTCTGACGTAACACAAGGAAGTAAATTTTTTTTTTAATTTTCATCCACGGTATGTTCATTTTTTCTCTCTTTCCTTATTCTCTTATACCCGTGTAGAAATTGCCCTATTTTCCCCTACTTTAAAATGAATCCTGTTCGGGTATTAACCAGGTGAACCTGACTAGAAAAGACTGAGTAGGCTTTGATTGGAGATTGTTAGGTTTTCCTCTATGTTGTTTTTCCGGGAAAACCAATGAACATCTAGAAAAGCCCCATGTAGAAATTGCCCTATTTTTTCCTTCTTTAAACTCGGTACTGGTCGGGTATTAATCAGGTGAACCTAACTAGATAAATTTGAGTAGGCTCTGGTTAGGGATTGTTAGGCTTGCCTCTGTTGTATTTCTTGGAAAAATAATGAACACCTGGAAAGGCCCTCAATCAGCTTTTAGGTTCTTTTATTTATGCCCTATAAATCTATTAATTTCAAACTTTTCTCTTTTGTTAATAGAAATCTGTATTTTATTTCGTGTGTTCCGTTTGTGTTTTGTGACGTATATTTGTACTCGTTTGATTAGCTGCTTTTTACTATGGAAAGGAAACGACATATGAGTAAAATTCGAAGTAAAAACTATCGAGATAAGAAAAAACGTAGATAAAAACAAGCAACGACTCACGACGTTAGTGATGAAAGTGAGGTTATAAATGATGTTCCCGATGATTATTTTGAAGGTAATTAGTTATGAATATAATATTTATTTAAGGAAATAATATTCTTTGTGTATTTTGCTGTAGTAAATGTAACATACTGTGACGTCCTAAGTTTTAAATTAATATAAATATTTCCTACCTAAAGTCTAGAGCCAATTACCCTAACTATGTTCCTCTGTTTATTGTTAAAATTAACAATTAACCGGGTAGAGGACAAGCCAAATGAATCAAATTACAATTATTGTTAATAATAATTTATTATAAAAATACAAAATTTATTTTAACCCAAGCGACTTTTTAGTTGTTGGTTGCAGGCTGTTTTCCTTTGGTTGGTCGAGTCTGATTGGTCCAACACTAAAGAAAAACACACCTTGAGTCTAAAGGCTCAAAGAAAAGAGAACTTTAATAAAAACAAGTTATTTGACTTACCGGTTATTATTGATGAGGTGGCCTCTTGAAAGCGATAATCCTTTAAGTTCTGTGTATCCTCTGCTAATCGGGTACCTCCCCTAATTATCTTTGTTCACCAACAGTGGCAGGTCAATCCTTAGTTTAACAGGTATCCTTATTTTGATGCCTTGATTACAATGACACTAAATCCAGTTTTATTTAAATTCACTCTGTTGTTATTATATTGGTTTTCCCGAACACGTGGAAATTACGGCCACTTAGATTTATTGCGGTACGGCGACGAAAACCGGTTCTAGCGATGCTGCTTGATTGTACGCTCCCTTAGACTCGCTTCGACTCAGACTCCGACGCGCTTAGACTTGTTTAGACTCAGACTGATCTTTAGGCCTTGCAGCCTGGCTTATATTGTCGTCTGTAGTCTCAACTCGTAGGTAGAAAGTATGGGAATTTGAGTTCCATGGTTTCAATAGCTTTTTCGAAGTCCATTAGAATCTTAGGTGTCAGTGTGGTGAGTTGAGACTATGGGCCAGTTTGCTGGTGTGCTGCGTTGGTGAGCTTAGGGACTCACACCGATTTTCCAAGTCCGTGTGGGTCATGCTTTCGTGGTGTGGGTGTACTCACATCTTCTCAAGGGCTGTGTAAACCCGTACCATCAGGTTTTTAGGTAGATTTAGTCGCAAGGGTCAATGACATTATTTGTATACATAGGTAAGTAATAGAGTAATTATAATACAATTGTTGTACATAAATGGTTATTATGATTTGTTTTAATTCTATTAATCTTTATATTTAAACAATGTTTTTGTTTATAAAATAACATTAATAATAATAATAGTGATTTGAATAGTTCTTAAAAAGAACGTATTTTATAATTAATTGCTGATTGTTGATTAACATCAAATAAGAATATTAACAATAATGATAATTATTATAAACATTATTATTATAACATTTGAATTATTATAATATTTGTTGCAAATCTTAATAACAATATGAAATAATTATAATGAAAGTGATTGTTAATTATTGCAAATCAAGAAATTGAAGTAACATTGTTATTATTTAATATTTGTTGCATTTTGACAATTAATGTTAATAACAATATTAAATATTAATAATAATAGAGATTAATAATAATTTTAAATATAAAGGTTGAAGTAATATTGTTGTTATATAACATTTGTTGTATTTCGTTAATTGTTATTATAAATAATAGTAATAATAATAGTTAATAATAATAAAAGGTAATATTTGTTTTAATTAGTATTTTATCAATAAAATCAATTGTTTATTGATATTTTAGTTAATAGTAATAGTGAAATTATTTATAAAAACAATTACATGTATCTAGCAACAATATTTATAGCAACAATAAAACGTGTTATATGATATAATAGCATAATAGTTTTATATGATTATAATATATAATATAACTGTCATGGATACGTGACAATACATTCAATTATTAATGTAAAAGATTCAACAGATCTTTTTATATAAATATAAAAATACTCGTGTGTTCTATTTTCAAAATTTCCTGTTTCTGTCGTTAAGGTGGCTTGAGCGTTTGGTGTCGTATGAAATGAGGGGCACCGTGAGGGCACGTGTTACATGAATGCTCATTGCTACTTATTTTTTTAATAATCATATGTATTATAGTAACATCTGAGTAGAAGGGTAAGAAATCGCGGAAATGTCCCCGGAAAAAAGCGATAGTAAAAAATTATTAGTTTCACCTCGAGGTGATTTTTATATTCTGTACCTTTTTCGCAATTTTCTCTTGTTTGAAGTTGTTAACCCTTCGTTTTTATAATACTAATAGATTCCTCGAAATCGAAAGTACTAGTATATATTTGATTTATGGGGACTTGTGATTTTTTCCGGAGTTTCGCCGATTTTGATGAGGAATCCCATAAGACTACGTGTTAAACTGACATTTTTTCGGTAGCGACTTTTTCGGCAATGACATCGTCAACCACGGTATTTCTTTTTTCCAAATGAATCTAGCATATTTTATTAAGATAATCTTTAAGTTTCAGAGCAGTCTGTAATTTTTTTCAAAAACGATCAAGCCACCTTAATCATTTGTATTCTATTTGATAAGATTGTTTGTGAAATATCTGAAAATTATTACAATGTATAGATATATAGTAGGTTTTTATAGCTCACGAGTATAGAACAGGATAATATTTCTTGAGAACAAATAAAAATGTCCATAAGCTATTATAGAAAATGAATTATCAATCTTATAATTTCAGATTGCAGTGAAAATGAATCAGTCAGAAGAAGCAGTTGCTGAAGAAGGATTACTAATTTTTTTATTGCATCAGTACATTATTTTTATAATATAATCCGCAAAATATTTGTTTCTATAGATTTCATCACTGAAATTTCAACGCGATTCAATGCTAAATGCTCGCAAGATGTTATCAAACATGTCACTTTAAAACTAGCACTAATATTTTACAAAAATATTTCTCGAAGATTCTATCTCTTCAATTCACAGCAGTGAAAAAAACAGTGAACAATAGTATATTACATTACAAGGGGCGAAACACAGCGATTGCAATGAGTGTGAAGTTTGCTGCCCGATTGAAACGAGGGCTGCAATCATACGAATTGCTTTCGTTGCGTTATGTTTCGAGTAATGTATACTATTTTTCATAGCAACTCTTTTGAGAATCTGGTTGCCTGTAACTGTGGAGCGGGTTGAAACAGCGACTTTCAACCCTAGGGTTGAAAATCGTAGTTTCAACCCGCTCTGCACGTACCGCAAATCGGATTTTCGGTACCTGCGAAGCGAGACGAAACTGCGATTTTCAACCCTAGGTGCAAAACTTTAAAGTTAGGGTTGCAAACCGCACTTTCGTCCCGCTTTACAGGTACCGAAAATCAAATTCTCAAAACCGTTGCTATGAAAAATAGTATGCATTACTCGAAACAAAACACAGCAAATGCAACTCGTGTGACTGCAGCCCTCGCTTTGCTGGGGCAGCAAACTTCACACTCGTTTGCAATCGCTGTGTTTCGTCCCTTGTAATGCAATATACTATTTAAGGATACCAACATGTGTCTGTGTATGCTAGGTGAGGATATATGAAAAAAATAAACATTTTCCTATCAGGCTTTTATGTACAGGTCTTCGGAAACAATCATGTATTTTTTAAGCTGATATTTGCCACTCTCATAGAGATAAAATCACCGGCAATTATTTAAGCGAAAAAAAATTCTTTTTGGAGTTGGGAGCCGTATTACCTAATGTCAAAGACTGGTACTGGTATGAGACTTGTCATCATAAAAAACCTGATTTTTAAATTGTATATAAGACCTATGACTTCTTTGAGATTTGAAGAAGTCTTATATATAAAGCTAAAAGATTTTCTTTAAATGATTTTCACTTTTCTCTCATTCTGGTGGATAATTAAAATCAATTGAACCATTTTGGATAAATGTCCTACACTCAAAATTCAATTTTTTTATTTTTCTCAATATTAAAATGAGATATTTTTCACAATGTAGCCGGACTTCTATTTCAAAAATTACCTCTGCGAAGCGAAAAAATATCTAATTGCATAATATTTGATAAAGTAAATGAAAAAGCTGAATTCTGAGGTTAGGGAATTCATCCAATACACACTTAAAATAATATCCGACGTTGACTCGGTAATGGAAAGAGTCTAGAAGGGTCCTCCAAATTAAGTCAGGCAATAGAGAGGCGCTCTCGTTAGATCCTGGCTAAAGAATTTAATCTTATATTCCGAAAATGAGACTCCTAACTCAGTATTTGGCACTTCAGAGTGTTCTTTCTAGCTTGTCGCCGTTTGATGGATCTATGCTGCCACTTAGATCTTTCATATATGACATTGAGAATGCAAACGGGCTTCTACCACAAGGCAATGAAGAAGAGCTTTTCGTTCGAGGTGTCAGCACGAAGCTTAAATGGGACTGCTAAAGATTGTATTGAAGGATACAAATTCGATAAAGTGGATAATTTGTTTAAACAGTTGAAATCTCACTTTTCAAGATGTTGTGGTTGTAAATCGTATGAACAGGATTTAACCAAGATGTTCTCAATGTTCTTAATGTCATATATGAAAGATATAAGCATAAACCATCAAACGGCGGCAAGTTAGAAAGAACACTCTGAAGTGCCAAATACTGAGTATAGGAGTTTCATTTTCGGAATATAAGATTAAATCATCAAAAAAATACAATAAGAAAAATAACAGAATTAAATTTTAAATTTACAGAAATATATTTTGAAAGGTTAGCACGAAATTGGCTTTTTAATTCCTAAGTTAATCAAGAATTGAGGGCAGAATTTATGTTTAAAAATTCTCCCTCACATCCAAAATTTTTCTCCGTCTGGTAAAATAAATTGAATTATTAGAACATTTTACAATCTAGATGGGAATTTTTATCGGTAATTTGGCGTATTCTATAATAGAAATCCTAATAAATGTGAATAGATAGAAAACAGTACGTCGCTTTAGAATTTTATAATGCGTTTCAAGTAGTTTGGTAATTTTAGGCAAATATTTTTCTTCGTGTACGTTAAGAATTCGAATTAGAGAAGTTTAAAAAGCTTGTATATGCACTATATGAGCACAATATGTCAAACTATGGATATGTATCGATTACTGGATAGCTATGTCGTGATATGAGAGATCAACTTCGAATATTTGAAGTGGTATATAGCTGCTACCACTTGCCGCGTGTCGCTCGCACTGGGATAAATGCGGTGTACGAATGCAGTAACCATGTTTTACTGATAAAATTGATGCAGATAATTCATAAACGTTATATCTTTTGTCAAGTCACGCGGAAATTATTTATCAAAAGATATCACTTACTCGATAGAAAAATTATAGTTGAGCCTTTTTCAAAATCTCATCACTTCACAGACCGCCACAAATAACACTTATAATGGAATAATCTACATGTATTTTTAGCTAGTTAATGTTTTACATACATCATTTTGTTCTAACGTTATGATAGAACATTTACCCTGAAAAAAGCTGGGATTACTAGTTTAACTCTAGTAAAATCAACTAAAAGAGTAGTAAAATAAACTAAGAAACTGGTAAAATAAACTAGATTTTCGGTTAATTTAACCATTAAAAACTAGTAATGCCACCAGCCAACAAGTCAACTGGTGAATTCTGCTAGTTTTTTTATTGTGTAAGCTTTTTTTGCAACTAAATGTAGAATAATTAATTAATAATTTTGTAAAAAGTTAATTTTATATGTCCTATTGATTATTTTATTTCAAGTTGAGCTGCTAGAATAATTTTAGTTGTGGTTCACTAACCGTATCGCATGAGTGCTACCATTGTCTCCTTGTGCCAAGTATACCATAGGCAAAGTTCAACAATACAAACTAGCGTAATGCGCTTAATTAAAGTTATTTCAACTCGTTAAGATGATTCGCACGAGATGAATAAACCATTTTACCATCCCTACGGTGACATGAAGCATACAAAGTTTGTTCGATATTTCGTAGTTCGATTAATTTTAGAGTCCTTTGCTTAGATAAAATGTACGTCTCCTGCTTTGCATCCTATTTCAGAAGTATTTCATTCGCATAATGATTTACTAACATAGATCGGCAAAATAAAATCAAGGTTTCCATTCCTTTTGAATAGCTAAGTGTGATTATACGCACTTATGTAAAACGATAAGCCTTATTGGTTCTTGACTGGTGTAAGGAACTTTGAAAGATAATTATTCGCTAATATTAAAAGAGAATATAATAAGACTCATGAAATAAGTAAATGCAGACTTCCGTTGATTTGAATGCTCAAATAGACCCTTTAATTACGGAACTAAGTTCTTTATTGTATCTCTAATCAGTCTTGCTCAGTCTTGTCAGAAACGATTTTCTTTAAGAGGGTTCTGAAAATATATTCAATTAATTAAAAGCTTCCACAGCGTTATGTGAGATATAACATAATCAGTAGAATAATTATTATATCAGGTCTAGTTTAATTGACATTCGCAATTAAAATTGTTAATAAAAGACTGTTTAACAATTTTTTTAAGAGTGAAATTTTTTTTCCGTCATCAACGCAGGTTTGAACGCAGTTTGCGAATATCCTCTTACTTTAGCGTTATCTATAACGGTTTTTGAGATATTCTTAAAAAACTGGAAAAAGGTGCTAAAAATGTGGTGAAATTTCAGTGCTCTGTAATTCAGGACATATTTACTTTTTTTAAATAAAGAATAGGTCGATTTTTTGTTTTTTCATGAAGAATAATTATCTGGAAAAAATTTAAATTCGGATTGTCCGTTTCGGATATATCTTGGAAAATGCGTACCCTTCTTTTCAATTTCCAAGAACTTGTACTAAATGCTGTACTGAGCATCAGATCTTCATTTATCCATATTAAAATGTTCGACGTTTGCTTGAGCGAACACGTTTTTTGATCGGATCGTCACGGATGAGACTTCAAGAATAATCAGCAAGACTACTGGTACTCCATTTACCCTGATATCTCTTCTCAATTGTTACTATATCTTGCTGGAATCCTTCTCCGCGCTCGTCACTGACTAATCCCAAGGTTCCAGGAAAAAAATCTAAGTGTGAATGTAGGAAATGTATTTTCAATGACATGTTAATGCTTAGATTTGTGATTTCCGAGGAAATTTCGGATCACATTCTTTACGGATAACGAGGATTTTTTCTCTTCACTGCTCAAGCATTCGTCAAATTTTGAGTCTTGCATAAGCTCACGAATTCGAGGCCCTATGAAAACCCCTTCTTTGATTTTCGCTTCGCTATGTTTTGAGAATTTTGATTTTAGATAGCCTAATGTGTTTCCGTTTCAAACTATTGCTTTTACGAAGTCTTTAAATATTCCGAGTTTGATATGTAAAGGCGGCAGAATAACATTTTTAGTATCGGCCACAGGGTCTTCAGTGACGTTTCTTTGCCCTGGTTCAAACGAGTCGCGTTCGGACCAAACCTTGACAAATATGTCGACCATATATTTAATGAATTAAATCTAATAACACATATGGTAGAAATCCGACAAGAGAAAGAAAAATAAACGTATTTACTATGATTGAAGACAAGTTTCACCCAAGAGTGAACAATGTGGTTGATCGTCTTATACGAGGGCTGTTCAATAAGTCCGTGACTTCTCGAAAGAAGGTGCTGTTATCGTAAATATGTTACTACTCTAAGAGAATACCACCTAATATCAGTGCGTATACAACGTTTTAAGTCAGTACGTTGGTTAGAAAAGTTTTTACAGCCAGTTGAATTTAGTTTTTAATTGTTAAAACAAAACCATGAAAAAAAGCGAGTTTCGCGTGCTATTTAAACGTTATTTTCTACGAGGAAAATCAATCAAAGAAACTGAAGAAAAGCTCGAAAAATATTATAATGAGTCTGCTCCATCGCATGGCATGGTTCGTAAGTGGTTCACTGAATTTCGTTGCGGTCGTATTAGCACCAGTGATGCTGAGCGTCCTGGACGTCCAAAAGAGGTGACTTTTCAAGAAATGATCGATAAAACCCACGACATCGTACTCTACGATCATCGACTGAAAGTGCGTGAGATTAGTGAGATTGTAAACATTTCAGTGGGAAGAGTATGGCACATTTTACATGAATGTTTGGGCATGAGGAAGCTGTCTGCAAGATGGGTGCCACGTTTGCTTTTCGGAAATTTAAAAGAAGGGTACGCATTTTTTAAGATATTTCAAAAAATTATAATCCGAATTTAAACTTTTTCCAGATAATTATTCTTCATGAAAAAACAAAAAAAGCGACCTATTGTTTACTTAAAAAAAGTAAATATAAACTGAATTACAGAGCACTGAAATTTCAGTACATTTTTAGCACTTTTTTCCAGTTTTTTACGAATATCTCAAAAACCGTTATAGATAACGCTAAAGTAAGAGGATATTCGCAAACTGCGTTAAAAACGCATCAAAATTACCTGCGTTGATGGCAGAAAAAAAATTTCACCCTTGAAAAGATTGTTAAACAATGATATTGATATTGAATAAAATAGCCAATTTTTTATTAAAAATTTTGATTGCAATTATCTATTAAACTAGGTGTGATAACAACAAATGGAAGTCAGATTCGTGTTCATGTCGCATTCAGCGAGGACATAAGTCACTTTTGTTGATCAGTGATTATTAGCGATTAGTTACTTATCTATTAATAAACAATATTTCTCACACTTCAAAAATTCATTTATATCATTAAACATCATCTGCAAGGGCAGGTAGTGATTATTGAGAAAAATCACCTTGAATAAATAAGTTTTATTTTTATAATAAAAACGATTCTGAAGAAAAGGCATAGACATGGAAATTACTTTATCATCATGAAATATGATTTACCTTAGTCATTTCGGTAACATGACTGTAAACTGAATAAATGGCCCAAGATTAACACTTAAAATGTTGATAGTGTGATTCTTTGTTGAAATTGACCTTATAAACATAACAATGGAAATTTATGATTTTATTTCCCGGCTGTAAAAAAGAGACGTGAAAACTCGACATCATGCTTTATCTATTTTCTACAGCGGGGTAAATGAATTATAAATTTCCACTGTTAAGTATATCAGGTCCATTTCAACAAAGAATCAAAGTATCAAAATTTTAAGTGTTAATCTTGGGCCATTTATTCAGTTTGCCGAAATGATACCCAATTCGGTAACAGTCCGGCTCACGCGACCCGCCAGGATTAGTTTATATGCTATACCCCTATAAAAATGTAGTCTATTGTCATAAAACTTGATACCGCAATATATTTTAATTTACTATCATTAATCATTATTGTCACTGCACACATGTATTTGAACGATAAATACTGGTTACTTAATCCCAGTCAGTTGGTTATTCAATGTCTAACATTCTGAGTGGACGTGATCAATGGCACTGTCTCAATGAAATCGAATTGATCGCAAGTGATGTGTGAACTGGTCTAGCAACATTTAATTACATTCGATGTTAAAAATAATAATTCTTTGAAAAATATCTTAATAAAAATAGGAATGAGAAACATTGCCTAAAAATATAAAAAATTAATCACAGTTCTAGACTTAATAAGTATTTCTGATGTAATATTGCATTAAGAATAAGAGCAATAAATTATCAAAGCACACAGTGAAAAATAGCACCTGGCCATAGTGACTAGGAAAAATGTAGTTAAAAAAAAGGAGTGACTGGAACGAGAGACTTGTTGTTGCTACTTGACCCATGGCTACAACAACATGATTTGTAGTCATTGTTTTAAATCTAGAGAAGATAGCAACAAGAATTGAATTATTTTTCTGATCACAAGGGTTTATTGTCCACCCCAAAAATTTCACAAGTTTTTGTTCACACAATCTGCATCTTAATTTACAAATGTTTATATACATCAATTTGTCGGTCTATATTATTTGGAAAGTTTTCTATGGTGCGACAAGACGTCCTGCAATCACCCGAGATCAACAAAAAGGAAAAAATGGAGAAAACTTGAGATAGTTCTTAAGCTTAGAAGGGTCCTGCTCGGTTTTGTAAGATTACTTAAGGCGGTATTCTAGTCTAGAATTTTGAAAAAATCGATTTTTTCCCATATTTTTAAAGAATAGACCTTTAAGAATATTTCCTCCAAAGGAATTTTAAAAATTTTAATTATTTACGGAGTTATAGCTATTTTAGTGATGCAGCGCGCGAACCGGTCCTGCCACGTTAAATCTGTCGGCCCACAGTGGTACAGAATCCGAAAAAGCTGGCCAAAACTAAAAAGTTTGCTTTGCAATAATTGCATTTGTATAAAATTGTATGTATTTGAACAAGAGGAAGGTCCAATGTATGGAACAGGAATCGCCGATTAACGAAATGTGAGTAAAAACTGCCTGCAACTTTTCTTAAATCTTTAAACGCGTTTTTCTCGAAACTACTTTTTCCAACACGTTTGACATGATTTCTCAAGTTCTAATAAACCGATTAACTTGAAATTTGGCGTGGACCTTCTTTATATATCCCTCTATCGTTCAAAGTAGGATAATGTGAAAATTTTGATTTTTACTATTTTTAAAAAATTTTAAACTTTATAAAAAACGGGGCAAAAACAAACTTTTTTTTTCAAACAGTCGCCATTTTGTGAAAAAAAAATTTTTTTGTTTTTTTCCCTAGTTCAGGCGATAGCGATATTCTTACTCATTAAGAATCTATTTTCTTTTTTTTTTTCAGATCACCAGAAGGTGATCTTCACTTCACCAGCCTGTAATTTTGTCAATTTTCAAATTTAAAAATTTTTTTTTTGTATTGTTAAAATATTAATAAATATCTCATAAAAAAAAGGATGGTAAAAATATTTTTAGTTTTTTTTAAATAGAATTTTAAAAAAACCCAAAATTTGTAACTCTAGACTAGAATACCCCCTTAAGGTAGTTGATCCACGAAAATTATACGTCAGGCAAAAATAGATAATTTTGCTTCCAAGACTAGCAATATTATTATTGAAGGGCTATTTTGGAAGAGAAAAGATTGATTTTCATGAACAGAATTTGAAATACAGAAATAGTATATTACGTGCCTAGGCGCACAATGAGGGTTATTGCGTGACGAGCGACAATGCCCGCAGGAGATCGAAGCCGAGGCGCGATCAGTCCTGCGAGCATTGTCGCGAGTCTCGTAATTTCCCGAATTGTGTGCATTGGCACGTATTCTATTTTATGTGACTTCGGTGCGTATACGAGTTTTTATGCGTACACTTGAATCTAATCTAGTATTGTAGTTGTTTGCGGCGCCAGTCATTACACTTGATATGTCACGACTAGTCCCGGCCATTTTGATCAGGGTGTGCCCACTCCCATGTATTTTGAAGGGGTACTTACAGATGGTGGCGGGGCGAATGAATTTATATCAGCGACATCTAGGGGACGTAGCAGGAACTAGATTGCACGAAAACTACCCATCCCCTCTCCACTGCAGATCCAGTAATGAAGGGCGCAAAATTTTCGCCATCCCATGCGAAAAAGGAAAAATTCGGATTTTATTATATTTGAGGTTACTTTGCATGACTTCAATCGGCTTTGAAGGGGACTGGAGTTTTATCTTTATCGACACTTAAATGCGGATTTAAAACTGAAGGACAAAAATACTTTTTAATGCAAGCTTTCTTGCCGGGTTTTGCAATATAATAATACGTAATACATTTGTATACACAAAACGAGAAACCAAGCCTTTACGAGTTTATTTTGGATTCAAGACAAAAGTTATTGGTGACTTACCCGATTTGCAGCTACAACTATTTTAATTTGGAGGGCAAACAGTAAAGCACTGCTAATTGTTGGCACATTAGGTATTAGCACATTATAGATCGAATTTCATTAAAATCACTTGATATCGCTATGAATTTTAATCAATTAAAACATGCAGACAAGTGACAACATGTCGACTCCGCACGACGTTCATTTCGATGACACACTAACCGCCACTAGGGGACGTAGCAATTACTATTTTTCTTTCGCCACTTGGCCTATAGGTGTGGGCACACCGCGATTTTGATTTTATCGATCTTGTGTAGTAGTAATGGATTTTAAAAGACGCATGCGCTGTTCAAATTTACAAGGCTTTGCCAGTAAGATGCTAACGCTGTACGAAGAAGAAGAAGAATATTGTGCTCCGTTGCATGGCTTTAGGCGCATGCGCAGTTCAATTTTTACATTTCATTCCTCTGTAGCGCAATATACTACATTGCGCTGCTGTTAACTGTAGCGAAAAAACAAGTTTATGCGCTGGAGGCACATAAAATTATTTATTTTTTGTTTATTTTATTTTATTTTTAAAAATCAGAAACGGTGAAGTTGTGGGAAATCTTTTTTCTGAAAAAATGATTCATGATTTATTAGAATCGCATAATTTTTTAAAATGTGGTAAGATGCAATAAGAAAAAAAGTTGGGTCAAAAATAAAATTTATTAATAAAATTATTTTTCTGTGTTTCAAATTTTTTTAATGTAAAACAATCTTTTCTCTTTCAAAATAGCCCTTCAATAATAATATTGCTATTCTTGAAAGCAAAATTATCTATTTTTGCCTGAGGTCTAATTTTTGTGGATGAAAACTACCTTAAACTGGTACTTTTACCAGCTCTGCGCCTCGAAGTTTTCAGGTCTATTACACCCCTTCATGAAGGTTGGACGAATTGGGAACTAAAAATGCCTATTGTTCCGTGTAAAATATTACCCTGGGTTTTTCCCAGGTGCTTGAGGAAATTTTATTCTAACTATAGCTAAAGCGTTTCGGATCTTTTGAATTTGAATTCCATAATTCCCAAAAGAGCCTCAATGCTTTTCAAGAGAAGGACCTTAAGTATTCAGCCACAAAAAGTAGTTAAGGACAATTTCAACTACATATATCAGGTCATTATGCCCAGGACTTTTTCTCTGTTCAAGTGAGCATTAAGACAACCTTTATTGTCCAACTTTTTATTTTTTTTTATCTTTTTACTGACACGACGTGATATTTCAATTGCAAATAATATCGTCCTCATATGCTTATATATACCTATATACCATGTTGGGTAAAAAAAATATGAACAATAAATTAACAACACTTAAAAAATTATAAATTAATCAAAAAGAAAATATCAGATTTGCATCACAAAATTTTAATGATCTTTATCGTTTTTTTTAAATCTACAATGGCGTCTTAAAACTAGATTACATGAACACAAAAGGGATGTTTATAATCCCCTGATAAATGGACCGTATTGATGAAAAACGACTGGCAACATGATTATACCTTTAGTTTTGACAGTGTTCAAATAGTAAACAAATCTGTAAACTACAAAAAAATGCATGATTTTAGAGATGGCACACATAGCTAGCAACCCCAATTCAATCAACCAAAGATCTGACACAGAAAATTTATCTGTTTTTTATCACTCATTACTAAACAACCAACCTTAAATTTTTTTTCTTTTTACATACAATATTCACTTTAACGAATAGTGCTTCTATTTATTTGTGTTTGCTGGATTTCACATAAAATATACACATGGCCTTAACTACATCATTCCAAAAATCTGATGTTCAGTTATGACTCCGGTTACGGTTTACGATCTTCCCTTGAATGTCATGATCCTGTTGCTCAGTGTTTATCTTTCCATTTGTCCCTTTGAATTAAAAAAAACCCTTACAAACAAAATTTCTCTCCACTTCATCTGGTGGTTGTCTTCCACAAACCTCTCCGTAAACTTGAAAATCAGTTATAATTCTAACTTTTTAGAATGAGTTTGGTGGACAGTATGTGTCGCTCGGGAAAACCTTTAAAGAAAAAGAAGAAAAAACCAACAATTTCAGACGTGACCAATTTAAAAAAATATTTCTCCAACTACGTGAAAGATTTGTCTGTAAAAATTATTCAGTCTACGTTTATGAGATTGGAAAGTTTGTATATGTATAGCTGCAAAGGTGAAATATGCAGCTTTGAATATAAACATGTATTTATATGAATTTTTGTTTACATTGTTTGGTTTGCGTATTGGTTTTATCGATTATAGGTTTATGCATATTTTTTTATACTGGTTTGGATAGAAAATACCAAAAAAAATATATATACATAATTCAAATTATTAAATATTGTTGATGTTCTTAGTTGGCTTTATGGTCCAGAAAAAATGTAACTCAAAGTTTCATATTTTCAAACTTTTTGACTCAGATTGGAGTCCTCATCAGTGAGAATTTACTTCTATAAAAAATACAAAAGGCAGACACTTTAAAAAATTGCCCGTGTGATGGATAAACATTGTGGTAAAAATGATAAAAAAGAATTGTACGTGTAAAACTATAAAATTGGTCTGAATAACTCAATTTACAAAAAATAAAAACTGTACAAAAATTTTTTTCTATAAAAGTTTTACTAAAACGAAGTTAACAGACGTTCCTTATTGTCTTCTGATATATTTTGATTGGATTAACATATAATTTTTGTCACGTGACTTGCTTAGCCCATGGCCTTAAGTACTTGTTTTTTGTACTATATGTTTAAGTAGTACTATAGTAATTTAAAAAAATGTGAAATTAGCGCCCCCCCTTCTCATATTTTCTAGATTTTAATAAATATCTAACTAGGTTTCATCAGATTCAAAAGTAAACTAGAAGAAAGTATTAGTCGTGAATACCCATTAATTTTAGTAGCAAAGTGTAACAACTATAATTTTCTATTCCACGTAATCAAAGCACCTTAGTCTATACAGCTAAGTTGTCATTCTAACCTCAAAAACTGTGGGTCTCGACCGGCAAAACTATTACTTCAATAAAATGGGTACTTACCCATATATTGGAACCACCGCAGAAATGTCATATAATTAATGTTTTATATTAATGCATAACTTTATGAAATAAAATCGTCACGAGGTTAGCTACTAGCCGCATCCTTTATTAAAATTAACAGGAACTGAATCGTCTTTATAATATGAATTCAGGAAGTTCACTGATGCCAAAGATTTAAAAGTCTCATTTGCTAATTGAATTGGATCAGTTTTACAAAAAAAAAAATAGGTCGTCTACTTTGTTAGAAGTACTATTCATTTTCAGTAAGTCTTATAAAATTCTTAGTGGTGCTTACTAAAAATATATAGTTGTGAAGACATTGAGATTTCTCTTACGTGTATATATTTTATGAGGCATAAGAGGAGCTTGTGATCTGCATGTAGCAAAATATCAACTAATGAAGGGTTTTACTACAAATATTACTATTTTCAACAACAAAAAGATTATTATTTCTTATACCATATAACTAATGGTTACTTTTCCGATCAATAATATGGTAATGAATAAAACTATCGAATTTTTCAATTATATTTATGCAAAGTCGAACGATTTTATCGCTTTCCGTGAGTGTTTTCGGAGCGCAAAGTTCACTTTTCACGGAGTGCGGCCGTAAAAGTGACATCACGTGTAAGTTCACTTTTACGGCGCGTGACGATTATTAGGTAGCCTCCCACCCCCTCCGAACCCCCACCTCCGCTGTACCTACTAATTAAAAAAAGAAAGGTATCTACGAAAAGCTATCAAAATCATTCGACTTTGCATAAAATATCGTGTCTAATTGAAATAATAGCGCTTGAAAATTGTTTATATTATGATTTGGGATTCGGAGTATTAAAAGAATGCATCAATCACGCGTTTTATTAACTGTTTAAAGAGCAATGTACTTGTATGTTAACCTACACCGATACGCAGTTGGGAATATAGATGCCCTGATGAGAGCGCGATATTTGTCATCAAAACGTAGGTGAAAAAAAAGTCAAGAATAACAAGTTATTTAAATTTAAAGAATTTAAAATCTTTCTGTGGAAAAAGACGCTCCCGACTGCGCTAGGATTCGAGCCCAGGTATTTCGATTGAACAAGTCATCCCGTGAATGTCGTCTTAACACTTACTATGATGAAATAATGTTTAGACGTAAAATTATCTCACTGCAATAATTTTAAAATTTAATTAATTTTTCCAAAACTGATATTATTCTTCATTGAGATTTATATCAAGGCTACACTAAAAGGTTTTTTTTTGTGAATAATGAATGAGCTAAAGAATTAGCATAACGTTCTTGCCATAGCAATTCCTTCAGAAATATTAAACTAAGAGAGTTAAAATATGAATAATTTATTATTCACACTGATTAATGCAACAGACATTACTACGGGTGACCTGTCTCTGCTAATTGCTTTATCAAACGTTGATGTGCCTTGAGGCATTCAAAAAGTGTCACCCTGCTGCGAAACTAATTACAGTCTGGTAGGAGGCTCTCAAGTGTTAAGATTAAGCCAAGTATACGTTTTTCAAGTTCTTCTCAAGCATCTTTTGAGTATTTCAGTTTGTCAGAGAGGATCACTTCAGCAATGAAAGGAACTGATTTTAGATAATGATTCCGCAAGCAAATCGCTTGCAGAATGTATCATAGGGGTTAGCAGATGATGTGCTTTCATTCTTAAAAACTCATCCCCCATTAATTTATGTAACTTTTAATAAGTATTTACTTGGTGGACGGCATTTTTTTGGTATTACAGGATTAGGAAATACACTTCACTTTTCAGAGTCAGCAATGAATTATCTCCGTGGTTATTATCCCTCACAGAAAAGTTGTTCCGCAAAAGCGTATGAACGCATCTGCGAACAAGGAGGCTTTCAAGCATGAAAGAAGGTTGCGGAAAAAGACATTTAACTAAACATGAACGAATTTATGAAGTAAAACAGGAGAAGAGGAACGTGGGCTTCAAAGATATTGCAAAGTATACGTACATATGTGTGTTCCAAGTATAAGAAAAAAGAAATTAAAAGAAGGAAGCTCTCCTTGACAGATGCTGACCGATCCACATTCAGCTCTAGCATGAACGGAGAGTTTCGCACGAGCAAGTGTCACGCGATGCGATAACTGTTCTTTTATATAAAACGTCTATCCTTGCATTTTCGTTATCGAACCTAGTGAAAAATAAGACACCGCCTATGAAATCACTATCTTACTTCTTCTTTAACCTCAATTACCGGAAAAAGATGAGTCGTTTAGAAAGAAGAAAGAGATTTTCAGAATTGAGAGATTAGTTATTTTATCAAGATTACAGGACGTGCCAATTTTATCATCATTATATCGAGTCCATGAAAATATTTGTTATGTACCAAAAACAAAAATTTATTTGTATAAAATCTTTGAGATTTTGAAGAAAATTTTTTATTTTAAGTTATTTTAGATTTAAAAGAAAATATTATATTGCAAGCCTCCTCTAAAAATGCCCTAAAATAAAAATACTGATCTTTCTATAATCTACCACTGCTGAATTATTGGTTAGCACAAACTTTACATTTGATAATATTACTATTTGAACTGTTATTTCAAGAACCCACATAGTTACATCAACCGAAGAAATAGTTGTGTTGAGTAATCTATCTCCGACATATTTTACAACCCAATAGTTGAATCAACTTTCTTTACGTACGTCTTTTGATATATTATTTATAAAACATGTGTTAAATTATTTTGAAAAAACGTTATTAGATAAATAATAGAGCATGTAAATAAAACTAAAGCGGTACTTATCTATCAAGAAATCATTATTTTCCAATTGTTTATAAAAAAAAAAGCGATATCAAATGCTTTCTGGCAAGAGAATTTCAGATCAATATACACCTAAAAGAATTCGTTATAAGAATATGAATGTTATTCGTGCAACAATGGATCGATAGATTGCACACCTTATTTTGTATTCAAATCAGAGTAAGTTGAGTCTCTAATCTTTATCTAAAGAACGTCAAGCAAAGCTCATTGGTACCTATCTCATAGAGTTTTGGAAAGCTATTCATAATCCAGTTACCATTTCATCCGGTTACGTAAGCACTACACTCACTACTCGGTATTTTGTGTGCTTTGACATTGACAAAAGAGGTCGTCCTTATTGCATACACTTATGAATAGAGATTTTCAAGGTCAAGGGTGTCTGCGGGAATTTTCACTACATTTTTTACGTATTCATCGTATCAAACTACCTACAAAACCTTCTAAAAACTTGACTTATATTAGAAATAAAATTTGATCTTGAATTGGCGATTTTCAAGGTCAAGGGTATTTGCGGGAATTTTTTTTACTATTTTTTGCATATTCAGCGCTTGAATTCACATAGAAATACCCTCTCAAACCTTCATGACAAATGAGACAAATTTTATTCACATTGCACTTTACGTTGCCTGCGGGGCTGGTCGATATATCGACCAGCCAGGTCGGGGACTCTATCTGAGATATCCAGTGATTTTATGTATAAATTTTGCATTTTATAAGAGGTCGATTTGTACTGAAATTTCCCTGCAGCTAAAAGGTTAATCGATCGTAGAACCGATCATTTTTGCTGTTTCGCGCCAGGCCCCGAAATCGCAGTCCCCTTCGCGGTGTGTAAAGAAAATAGTATCATAAAATATGAAAAATAATTTGAACATTACTTTAAATTTTTGGTTGTTTTACTTTGATTTATTTATATTTTTTATTAGAATGACTCATTATCACACATTAGTCATCACTAATATAATTATACTCATGCTCATAAAATTTAAAATCTTCTATGTATATAATTATAAAAATTCGGATTCATGTCAGTCGACTAATCTAAATACAAGAGTTCGCAGGCCATGTGTGTTGATTTGAAAATGTTTATAAATTTTACTCTACGCTGTGACAATTACATCACCAGTGTTAAATATTTATTCGTAGTTCTAAGAATTTGAATACAGTTACAAGCGATAATGACCTAATTATAACGATCTATGTAATAAATTGATTTAATTTTCTTCACTTTCTCCCTCCGGAATTGAACTGCACAAATTTCTCAAGATAATTCTTCTAAAAAGTAGACCACGAAAACAGAATAAATATTTTGGTAACATTTGAAATACAGAGATAGAAAAGAGATGTCAGTGAATTCTAAAATAGTTCATGAAGTTTTTTCAGCTGCTAGAATTTCTGTTACGACTATAAAGAGCTCATATGTTTATAAAATGATTCTATGTTGGACTATAGGAGTTTGAAAATACTTTTTCTATTCTAGAACTTAAGAATTACGTAATAATCTAATTAACAAGCTGTCTAATTAATAGGTTTTCTTTAACGTTTAAGAGTAATTATATATAATAAGGAAAACGTCAATAATGCGAAATCATTCAGAATATTTTATTGGTGGGAAATATTATCCTACGTTTGGAGAATCAATATGTTCCCCTCATCAGGGATACATTCTAAAATTAATAAAAGATATACGGAGAGAAACAGTATGGGAGGCTTTGACATCACCATATATAACCATATATAATAATAATTTATTATTATTATATATATATAGAACCTACCTACTGCTACATCAACGTCATTCTTCTTGCTTCGGAAAACGAAGAGGAACACTTAAAAAGTATGAAACAAATCACTGAACGTCTAAAGGCTTATGGAGTGGTAATTAACCCAGCCAAATGCATTTTTGGAAAAAACGAGGTGTAATCCTTGGGTTCCCTTGTTTCGGAGACAGGAATCCGACCTTGTCCAGAAAAGGTCGAAGCCATTCGAAATTAGCCTGCATCTAAGACAGCAAAGGATCTTCGTTGCTTCCTGGTTACACTAAACTTCAACCATCGTTACGTGCCCAATGCCGCGGCCCTGCAGGCTCCTCTAAACAATCTTTTGCAGGGAAACATAAAAGGAAATGCTCTTCTGCAATGGTCAGATTCTACACTTAAAGCTTTCGCAGAATGCAAAGAGAGCATCGCATCTGCAGCTCTACTAGCGTATCCAGACCCTGACGCACCACTCGCAATTTTCACCGACGCATCAGACTTCGCAATAGGTGCAGCTCTGCAGCAGCGAACTAAAGATAGATGGCAACCTCTAGGTTTCTTTTCAAAGAAACTCAGCTCAGCTGGAACCAAGTACGGTGCTTTTAATAGAGAACTTTTAGCAATTCAAAGAGCAATTAAATATTTCAGGCATATGGTTGAGGGTAGAACTCTTACAATTTTCACTGACCACAAACCCCTATCTTTCGCTTCTTGCCAGAAAGCCAAACAATGCTCCCCTCGTCAATTCAGGCACCCAGACTATATCAGCCAGTTTACTACTGATATTAGACACATTTCTGGTAAAGACAACATCGTTGCTGACGCGCTCTCGCGAATGATGAACTTCTCAAAAGGTATTGACTTTCAGGCCCTTGCGTTATCGCAATATCGCAAGCTCACGACGAAAAATCACAAACCTACTTCCAGCCTAACTCTTACCTAAAGTTAACAAGAGTACCAATCCTAGAAACTGATGTATTTACTGCGACGTATCTTCAAAAATAGCACGACCTTTTAGTACCAAACCCTTTCGTAAAGCGGTTTTCAATTCGCTCCACCAGTTTTCTCATCCTCGGATCAATGCATCGGTCAAACTCGTGATCTTCATATTCTTGCAATCACTGGCAGGGGGGGTCTATGTAGGAAACAATAATTTCTCAATATTTCTCATTATTATTTAATGTATAACTTATACCTGCGTGTGTTTCATATTTTTATATTTCAAGTATTTTCTATATTTTATATCAGCGTTACACCTCAATAATTTCATATTGGACTCAGGCAATGTCTGCATCAATTTTCATGCTAGGAGCTAGGAGTGGAACGGGGAAGCGCTTTCATGATTGAAAGGTTCAATAGTAGCATAACGACAATTTATTGAGACCGTTGAATCGGTTCGTTTATAAACTTAATAAAAGAATTCAGGAGCGGAATTTCTCTGCATTAAAAAAAAAAAGTAGTTCTGAAAGCAAGGGGTGGAAAGGGGTGGTGCTCTCGAGATTCAAAAATTGCTTCCCTAGCGAAACTAGAGTAACTTAATTATGACCTCATTGTAACTGAACAAGGTTACAATGTTGCAAGTCATAAATTAATGAAATTCATGGGACTAAATTAGTTATAACATGCAAAAGTATGAATAAAATCAGCAATGTGTTAATATTTACAAGGCATATTACAAAAAACGACCGCTAACATTGTAAATAAAACAACAAATTTTCGTGACAGAATCAATATAATTTGTTTTTTGTTAAAGAAGTTTACTCGGAGTCTATTCGCTGTGTGATTACCTCGTGTCGCTCTCTCGTGACTTAAAACTTGCACTCCGGCAGGACGCATTTACACGCTTTTATACAGGTTAAAAATAAACATTAATTATTTAAGAGAATTAATAGTTGGTTTTCTCATATGTTTGAAAGTGCAGGTGCATGGCTACTCAACATTTTATATTTCACTACTGCTAAGGTAAGTAAGCATGTAAGAAAAATGATACTGTTGCTTTTATTATCGGTTTGGAGGGTAAGGCTTTCAAAAGTAAACACTGATGTCTGAATGCTTGTCAAAAAGAAAAATTTAATATGCAACCATAATTTTGTTGGAAAAGTATGAATAATTTGAAAAAATATGCAATAGAATCTTTGTGTGAATAAATGTACATGTGTGCTGGGTATAAAAGTAGTTTAAAATATTTCTATAATTTTCAGTTTTCATAATGAAAATCATTCTAACTACTGGTTTTGAGAAAGTAACACACAGCATAGAATTTCATCCCCAAGCAGAACCAAAAGGTCAAAATTTAGTTGAATCTGGTCATGTGAAAGAAGTGAAGGAATTTAGAGATGATGAGAGAAGCACTTTGATTGAGTCAAGAATAGTGAGGCAAGCTGCAGTGTATTCGCCAGTGTATTTCACCAACTTATATGTATAATATTGTTATTATTATGTTTTGTTTTTTGTAGATTTGGGCAGGAATTTATTAAACACTATGTGTTTCTCTGAAAATCGAAGTTGTTTTTTTATTATTTACACGTACTTAAAGCTATTATTTACAAAGGTCTTAAATCTAATAGTTTACCTGAAAATCAAAGAAACGACATTTTATGTTCATTAACGTGCCGTAACTTTTATAATCTTACATTATTAGTTTATAATTAAACACTATCAAATGTGTGGTATTTGTTCCACGTGGTTCTCTCTTTCAGACCACTTCTATTCTTCTAACCGTGAATTTTAATTTGTTGGAAACGTGGGTATTTCCTTTATCGACGTCACTCTTGAAAGGGCGGCGATATTGAAAATCATATAAGAAATAACATCTATTTCTTTATATCTCCCCCTCCCTTCAAAGAAGAGGACTGGCGCAGCCAGCCGATGAGACTAGACCGCTACCACTCTTGATTTTTTCGTTTAGGTAACACCTGAAGCTGGTAACATTTTAGTTACATGGAATAGGTTTGACTCTTGTTTTCTTCGACCAGTATCTATTTTGAAGATTGAATCTGATAGTTTGTCAATAATTTTATATGGACCAATTCTAATTTCATCTAATTTCTTTCTGTTTAATTTGTTTCCATTTTCAATGTATATTAGATCACCTATTTTAAATTGATGTTTTTTCCTATTCTTATCAAACAGTTGTTTATTATAGTTATGTGATTTTATGCTGTTTTTGAGTGCAGTTTCCCTGTCTCGTTGTAGAGTATTGACCATGTTGGATTTGTTTAATTCTTTCGGCAGAATTGATACGTCTTTTCCTTCTAATAAGTAAGCTGGAGCAAAACCTGTAACTGTATGTTCAGTTTCATTGTATTTTTGTGTGCATTCTCGTGCAATTGTTGTCCATGCTATCTTCTTATCAGTTTCATTTATTTTGCATCTGATTTTGTTTACCAAGGTCTGATTTAATCTCTCATTCAAGCCATTTGAAAATGGTGCATTTACTGCTGTAAAGATAAGTTCTATGTTTTTCTTTTTTAGGTATGATTTGAATTCTTGCGAGTTAATCCCTGGGTATTGATCTGTCAGAATTTTATTTATTGTGTTGTTTTGTGTTATATCATCCACTAGTTTTATGAAATCGTTAGCATGTTGCGTTTTTGATGTAGCTATGAAAGCGTATCTAGTAAAATGGTCTACAAGTAGGTGTAAGTACCTTTTTGTAGATCTAGAACCTCCAAATCCTCCTATTGTATCTATTGAACAGATTTCAAATGGTTTTGTGGCGGGACCCAAGTAAGACATTAGTCCAAGGTTCATGTTGATTCTGGATTTATTCTTTATGCAGATCTCGCAGTTTTTACAGGTATCTTTTATATTATTATATAAATTTTTTGCTGTATAAAATTTTCCTATTTTCTTGTGTAATTGTGCCATTCCCATATGGCAAAAATGTTGATGTACCTTTTTGATAAGTGACTTGCTAAAATCTTCTGACAGTATAATCTTGCTTCTATCCTTTGTTTTTTTGTAGTAGATATTATTTTTTTGATATATATTTCTTTGTGCAGTTTTTAGATTTTCATTTTCTTTTTGGTCGTTTTCGATCTCTTCGAATTTAATTAAATTCACAATCCGTAAAATCTCATCTTCATTTTCCTCTGGCTCTAAAACTGGATTTCTGCTAAGACAATCTGCTTCTACATTATTTCTACCAGGAGAATATTTTACTTCAAAGTCGTATTGAGACAGGTAGTATGTTAGATCGCCCAATTCTTCGTCCGTTCTTGCCTTTATATTTAGCTTTTCTAGAGGTTTATGATCGGTGTATACAGTAAACTTTTTCCCAATAAGTTTGTATTGCAAGTATTTTACAGCTTCTTTTATCGCTAAACATTCTAGATATATAGCCTTCTTTTTTTTGTGCTTCTTTTAATTTCATTGAAAAGTATGCCACAGGTTTTTCTTCGTGTTCTTGTGGTTGTTTCAAGATTGCCGCTACTCCTTTTATGCTTGCGTCTGTGTAAATGTTAATTGGTAATTTTGGATTGAAAATGGTTAGAATAGGCTGTGAGCATAGTAGGTCATTTATCTTATCGAATGAATTTTGACAATCTCCAGACCATCTAAATTTTTGATTTTTCCTTAGTAGGTTATGTAGAGGGTCCAGAATGATAGAGCTGTTTGGTATATACTTATTGTAGAAATTTATTTTTCCTAAGAACTGTCTCACGTTTTTTTGAGTTTGAGGTATAGAAAATTCTCTTACTGATTTTAGATTGTCTTTTAGTGGACTAACGTTGTTGTAGCCTATTATATGGCCTAAATATTTTGCCGAATCTGATGCGAAAGTACACTTTGTAAACTTTAGTCTAAATCCTTCTATTTTTAATGCTTCTAAAAGTTGTTTTATGTGTGAGACATGTTCTTTAAAAGTTTTTGAAAAAATGAGAATGTCGTCTATATAATTCACTGCAAAGTTTGATAGATTGTATTTTCTTATTACATTGCTTAGAATTCTTTGAAAAATTGCTGGGGCAGTTTTTAAGCCAAATGGTAGAGATGTCCATTGATAATGGCCGTCTTGAGTTACGAATGCTGTTTTGTGACGATCTTCAACTCTTAGAGGAATCGACCAATATGCTGAATTTACATCTAATGAAGAGAAATATCTGCAGTCAACCGTTTTTTCTATTAAGTCATCTATTAATGGAAATGGTTGTGCTTGAGGAACAACCAATTTATTCAGATCTCGGGAGTCCATACAAAGTCTCGATTTCTTATCTTCATTTTTTTTGTAAGCTAAGGTTACTGGTGCTGCAAAAGGGCTGTAAGTGTCTTCAATTAGGGCATGATTTAGGAGTTGTTTAATTTGACCATTTATTTCTTCTCTATCTTCTTGTGAGCATCTATATGGCGGTTTACTACAATATTTTTCAGTAATTAAGTCTATGCGTGCTTCGTAGTTTTTCACTGTACCTATATCGTACTTGTTTTTTGCAAACATCGACTTATATTCTTCTAGCATTTCATCTATAATCGATTTTTTATCAATAGTTAAATGATTTATGTTTATTTCAAAATATGTATTAATAAATTCATTAAAATTTACTCTAAATTTTTGAGTTTCTATATCATCCTTTTCATCTTTTTTTTGTATATTCTTACCTGTGTATTCAGGAATTTTTTGTGTGACATTTAATTTTTCATCTTGAATTAGTTGGAATTTTTCTATCATATCTAATCCTATAATGAAGTCACTGTTGAAACTTTCATTATTTACTATAAAAATGTCTATTTCTTTTTCTATGTTAAATATTTTTGCTTTTATTGTAATCATTCCATCAGTTTTATTCACACCATTAATAGTTTTTAGAGTTGCTTTTGGGTTATCTTGTGCTGTATTCGTTTTATTTACATTTACTAATTTTGAATTTATCAAGGATACGTTTGCTCCAGAATCATAAATACCCCATACTTCTAGTGTATCATTAAGAAGGATTTTTATTTTTATTAATGGTGTGATTTTTAGTTTTTTGGATCGATATTGTTTAATTCTACCTCTAATTCTGAATTATTGATGTATTTTATTCCATTATTTTTACCTGTATCAGTTTCCTTTTGTTTGAACCAGCATGTTGATTCATCGTGAAAACGAATTCCCTTGTTAAGTTTCTCACAGATTGAGCAGTGATTCTTTTTTTCAAATCTTCTTTTCGTCGATATTACTGGATTTCGTTTATCGGTTGCTTTTTTTAACTAAGTGTTCAAGTTTGCCGAGTTCATTAAAAAGGTCTTCTGTATTTTTGAGGTTATCTCTATCAATTTTGTCCATTATAAAATTCGGTAAACCTGTTGCAATAATATCTATCATCGTACCTGTATTAGTTTCTTTTCTAACTTCTAGTAGTAATCGCTCCTTTTTTACTGCATATTCAAGTAGAGATCCTATTTTGTATCTGTATGTAAGAGCATATCTGATGGGAGACCAACCTTTACTGCCGTAGGTTCCACAAAAATTATCTTTCCATGTCTTCCAATCTGATTCTAATGTGAGTTTTATTAACATGGAGCTGTACCAGTCAAGACAAGATTTTTCTAAAAACAATCTAAACAATTCGATTTTCTCTACATCTACAGAAACATCCCATCTATTGCATTCTCCTTCGAATATGTTTATCCATTGCACAGCATTACTTTTGTCTCCACTAAACTTTTCAATTATAAACTTTTCTGCGATTTTTTTTATACTTTGATGTTTAGGTTTACTATCTTTTTCTGATATTTTTTCTAATATTTCTAATAACTTGTCATCCAGTGACCTAGCGTGTGCTTGATTTGTATTTTCTGTAATTTCTTCTAAGAATTGGTTTTGGAATTGTATGTTATCTATATCATCTACGTACAGCTTTTTTATTCCTCCAGTTAATTCAATCCATACTTTTCTTGATTGATTTCGTCTCTTTATTGACGCTTTTATCTTTTCAAATGCGGTTGTAGCCGCAATAGCAGTATGTAAATTTGCAGGTTGCAATTCATCTGGCAGAATGTAATGCTTGCCATCTGTTGTCGAAATTGAGGTTATGGCGTAGATGTTTGACTTTTTATCTGCAGCAGCAATCACTGCAAATTCAAATAATAATTTGTCCATTTTGACGTTGTAAACAACAAATGTCGTTTTATAATATTGTTATTATTATGTTTTGTTTTTTGTAGATTTGGGCAGGAATTTATTAAACACTATGTGTTTCTCTGAAAATCGAAGTTGTTTTTTTATTATTTACACGTACTTAAAGCTATTATTTACAAAGGTCTTAAATCTAATAGTTTACCTGAAAATCAAAGAAACGACATTTTATGTTCATTAACGTGCCGTAACTTTTATAATCTTACATTATTAGTTTATAATTAAACACTATCAAATGTGTGGTATTTGTTCCACGTGGTTCTCTCTTTCAGACCACTTCTATTCTTCTAACCGTGAATTTTAATTTGTTGGAAACGTGGGTATTTCCTTTATCGACGTCACTCTTGAAAGGGCGGCGATATTGAAAATCATATAAGAAATAACATCTATTTCTTTATATATGTAAATCCCAAAATTCACTATCTCAATAAAATTCAATTGATCTTTTGTCACCGTATAAAACCTGATCGATGATTATTTACTTGCAGCTAAATGAACTTCGAGAAATAATAGATATTTCCTGCAGTTGCTGTTACAATCAAAGCAAAGCTTGCAAGCATATTGCAGCATTGATTTATTTTGTAAATAATGAAGAAAGTTTGTCGAAGACCGATGAGGAGCAAAAGTGGGGCAGTCCAACTGCACAGCAGTTTGCTAAAAAAAAATATTCTAAGGGAAAATACTTTTGTGAGATGTTTCCACCAAAAGAAGAGTTGTTGAATGTTGAACCTTATGGAGTGGATCTAGCAGAGTTGGAAGCTCCATCAGCATTAAAAACTATGCTTTCTGCAATGGCTGAGAGGAGAAATAGTAACAATAAAGCAAATCATTTAGATAATGGCGCGAATTCAGTGTTGACACAGGCTGAACAAATACAAAAGAAAAATTTTGAAAAACGTTTGCAATTGTTGACGTCACTGTGGAATGACGATGCAACTCAATTTACTCCTCAACTAGTACAAAAAGAAAATCAAGCGTTTTATGAAAAATGTATTGTTTTGAATGTGCAGCAAATTCTTGACTTGTCTTACGCGACAATGAAACAATCTGATAGCAGTGAATGGTACAGAGCACGTCGGTTACGTATTTCAGCAAGTAAAAATGCGCATAGCATAAAATCTAGAAAAACCAAACCAATTGGTAAACTGATCGAGGAAATGCTTTTTTCAAAACATGTAAGTAACAATTCAATTGACTATGGCAAAGAAATGGAATCGGTAGCTCGCGAGCAATATGAACGGGAACACGGTTTAAGTGTTAAGAGAGTTGGGGTAATTGTTTGTCATAAGAAGCCTTGGCTTTGCGCAAGCTTAGATGGTGTTGTGTATATTGAATCTCATCCAAACAAAATAGTGGAAATTAAGTGTCCGTTTTCATGTAAAAATCTACCGATTGAAGACAATGTGTTAAAAAAATACAATGTTAGTTATCTCCAGTTCGAAAATAATAATATAACGTTGAAAAGTAGTGCCATAATTTATACCCAGTGTCAAATACAAATGTACGTTTCTGGGATGGCTTTATGTGATTTATATGTTTATTTTCCAATTCAAAGTTGTACCGTTAGAGTTTATCGTGATAATGCTTTTTTAGAAAAAGTATTGTTTCAATGCGAAGAATTTTATTTTCAACATTATTTGCCGGCCTTAAATGAAACTATTGAAAAGGAGTCTGCCAGGTCTATGAAAATTAAAGCTCGATATTTCACTGGCCAAGACATAAGCAATACGATTAAAAAATAATTTTAATGTAAATCGTTCAGTATTGTGAATATTGTGAATATTGTGTTATTTATCTAAAAACACAATTGGCCATATATTTAAAAAAAAAATAGTCTCTTGTTTGAGTCAAGTGATTAGACACTCAACAAGTGTTATTTTATTTGCACAGATTTGTTGTAGTCAACTTGAGTATTTTTACAATTTAGAAATATTTCAATTATAAATTGAAATTCTTAACATTGGACATAAGAAAAATGACCAAAAAACTTGTTCTATGACTCAGATATTAATGAAAACATTAACAGTAATAATTTATTTTAATCTATGCGCTTGAATATTCATATTTATCTTAATTTGGAAGTTGTGATGATAATATAAGTATATGTCATGTCGATATGCAATCTATTCGTAAACCAAAATTAGTTAATTAAACGTATTTTTAATAGTCAGATTTAGTAAAATACATATTTTGAAATATTATAATTAACTTGTTACCAAAAATAGTATTGCATTCAAGAACTGTAAAATATTAATAAAAAATTCTCAATTTATAATAAACGCATTTATTCACTTAAAAATCTTTAATGTAAAAAAATATGTATAATTTATCATCATTTGTAACCAAGTATCATTGATAATCAAGATTTTTCTTTAAAAATAGGTGGTTGCAGATTCACTAATACACAAATGATGTGCACTATATCATCAATGTACCTGAATAACTCATGTGTTATTTTGCTTAAAATTAGATAAGTTCTTAGTCTCTGCATAAATCTATCAACGTGAATACGACACTTGGCTACACTGTAAGTCTTCTTGGTTTCTTCTGCAGTGAATTCTGACTTATTTTCTGAAAATGGTGGCATGATAAGTAAAACTTTTGATCCTTTCTCATCCTAGAGCAGTTTGAATATGTGGAAAACCTTTATCAGCCAACACTATTTCATCATCTTCAAGTAAATCAAGTAGCCCTGATTCTACAGTTATTTGCGAATCACTCTTTAATTTTTACTAAAAACATGAAAAGTCGATTTTCTTTCGAAATTTGACGATTTTCTGCTTCTGCTACTTCTAATCTTTTCAATAAGAAATTGAAATTAGCAAAAGTCACACCAGTAAGATCTAAAAGTTGCTCATCATTTTTAACAGATTTAATACCAGAAAAAAACTGCGAGACGTTCTCTTCTGTGATTGATATATTAGGTCCAACCAATTCATCTTCAAAAGTTTTTAGTGGAGTAGTGCACTCAACATCTCTGTACCGTTGTCTGTTAGGAATTTTGACAGGACCATCACAACCATCAATTATATTTGTTTGGATTCCCACTTCACACGTCATTTTGGATGAATCCAAGTACGAGTATCTATTACAAATAAATGTCTCCTATAATATATTCGATACAATCATCGTACGGGCCAAGCACGTTTTATCGCAATATTTTTCTGCATAGCTTGTTGACTCCATTTGGACATCAAAACTTATTACTTCTTCTTGAGCAATACTTTTTTGTTTATGTACAATGGTTTGTACATGTTTGTACATGTTTGTACAATGGTTTCAATGGTCTCTTGTTAATAATTCGTTTGACGTAGCGTTTATGCCTGTAAAAAAAATAAGCTTTAATTTTGTACTTAATTGGGCAAATAGTTAATTAGGACTATAGTACTTTTTGATTGAAAATTAAATGGTTAAAAATTTACCTGTTGATTGCAGATACTGTATTAACAATGCTTGGTTTCTGTGTAAAAGAAAATATTGTTGGAACATAGCTTGGGCTTAATTCTTCATCGGATTTAGCATTATCGATAAAATGAGAACTGCATATTGTATTTGCTGGTTTTGGAATCCAAGATACTCCACTAAAAACACATAATGATATGAAACTTAACTTTACTAAATAATAACAACGCGACACCAACTTGCCTTACGAACTGATGAAAGGTTATGTTACTTACTTTATTTTTCTCACTGCACTGATCCATTTATCTCTTTGAATCAGTTTAAAACTCTGAGTAGGGAACTTATAAAACTTTAAGTTATTATTTCTGTAAGTATTTTTGCAACTAGACACGCAGCAAGTATAGTGGCTCATTTTAATTAATTTTTACAGTACAATTCAATGTAAAGCGTCCTGCAAAGTTTCGTTTTTTGGCCACCCCACGCGCTTCGATAGTTTCGCCTAACCCCTCCAACCGTCGTCACATAGCTAATACCAGATACAGAAAAATGTTTCGTACAAAAGTATTCGCGTGGTTAATTGATGTGAACACGCAAGGTCATTTAAGGGCACGGTTCTTATTTCAGTGGTCCCTGTAGCTTCGGTTACGATGGTACAGGGTGACCCGTCACGATTGGGCTGGTCAATTCGTAGATTTCATTATTAATTCGAATTTTTGGTTATTTTCGAGTAAAATAACCTGGCGCTCAACTCTGCGATATTAGCCGAAATTAATGTCGCATTCGGGAATGGATTTCGGAGGTTCGATTCCTCCTGACACATGCAAGATGCACGCTTTCAAACTTTTTTCGGTCCTATAATTATTTACCATCTAAATATTAGCCATTTTTATATTTCACGAAACCTAAATACCAATAACTATCATCCTTTAAACATCTAGTGGTGTAGGAATAAGAAATTGGGATGTGACAAAAATAATTTAGAAACTTTTAGGTAATTTACCATCTAAGATTGTCGATTCACGAAAGTGTTTGCAATTAAACCTAATAGATGTCACTTCAAGTCCCAATTTCAATTTAATTAATACAAACAGCTAAACTAAAGTGAAATATACCGAAAATTGTTTGAAATGCTGTAAGCGGTGTTGGCTTGGTGCGATTATCACAGTAAGTCCCCGGATAGGCATGTATATTCGGAGGTTCGATTCCTCCTGACACATGCAAGATGCACGCTTTCAAACTTTTTTCGGTTCTATAATTATTTACCATCTAAATATTAGCCATTTTTATATTTCACGAAACCTAAATATAATAGTTAGATTTTTTTCTCCGTGTGGTGTAAATTTTTGCTTCTGCCTGTGTCACATATATTTTTTTTTATTTCATATATTTATCGAAAATTCCATTTGCGACGCCAGTATAGAAATGTACTTATGGTTTTAAACGTTCATCGAACGGTGAAAAATATTTTCTTTGAAAACCAAATTATTAATTTCTTCCCCTATTAAATTAAAAAGTAGGTTATATTTAATAACAAATTATAAGTTTTAAAGACTCTCAATATAGACATAAAAATTAATTTTGTTTTGAAAAAAAAATGTTTGTCATCGTTCAATGAACGTTCAAATACAAATGGTAAATTTAAATTAATATTTTTGTATATTATGAAAAATTAATATACGTTTTTATTTTCGAAGAGCCTAAAAATCAAATAGTATTTTTAGTCGATAAAGTTTACAAAAAGATGATTTTTAGTTAAAGTCGTCTCTACATGGCCATACAAAGGTGCATTTTGATGTTAAGGGTTGAAGCCCAAAAATCGATATAGACATTTTCGAAGAGCACAAAAAGAGTCCGAATAAAGAGTAGAACAAATTCTTCAATCTTCAAATATTATAATGAAACAGGACTTATATTGACCCTTAGTATTAATATTCACATATTGTCCGTAGTGACAAGAGTGCTTTTACAAAAATTATGTGCTTATCTTGTTCGCGACAAAAGAAAAGAAAGAAAAAAAGGAAATTTGTGATTGTGTCACTTCGATCAATTTTTTTCACCATCGTGAAATTATACTACACTATTAAACTAGAAAATGATTTATTATTTATTTATTTTTTCAAAAATGCCAATTTTCAATCAATCGGCTTAAATCTTTTTTAATAAAATGGCATAGACTTAAAATAAAGAATATGTACTTAGCACTAAATTTCGTTACTTAAAGTTGCATGAAAAATGAAAATATCAACTTTTAAAAATAATCCTATCTATTTCACTAGAAAAACATCTAATGATTCTATTAAAAAAAAATTTAAGTCGATTGATTGAAAATTGGCAACGCTAGAGTGCCCACTGATTTTGAAAATGCAGTTTCGAGTAAAACGCGTTTAAAGTTTCGAGAATGATAGCGCGCTAATGCGTGCCTCTATACTTCTACAGTCCAAATATTGCCCTTTTATTTCCAATATCCATTTGTAACTAACGGCATATCGTTTTCGTATATATAGAGTACTTTAAGAACAAACTAAAAAATTCGAGGTGACATAATACTTACAATATCTTTGTGCTTACAAACTTTAAAGAAAATATATGGATAAAAAAGAAAAACCAAAACTCAAAAATTATTAGAGAATCTAATTTTTATTTAGAGACACTTATAATTTTTCGATTTACCAACCCTTGTTCGAAAAACTTGTGTTTATACAGCCTGTTAATAATTCGTAAACTGTAATAAAAGTTACCTAGTTCTACATGGTTCAGTGTTCTGGCAAAGAGCACGTCAGATTTTTCAGATAAGACAATTTTTTTATGTCAATTTCGCTAAGGGTATTTCAAAGTACTAGTCGAGCTTCAAAATCATTTTTATTTTCTGAATCTATGAATTTTTTCAGCAAAGATAAAGTACAGGCAAAGTAGGATTTTTAATCCGAATTGTTAGGTGAGCATAAGAGAAGCTTATAACCAACAATTTGGGACTCCCCTTCCTTTAGCATTTTTTGCAATCCAAAATTTATTTTCAAATTATTTTATGAAGAAATTTTTATTTAATACCTATTAAAAATTGAACTTCATATTGAGTTTAATATATTGGATTCATAAATAATTATAAGGCATTGTCGAATGTGCTTTTTCATTTGTTGATGTCTACTCCATGTAAGACGGTAATAGCGTATGGGTAAGCATTCAGTACAACTTATCAAAAAAAATAATAGTGTCGTAAATTTTTCAATAGGGCAGTTTGAGAGCACTAATTGAGCACTAAATTCTGATACATTAAAAAGTGAATTTAGTTAATATCTTCATGTATTTTTGACTATGGTCATGCTAGCTAAACGTTAAGCCAGCGGTGCCACTGATTATTTTAAAAAATTATAAAGTTATAAATTTCGCAGTAGGGTGATTTGAGAGCACTAATTGAGCACTAAATTCTGATATATTGAAAAATGAATTTAGTTAATATCTTCATGTATTTTTGACTATGGTCATGCTAGCTTAACGTTAAGCCAGCGGTACCACTGATTATTTTAAAAATTTATAAAGTTATAGACTTCGCAGTAGGGTGATTTGAGAACACTAATTAAGCACTAAATTATAAGGCATTGACAAATGTGGTATTTCACATGCTATTGTCTACTGCATGTAAGATAGTGATGGCGTATGGGCAGGCCATTGGTACAACTAATTGAAAAAAATAATAGTGTCCTAAATTTCGCAATAGGGTATTTTGAGAGCACTAATTGAGCACTAAATTCTGATACATTAAAAAGTGAATTTAGTTAATATCTTCATGTATTTTTGACTATGGTCATGCTAGCTTAACGTTAAGCCAGCGGTGGCACTGATTATTTTAAAAAATTATAAAGTTATAGACTTCGCAGTAGGGTGATTTGAGAACACTAATTGAGCACTAAATTCTGATACATTAAAAAGTGTATTTAGTTAATATCTTCATGTATTTTTGACTATGGTCATGCTAGCTTAACGTTAAGCCAGCGGTGCCACTCATTATTTTGAAAAATTAAAGAGCACTAAATTCGCCAATACGGTACTAAATTAGCACTAAATTAGTACTAAATTATGACATATCAAAAATTTGAATACAACAATGTGGTTCTGCCAGCTTAACGTACCTCAAATTTCATCAAGCGCGGGAAACTTACAACTACCGTTAAGAGACAGATACACACAATATCAAATTAATTTAATTTAAGAAAATAACCATAAAAAGCTTGAATAAGCTGGATTGAGTCATTAGTGGCAAGTTCATCTGGGTTTTCTTCTAGAGGCCGTTTTCGACTTTCATAAGATGCCTCATTTTAATTTGATATTTCGCTTTCTTGTGGGATTTACACTTAGAAAAGATCGAGGAATGAGATGAGATGAGTTGATCAAAACTTGATATAAGTGCTTTACTTGAGATGAGCACACTTCATGATCAAAAGAGCTTGAGCGAGACAGATGAGTTTATCAGATCGTTGTTCAACACTAAAAATTTACATGTCAAAGAGAAGTCAAACTGGATATTTGTTAATAAAAATTATCCAAAACAAATTATCAATTGCCCGCAGATGATCAAATGATGTGAAAGTAAATTAAATCAATTTTTTAAACTGAGTAAATGATATTAAATAAATAGGCTTGATACTCTGTAAACTTATATATTTTCATTTTTCAAATTTACGAAGAGGAGGTCGATTTTCGACTTAAGGGTTGTTTTTTGGTGATTTATTTTTGGCGCGTTTCAGAGCCGTAAAAAAGCCGTGAAATGTGATGTAATTGATTTCCGACTTTTGCACATTGTAAGTAAAAGGGGGTTGCGTTCTGACTTAGGGGTTGTTTTTTGGAGATTTATTTTTGGTGCGTTTCAGAGCCGTAAAAAAGCCGTGAAATGTGATGTAATTGATTTCGGACTTTTGCACATTTTAAGTAAGAGGGGGTTGCGTTCTGACTTAGGGGTTGTTTTTTGGAGATTTATTTTTGGTGCGTTTCAGAGCCGTAAAAAAGCCGTAAAATATGGTGTGTTTTTTTTTTTTTATTTGTATTTTTTCTATGGTGGGGGTGCTGAGTGAACGTGCACTTAGCGCCCCACACATAAAAATTGAATTTTGGAAAAAACTTGAAGAGCCGTAAATTTTTATTGTGCGCCTAAAAATAGCCGTAAAAAAGCCGTAAATTCTGGAATAATAAAAAATTCAAATTTCCACTGAAGGGGTGCTAGCTGCATGGACCTGAAAAAATAGTTTTTTTAGTAGCCATAATTTCTTATTTTAGATCATTTTAGATACCCTGTCAATTATTTTAATGGGCGGAACAAAATTTAAGTAATAGAGACTTGGAACTTTTTGTCATCTAGGGATAACAGCATCAGATCAGGCCTTAATTACACTGTCAAGATGAAAAGAAAAAAAACCTTTTTCTAGTAGTGATGATTTCTTTTTTTGGATAATTTCAAACACCCTGTTAATTTTTTTAAAATGGTGAAAAGAATGTAATTTATTGATACTTAGGACTTTTTATGCTATGGAAGGTTAGCCCGTACCAGATCTTGGACAGACTAGACTTTCTAGAAATATCCAGATCTGGGCCAGTCCGACGTTAGACTGCCATGAAATTTATCCACACGGGTAATTCCGATATTAAATGATTTTTAATTTTGGTATTCCTTTCAAGTATTGAATATACCAAAATTGTTGTTGTTATAGTCCGCAGTCCTGGGACTAGTTTGATGCAGTTCTCCATCCGTTCATTTCCTAAACGAGTCTTTTCATATCGTGTAAATGATATATGGGTTGATTCATCCAAGAATTACACTTCAAAATTTTTTTCGTAAAAGATTTTTTTTTTCAAGTTTTTTGATCGACAATATGAGACACGCATTTTTTAATTTCAATATGATATGAATAATTTTCAAGTGATGGATTTTCAAAGTTGAAAGGTTAAAAAAAGATGTACTTTTTTTCGATCGCATGTAGTGACTTCTCAGCATGCATATAAAAGATGCGCTTCTTTCTCAACTTTCGAATAAGATTTACTAGAAATCGGACAATTTTAGTCATTCTACTAAGAGCCTTTTTAAACCCAGAAACCTTTGAATTAAAAAAAGAACTAGGATGTTCTTGATTTAAAACTTAAAAATATAAAATGTAGCAGAATAAAATTTTGAAAAATAAAGTTACAGTTTTCTGACTTTTTGTTTTTAGTTTCCCGACTCAATTTACCTATGGAAGTTTTCAAGTCAAGCAATATATTTTGAAGTTTATTATGACTGTAAAATTTATGACAAACTAAAAGGTTTGATTTTTCAAATATCTAATTTCAGTAAAAATAGGATATAAAAAATGAAAATTGTTAAATTCCTTAACTTTTGAAGCTGTAGTAAGAAAATATTTGTAATTTGGAAATTGGGAATTTGCATGCAAAAAAATTATGCAATTTTATAAATGCAATCTAAAGTTTATATTAAATAAAAAATAATTACAATAGCGTTTTCTTTTTACTCATTAATTGTGGATTTGCGAAGGATTCAATGATAATGAGCGTTTGAAACGGACCGCTTTGGCGGTCAAGCGTCTCTGACGTCAAACCGTTGTATTTTCGTATCGGCAACATGCAAACCAAGTGCACGTGAAGCTCTAAACAATAAATAAACTGGTTTATTTAGTTAAAAATGGCTCCTAAGATGGATAGTGGCTTCGTAAAAGCAGACTCGGGAAGTCTTCCAAAAATTTCTATGTTTATGGTGTTGGAATATTTTACATCTAACTCTAAAAATGCTGCACCAGAAATCCGTGGTGTCAAAGCCACTTTGTAAGTAGAAGTTAAAAATTATAATTATTCTACTCTGTCAATTCAAATAAAAGAAAAAACTACTAATTGATGATAATGAAAAATCACTCATGTATAAGTTAATGTATTTAGTACATAGTTGAATTATTATTACGTTATTAAAGAAGATGAGAATATTATTGGTAAAATGTATGATATAAATATAAATTAATTCGTTTGAATGATTTATAAATAATTAATTTTTCGTCATTATAAATATTAGTTCATTTGTTTCTTAATTTAATTAGTTCTAATGACATGAATTATTTGTTAACTGCTTGAATTTTTAATATTTAAATAGTATAATATCCAATAAAGTTTCATTGACAGAGTGATAGTCGTTAAGTTTACCATTATAATGATAAAATTTCCAAAATTGCTCTTTTCCGGTTGAGTTTAACAAAAGCAGGTCGAGGAGTTGGAGTTTCCTTATTACTACGATGTTTTTGGCAATCGAAAAAATGCGGAAAAACACCTTTTTTAATCTGTATTGGTTTCCCAGTTAAAGAGTACTTTACGTAATTTTCCATATCCTCTTTTAACTGAAATAATTCATAAATTTTTTCGAAGCTACAACGTGAAAACTCTTTATTGAAAAATTTGAAAACAGTAATAACAGCAAGTTCTATGTTTAACATTCTTAATTTGTATCACATAAATTTATGATCATGATTTTCTCTATAAAACCTGCTCCTTAGACGTAAAGTAATAACTTTTTAAATCATATTATTATTTACACATCGACAAATTGAGGTTAGATTTTTTTTACTGCTATAATTATAAATATAAATAAATCTATATCTTTTTTCAATTACAGTTTATTTACAGATAACATAATATTATGAACAAAAGAAGAAAGTATACTTACGTCAAAATGATCTTGACAGCAAAACATGTTACTATTTCCTGGCATATCTCGCCGTTGTGCACTTTCAAACCATTTATTTCGCACAATCGGATTTACCGGAACCGGAAAAAAAGTTTTATCGGGTGTGTTGATTGTCGAATTATGACACTCATCGACAAAACATCATTTATAAGCCGTTTTTTTGACATTTTATACAATTTTCAATTGGTCTTCTATACAAAGATGTGACACAGAGCGATCGTATACAACGATGTGACGTCACCGTATCATCGGAAGCATTCGGCTGCTTCCGGAACGTTTTCGGAAAATTTAAAATTTACACTTTTCAAACGCTCATTAATAAATTATTATTAGCTAAAAAATTCAGAAAAAAATTTTGTATGCAAAAGTGACCCCCAAATTTCATTTTTTCATCACAAAAAAAAAATGTGCAAATTCCCAATTCATGTCAAATATCTATAAATAAGTGATCGAATATTAGTTTCTGTAAGTCGAATTTTTGACTTCCACTTACTGCATGGCATGGGGCAGATCAGTCTTAGGATTCCCATCTTACTTTCTTTTTCCCCTATTTCTAATAATAGATCCTGTATAAGCAAGCCGCAATGACATAAGAGAGGGTCTGCACAGAAAAATTGGGAAATTCTGGAAAGCCAACGATTGCTTGTCGAAGACGGTGTATAAGATAGACTAGAAGAATGAAAGAAGCGTAACCTCTCCTGTGCTCAGAAATCGAAATGTGGGCTGTTTGTTAAGGCCATGTGGTGAGGTCTGTCATCACAAATTATATATGACCGTTTTGTTATTAAAATAATAATTTTAACAAATTTTCCAGAGGAGAGAGTAATGCATTACATTTTTCTACGTTGCTGTCTTTTCCGAAAAATTTGTTGAAATTATTATTTTTGAAATAAAACGGTCGTATATGACGTCAGAGCCTCCCATACGGCCTTAAAGCGTGGTAGCAATAATATCAAGTGTAGGCGCTTGATTTGGTGAACCCACTTATCGATGCCACATATTCGTCTGCTTCAATCGTGTCAATTAAAGTCCCACGCTGACTGTAACTCTTTACAACTTCGAGAAATTCATTCAGTGTTCATTAATTTATCGTTTCGATTAGTATAATTATCGAGATTTATGCATAACACACTTGCTATCAAAATATTTTAAACGCAAAGTGTTTACAAATCTTATACAATAACTTTTGCTTTTATAAATGTATTGTTCCAAAAAGAGTATGTACAATACATTTTTTGTAAATGAAGTTTGATATTGTTAAAATTATCATTATAATTTGATGACATTTCTAACGGATTAATTAATATTTATATAAGATATGAGGGACGTAAATTCATCTTGAATATATTTTTTTATTTTATACTGATAAAGAGTATACTATTTTCAGTGGAAGTCGTAGCCTTTGATGATAGATCTTGATGAACTTTAATTTAACAGCATTTGTGATTGATCAAGACTAGTAAAAACAAAGACAAGCCTAGAAAAATAAATCCTGCATGGGAGTTCAATAATATTATTTTAGCAGCCTTTAAATGATGCAAGAATAGACACCTGATGTCAGTTATTTAATACAAAATTTTGAATTATTCTTCATTGATATTCAAATATTTAGTAAATAATGCAGTGATTAACAACTAGTTAACTTTCTACGATAAAAATAATAATTTATGCTTTATAAAACAAAGCAATTTAAAAATGAACAGCTGATAATATTTATTTAAACTAATCTATTAGTTAAGTTAGGTAAAGCTCTTTAGTGTTTATAATGTGACCGGCAATGTATAATATTGTGTAAATAAATAACAAATCCGCCATACGGTAACTTTAAAATGGTAAATTTTTGTAAGAAATCTGGTAAATTACGAGCACTAGCCAGAGTCTCTTAAAAAGTTCGCTGATTATTCGCTGACGTCGTCATAATATGAATAAGAGGAGCATAAAAACATTAAAATTTTTGCTATTATGATTCTGCGGTACATTTTGAGTTTAAAAGTATAAAAATAGATTCAATAATTTTATTTCTAGCGTTAAAAACTAACACATGGTGAACCAATGCACTGCCTTCAATGACAGGTATTATGTGTTTTTTTAGTTTTTAACGCTAAAATATAAAATTATTGTATTAATTTCGATACCTTGAAACTCAAAATGTACCCCATAATCATAATGAAAACAATTCAAATGTCTTTTGTGCTCTTCTTATTCATATTATTACGAGGTTAGCGAACGGCTAGTGAACGGTCAGCAAATTCGCTGACCGTTCACTGGACTGGGTCTGCCAGGGAAATAAGCGTTCAAAAAATAGGTATCTGAGATGGCTCCATACCAAAAAAAATCTCATGGTACATGGTTGTATATAAACGAAGGTGACCTCTTTCGTATTTTTCATGTAATTTTTTAAAAAATCAAATTTTTACACTTATATACTGAAAATTGAAACATTTTCTCTTAAATTTATTCGGAAAAAAATTGTTTATTACACAAAATCCTTTGTGAATCCTAAATTCACACGGAGAAAAATAGTTGAAGTAATTTTACTGAACTTCTGAAAAAAAATTCCGTTCATTCTACTCTACGTTTCAATCGAGAATTGAGTAAATTGTGAGTCGCAAGACTCGTCGTTCCACCAGCTATATCTATTCACGCAGAAAAGAATGAAAGTAATCTGCGCCTCGGGCACACATAAACATTTTTAATTTCAAAAACGTGTTGAATTTTCAGCATACTGATGTTCCACGTTATTATATTTAATAATCAAAACCAATTATAAACAATCAAAATACAATTACAGCTTATTTTAGCAGGGAGTTATTAATTTGATCCCAATAGATTGAAGTTAACGCTCATATACAGAAGATTTTAGCTATCGGTACTTTCTTTAATTGTGATCGACTTTTGGATACGACTGGTCAATGAGAATTTCGATAACATTTTTAGAAGCTTCCATTGAAAGGTGCACAGAATTATTAAATTCGTCAATGAATTTTTTTACGATTTCAGTCCTATTCAAAAGTCGATAACAAGTCACTATATAAGAATGTTACAAGTTTTATATCTCAGCATAAACATAAACATTTTTAATTTCAAAAACGTGTTGAATTTTCAGCATACTGATGTTCCACGTTATTATATTTAATAATCAAAACCAATTATAAACAATCAAAATACAATTACAGCTTATTTTAGCAGGGAGTTATTAATTTGATCCCAATAGATTGAAGTTAACGCTCATATACAGAAGATTTTAGCTATCGGTACTTTCTTTAATTGTGATCGACTTTTGGATACGACTGGTCAATGAGAATTTCGATAACATTTTTAGAAGCTTCCATTGAAAGGTGCACAGAATTATTAAATTCGTCAATGAATTTTTTTACGATTTCAGTCCTATTCAAAAGTCGATGACAAGTCACTATATAAGAATGTTACAAGTTTTATATCTCAGCATTGTATGCGAACGTGTGTGTGATTCGACGAAAGCGTATCGTCCTATATATAAGCGTAGTTTATTAGATTTATATATGTGTAAGGTTATATGTGATGTGTATTTGCGATTAAAAATATGATTGGCTGCGACTGAATGGTGTGAATGTATTTGTATGCTGTTTATGTATGTACCATATGTATCGGATGGCTAAATAGCAGGCTCAAGGTAAGAATTTTTTTTTATTTAAGAGAACCATAGTACTGCCGGTTGAAGTAATATGCCCGATGCTCATTTTACTCAACTATCGTTTGAAGCTCCTGGAGCGTCGGTATCTTATTAGCAATAATTATTAAAAGAAACAGTGTGTCGATGATTTACAGGTTATTTTGATATTATCCCGAGTCGAACTATTGATTCTCTTTTGTTTCTCTTGATACTCTCTTGATTCTCTTTTGCTTCTCTTGATACTTTCTAGTCTGTTCAACAAGAGCGAGTTCTCGGTTTTTCGAAAACTATTAGAGATTTTTGAACATTTTTTTTTAAAATGAAAGTACATTTAAAGGACTACGCCGCAATTACCAAGGCGATTCAGTAGCACTCGAATCGTCGGAGAGAGCAGACGTGAGTCATAATGAGTTCTGTGTACGCGAAACGTTTTGAAGCGGTCTTCTTGTGTACCCATCCAAAGGGACCACTTATATCCTATACAGCCGCTGCTAAATACATCAAACAGTCGAAATCGTTCGTGAAGTGGGTTGAGCGTTATAAAGTCAATAAAAAACACCCCGTGAAGGTCCATGTTTGGGGATGCTTCTCACAGCGCGGTTTTGGGTGTTTAGAGCTCTTCACCGAGAACTTGAATGCTCAGAAAATGCACCAAATATATGAACGTCGTCTTCTAAGGTGTGCTACAAAGATGTTTGGAGCCGATACGGCCGATTGGATCTTACAAGAAAATAACGACCCGAAACATCAAAGCCGTCTCTGCACCGCCTGGAAAACAGAAAATGGCATCACAACTTTGGACTGGCCACCACGGTCCCCCGATGCGAATCCAATCGAAAATGTCTGGAGTGTTTTAAAGAGGAAGCTTGCGGAAAAACATGTGTTCACCCTGAAACAGCTCTCGCAAAAAATCAGGAAGATATGGCAAGAATTACCAACGGACTACGCTGAAAAATTAGTGGAAAGCATGCCGAAAAGGTGCCAGGCCATTCTGGACAACGATGGGGACGGGATTATCTATTAGATAGTAGCGCCGTAGTTCTTCGAGAGTACTTTTATTTAAAAAAAAAACGTTTTAAAATCTCTAATAGTTTTCGAAAAATCGAGGACTCGCTCTTGTTGAATCCTTTTCATCCTGGTACTTGAGGGTATGTGATGCGTAATGACGTCACAAATGACCAACCATTTTATATTATTTATATTCATCGGGTTGATTAGGACAGGAATGTAAATATAATCATGAAATTGTAGGCAACAATGAGGAATCCATCAAAAAACCAATCTTCGGTACCATTTGGATTTTTATTTCGAAAAATAAAATTTTTCAAAGTTAATGTTTTCAAAACAAAATTCGACATGTACCAGACATTGATACTTTGATACATTCCTCATTATTTTCCAAAAGTCTGGTACTATATTTTCGTTTCTCTCTTAATCAACACGATAAATATAAATAATAATAAACCGTTGCTAATTCCTGACGTCATTAGGAATTATATACTTTTGAAAATGGAGAATCATAGAGGACGTAAGGAGAATCTTCGTTGCTACTCTTTAAGATCCTCCAAGGTGCAGAAACGGAAATATCTGCAGGAGAAGAGCATCAACAGAGGATCAAAATTACATTGATTTAAACAGCTAATATGCCTCTTTTGATTCTCTCAAGTCCTCGAAAATGGAGCATCTTAGAGAATCAATAGAGAATCAATAGTTCGACTCGGGTACAGTATGTAGAATAAGTTCCTTAAAGTTAATTAATATTTCTCGTGGACTATGAATTGGGGTTTCTTCAATAATTGAAAGGTTTACAAACGTTAGTAAAGATTAACATTATGATCATTAATGAGTGAATAGATGGTTGCTGTTTATTTTATTTCTATTTCAACAAGGCATTTGTCTGAAGAGGAAATTGAGCTATTCTCTTTTCGCTGCGTTTGTATTCACCTCACTCTAAAACAAGTGTGTTACTTCTACGCGTAAATCACGATAGTAGTTTTTTAGGCATTTGAAGTGTGTATTTTCAATTCACATTGCAAACGTAACGTTTAATTTTCAAATACTTTAAGGTTTTGTACCCGAAAAATTGAATTGGCAATGTTTAGTAAGTACAAACTTCGTTCAATTATACACTTGACAACGTATGTAGTGTGTAAAAATTACACATTTCACTACACACTTGTTTTTAGAGTGCTCAAAATGTTTTTACTGTCACTATTCGAGTGATGACGTCGCTACCAGAAATAAGTAGCAATTATTCTGCCTAAAATCCATTGCATTGAAGGTACATGCCAGGCCCTCCAAACTGCAATGTATTCTCATGTATCTAATGGTAGTACCGATAGACGTCCGTCGATGGTGCCACGTCCACCCGCATAGAAATATAAATATATTGAATATATATTTTATATGTGTATTATATATATATATATGGAATATATATATTTCATATAAAAAATATATAAATTCAACCTATTCTGTATATTTAAAATATATATATAATAATTGGTCCCGGTAGTGGTCACAAAAGGCATGATTTCGTAGTAACATAAAGAGATAAAGACACAATTGTATTCCTAAACATTTTTTATAAGGATTGAAAAAATTACGGGATCTTCTCCTTACAATAGGGAATAAACTGTTATGAAGATACGAGGAAAAATTTTAAAACGAAGCGCAAGAAAAAAATATATAAATAAAAAAAAACAAAATTATTTCATAATGCGGCTTATAATGGCTTCTTTATCATTGAACTACATCAAGTAATTAATAAACGCCCTGCTAAAATGTTCTTAGAGCATTAAATAATCATAGAAAACATATAAACATTTTACAATTTCATTTTAGAATTTCCTTCAGCTAGTAAATCTGCGATAAAGATAAAGAAGCCATTATAAGCCGCATTATCGAATAATTTTTTTCTTTATTTATATATTTTTTTTCTTGCGCTTCGTTTTAAAATTTTTCCTCTTATTTTCATAACAGTTTATTCCCTATTGTAAGGAGAAGATCCCGTAATTTTTTCAATCCTTATAAAAAATGTTTAGGGATACAATTGTGTCTTTATCTCTTTATGTTACTACGAAATCATGCCTTTTGTGACCACTATCGGGACCAATTATTATTTTTTACAATCAGCTGTAAAATGACAGTTTCGTGCTATGTATTATCAACCATTTTCATCTATCGAGTATTTCTCTATAATTAATATTTAAGCTTTTAAAAAATAAAAACTACAAAAATCTTAATTTTTACATAAAATTGATGCTCGCGACCTCTACATTTTTTTTTTTTAATCTGAAAAAATTAGGTAAGTATTTTCTCACCTACAGAAACCAATTGTCGCGATACAGCCGCGGACAAACAAAAAAATTTTTTTTGTGAAACACCCTAATATATATATATAATGGATATATTTTAAACATACAGAATACATAGGATATGTATATTTCATATATAATGAATATATTATATTATACTATATACATGTATTCTACTTATATAAAATGTTTATATTTTAAATATAAGGAATATATAGGATGTATATATTCCATACATAATGATTATACAATATACAAATACTATATATACAAAATATACATTTCTTAAACATGAATGATATATGGAATAGATATACATTCCATATACAATGCCTAAACACTATATATTGTGTATGCATAACGTGCATATATTTGTATTATAAAAAATATGTTGGATATATATACTACATATATAATGTACATATAGTACATATATATGTATTTGAAAATACAGAATAACAATAGGGTTTGTCAAAAAATAGAAAATCCCACTCAAAAGAGCATAAAAATAGACCAGTGAGTTGGCCTACATGTTTAGTTTACCTTTGTGAATAGTTTTCCTCCAGACGCTTGTCCACGGAGTTTTTTAGTGAAAGAATCACGAAATATTTGCCAATTGAGGGAAAAAAATCTTAAATAGGAAGTTTTTTAGTCATCTAAAATCGAATCTGTTTTGATCGCTGGCTACAGTAGACATTACAATCTACTAGTTTTTGATTGAGATATATATAAGTCGATTATGTTAATGTTTTTGTGAATGAAAACGGTAAAAAGATTTGTTCATGGATGTACAACTACAATTTAAATTAGAAAGAAAATGAAATACTCTCGAAAATACTGTAATAAAAAGAAACTTTCATTCTTGCTTTTATTATTGATACAAATTCATACACTGAGAGAAATCGGCTTTGGTTCCTGTGCACATAGCACATAAATTTTTTGTACAGTAGTTGCCTTGACCAAAAAAGTTGAGAGAAGCTACTACTTTTATAGTTATCATGACAGTAATTTGGACTTTTTTGTGTATTCGGTTGTTGTGACCAAAGTTGATGATTAGAATGAGCTTTATACGTACCCCAACGGTTAGTACACGTACATTTTCTTTATGTGTACTGCCAAGCTCCTTTGGTTACTACAACCGCAGCGTTCGCTGTTGCGCTAGACAAATCAAGTATAACTTTCATTGAAAGATATGCAGCCTAAGTTGAATCCTGCCAATTCTCGTTCTCGATTCCTGGACTATATTTCACCGTGCCAAGCATTATCAGGTAAATAATTCTATTATAAATATAGTTTGACAATTCTTTCTAAATGATAAACGATTTTGTTCGGGGACAATGCAATGCGTTCCAATTTTGCTGTCTCGTCGTATTTTGTCAAAACTATAGTCAGTCAAAAAAAGTTTATGATGATGAAAAAAGTGACAATTTTTTAACTTAATCGACGAAAGTTATCATAAATATCATTATACCGGATTATTTTTCTTAGATCTTTTCGGTGAAACTTTATTTTTTCTCATCAAATTGAATTTGTATTTTGATAACTAAGAGAACCATACCTATAACCTTAAAAATAATTTTGGCTGGGTATTTACTGTCCGTAGACTTAGTCATTTTAACTAAACTCTATGCGCGGCTTTACGATGGACTTTGGTTCCTATAACCGCAGCGCTATGGTATTTCAAGTACCAGAATCGTGGTCTCAGTAACGTTCCTTGCAGTTGAAGTAAACACTTTTCCAATGTATGACAGCCACTACCATGATTGTCATGAGAACTTTAACATTTTTGTAAAGACGATTTTAACAAAAAAACTTTGGTCAGTGAAACCTAAAATTTCTCTCTGTGTATTAGAAGTTCAAAGCAGTTTGGAGGAATCGTAGCAACAATGTTTTTGGTGACTGTGTTCTCAATGACCATTACTTTTCCTTTAATTTGATTAGCGGAAACGACAGCGAAATATTGTACCTATTTCTCAAGCCAAATTGTATGTTCTAATTTTCGACCAGCAATAAATGGGAAAGCTTTTTGTCGAAATACTTACCGACAGCGAAGCACTGTAGTTTATGTGATATTCTTATCACAATAAAAGTCAAAATTTCAAAGATTTCTCTATTTTGAAGCAGCACAAAATGGTTTTTTCTTTTTTTTAAGGTTTGTACTCTATGGTATGAATTAGTTCATCATTAATGAATGCACGCGAAAAAAGTTGTACCAATTCGTAAGAATCAATAAATATATCGAGTCTCTGAAAAGCAAGAACATATTCACGTTTCAAATTCTTAATCTTGGGTTCGCCTATGAGTCGAGCATCGGTAACATCTTAGCTAACTTTTGGCTTGTTTTTGGTATTAAAAAGGGCATCGAGATACAATCGTTGTCGTTCAGTTATCACATTGTCACAAGATATGTAGAGTTTCTCAAAAATTTATTTGAGTCTGAAATTATCACAAATTTGACTTGCTACGCCCTTTGAACTCTTTACATATAATTTAATTTCTTGGTTGAAATCTTCGAAAATGAAGGCGCTATGGCTCCACAATGGACCCCAATCAAGAACACCTCGTGTTAAATGAGTGAGAGCATGCACGTTGAAAGAAATTTGCTCTTAACCATACAAGTGTTTTACGTCGTGCACAAATTGGACCAAACATTTGTGTGCATTATAAGCTTCGGATTTCATTATTGAAGTTTTTAATAAAATTGAAACTCCTTCAACGAGTAAACTCCAATGATCAACATATTTTTGAGGAAACATTCCTTTTATAGTGACAAGGCTGTAATTCAGTAACCACAAACACATTTCATGAGCTTTCCATTGATTTGCTTCAGAAATACTTTGTGGAATTCTGGATGCATCTGAAGTGGGTTGATATGAATTGATAAGTTCATCAACAGTATTTAAATGATGTTGGAATCGTCCGTTATTCTTATCATTATCATTTGATTGGAACCAGCATTTAGCGAACTGACGACAAACGCCAAGTAATACAGCATGCATCCAGTCAATTGGTACTCCTGATATTACGTCAAAATCGGGAATATCGAATAAAGCTGACCGCGATTTAACTCCATAAATATATATAAGTTTTTTGCATGCATTTCAGTGTTTGTAAGCCTTTCCCGTGAGGGTTATCATCTTCATCTACAGGATAAATTCGCACAGTCCCACGACCTTTTGGGACTTGAACGCCACTATGCAGGCATAAATTACATCCATATTCTCCATTTATTTTATTCTCTATTTTACATTTTTTTATATAATTCTTCCCTTCGTAAGAATATTTGAAGTCTTTTTCATTGAGTACGCGAGCTTCTTCAATAAATGGTCGAAGGTACGCTTTGATTGGTGGCTTATGCTTACCGCACCATAGAGCCGTCAACATAACTTTTTTATGTCTTTGTATCGGGTGCGTCTCATTGACTGTGCACAGAATGGGGACTGTATTATAATTAGAAGACTCAAAAAGTTGGACGCCGTCGATATTTATATTTATAGTTAGTATGTTTTTATCAACGAATTTCTTGTATTTTGAACCATCAAAAATGTCTTCGAATGCATATTTATTTTCTTTTTTTCGATCGCGTAAGTAGGAACTGAGATCTCCTTTTACTTCGAATTTTGCAATTAATTGTTCTATCAAAGAAATATAAAGGAATGCGTTTCATGCGTGGAAATTTTCTGTGGGGTCAATTCTAGTGTCGCAGTTACTGCAAAATAAATCGTCAAGTCGACATCCCGGCTCCCAGTCAAATTTACTAATTCCTACATAAGATTTACACACATTGCATATATGGTGAATTGTCACCCCTACAGATATATCATCCCAAATTTTTTTGAATTTATGTTTCGTTATTTTCTTATTCGCGTCATTTTCTACATGAAGAAGTTTCGAGACATCCTCCATCAACTCAAAAGTCATGTTTTTATGGCGATATTTCAGAGCTGCCATTATTAAACATTGTACAATAATTTTTTTTTCGTATGTGTGAATTGAAGGGGAACACGTTGAATCATTCGCTTGCAATGGCAGAAACAAATTGTTGTTTCCATGAGGCTCATTTAAATTTTCAATATCTGATGGATGCTCTTGCAATTTCTGCTCATCACAAATGTCATCTACGTCAGTGGAACTGCAAGGTTTTTCTGTCGAATTAGAGAAATTTGAAATATGTAATAAAACAGGATAATACTTATACAATAAAAGCATATTTTTCTCGCTTTTTGACGTGTATTTTTCGGGAGTAAATTTAGTCTTTTGTGCACTGCGAGCACAAATTGGGAGTGGGGGTGGGGTGGTTAAATGACTAATTTTATGCACCGCATCTCAATTTATGCTCGCAGTGCACAAAAGACTAACTTTACTCCCGAAAAATACACGTCAAATAGCGAGAAAAAACATGCTTGCGTTGTATAAAATATTTTTGATTCCTAAATTATGAATGCGATAATACAGATAATAAAGAGAATCTTCATTTTGGTTTTGTTTTTCTATATTAGTTCATTAAACGTTTCAAATAAAATATTCATACTTTCACAGAACCAGCTTCTGCGTCGTGCTCTTCGTGCAATCTTGTACATGCTGTATTTTTATTGGTCAAACTAAAAAATTTTTTAACTTTCATTGACATCACAATCTTACGGTCGATCCACATAACAAATAGATCAAATATTTGTATCACCTGTAAAAGCAGCTTATCTTAGCATTTTTCCAATTCCGCAAAGTTCTCTCAGGAATATCTGTATTGCTACCAAAATAAGAATATGTTTTTCTTTTTTTTGCCTCAAGTTTTGTCTCCATGTTTGAAGCTCGATTCGTTAGGTATAATAACTTGCTTTGTAATTCAATATAATTTCTGTGACTTTTATTGAAAATTTATTATTTTGTGACAAGTTATATGCATTTGTATGAAATTTGTCGGAAGAAGAAACAAAAATAAATCACTTTAAAAATGATTCACTTCTTTGTATCATGTTATTGATTATATTCAGTGTAAATGGGAAGTCTATATATACGTATATATAAATTTAGTATTGATTTCTTTTCAAATTTGTTGATAATATCGATGCAGCTTGAGTCAAGTTTTTTCCCGTTCGATACATGAATAAAGTGCGTTAGTGTTCACATCTGTGAAAAGGAGAAAAAATGTAAGTAAAATTATTCGAAATCCCGAATTATCAAGCACATATCTTAAGGTTAGTGGATTTATCTTGACTTATTATTGATTAATTCAGAATATTTGCAAGAAAATGCCGAAGAAATATCTAGCATTGGTCAAATGGATCGGTGGGGTCGATGATAAGAAATACACCTCTAGAGTCCCTGTGGAATTTATAAAAAATTTCAATCTGGATTCATATTTTAACGATGATTTTGATCCATCCGAGTCGTACGTCGTTGAATGGCGTGAAATTTCAAAAGCACCAAAAGGAGGATGGAAATGCTACGATTGTCACGTAATTGCAATTTCAGGTAAGTCTTTCCAAAGTTACACCTTTCTTTAGAGTGACATCCCGTGCGGAAACCTCTCCCCTCTTTACACGGGATCAAGTAATCATTTCATCTTAAGTAATATAAAAAGTGTATTGATAATTACAAAAAAAATTAAAAAATTATAAATATCAAATGATACATATGATTGTTTAATTTAAATTATCATGAAAAAAATTAGGCTGTGCCCATTTGTACAAGCTATATATATACAGCCATGCGGCGATCTTCGGTTTTTGCGTTCATACAATATGTTATGCGGCTGTACGGCGCACATGGATACGCACTAGTCTATATACTCGTATACGGCGAGTGCGAATAGACGCAGCCAAAAAATCTAATGTAAAACAGACGGTACAACTGAATTCAAAGGGCTTCAAACGTACTTACGCTAAAATCATTGATGTAACGGAAACTTTGGAAAATTCGGAGGAAATAGTTGTATGTATATACAGCCACCTTATTTCGACTCACAATTAGTATAAGGCCTTTGAAAATTGGCAGTAATTTGTGTATTTCTTTGTCTTTCATACACACTTTTTACATAGAAGGCGCAACAAAATCGCCGTAAGTGTTTGACCATGAATTTTTTGCAACGTTTTGAAAAATTTTCTCCACTATCGTTGCTCTGAATTATCAAGGATAAAACACGCGTTATTTCGGTGGAACATTAGACGCTTTCGACTGTGCTGGGATTATCTCGAATTATATTTTCTACGAACATTGTACTTATCTATCAACAATAAAACGACTTCAATTCAATTTCAGAGTTTTGACTAAAATTTCAAACTCAACTAATTAATTAAAAAACAATATTTATCAAATTGTTTACTGAATTTATGGTCATAATACTTTTCAGTGATTTTTAGACACTTTGTTTAATGTTAAAAATCTGTATGAAAGGCAAGGATATATAAATATAAATGCATCTATAAATATAAATACATACGAGTATACGAGTAAATACATCTATTGCAATTAAACAAAGAAATCATACATTTTCACTTTAGTGCACTGTAAAAATGACTTTATTTCATATTTTTCTGAAGAGCAACTCTACTGAAGACCAACTTCCTGATTGTAATCTGACAAAAAGGGGCCGGGGATCATCGCCCATCGACACTGTAGACGAAGAAGAGCCAACTTTACGCGACATAATGTCTCGTAAGGGAAATTTTATCCATCTTATTGACGCGTAAATATTTTATGGTGAATAATAGTGTTTACTTTTTTTTTCAGAATTGATGCAGCAGGGAAAGCAAATAAGTCTTTTGCAGGAAGATGTCGAAACCTTGAAAAGTTCGAGTGGCAACGAAGGAAAAACAGGCACTTCACTTCGTGAAAAAAACGAGGTCATGAGGCAACAAAGAGGCGCAGAAGGGCAAGTTAGTATTAGACATTTGATTTATTTGATTCAATAAAAAGAACATTTGCAACTATATAAATCATGTATTAATTCTCTACAATATTTATAAATATAATTTAAGTATGAATGATTTTTAACGTCATGTGCTTACAGAAACAAGTTGGACACAGCGGTTTGACTGTATCAAACGTACAATGGGCTGAGGCACTTGCTAAAGGAAGCGCTACTAGCATGGCAACCAGTCTCATGATGTCAATGGTACCAGAAGATGTATTAAAGATGAGTAATTACAAAGGTAGTCGGCGCAAAATAAATTCTAATGATGACAGCATTCAATGCCAGGCTCTTGACAAAAATATTGTCGATGCCATAATGAGTAAGAAATTCAAATTCATTCACATGAAATATAATAATTGCATAAAATAGTATTACAGATTATATACAGATTATGTCTGGAAACTTGGTTATTATATCATGGATTTTCGGTTCAGGTGAATGACATATAATTGATTTCAGGTGCTGTACAAGATACGTATCCTAATACTTACGATACCGTCAAAATTGGAACCGCACTTAATGTAAAGTTGAGCAGTCTGCGCAGCAAAGAAGCAGCAAAATCTAAAGCTTAATTATTTTTTCAGCTGAAATAATGTGCAAACAGACCGAATGCTAATACATTTGATATTTGTATAATATATATTCAGATAAATATAATATATATTGGAAATGGGTGAATTAAATAAAACAAAAACTCAGAATATTTGAATTTAACTTTATAATTTATTCTGAGTAGCACAAGGAAAGACGCACGTCTGATCTCTAGGAGAACCAGTCAAAGGACTAAGGGCTAGAGCTAGAGCGATTTGCTAGCTATCGGGAATGCAGTCTGCATTCTATCAGAAAAACAATGGTTCCTTTTACTATAAGTACATGCAGACTCCAGACGGCTAAGCTCTCCATAAAATTCTAGACGAGTGACATGTCACAGCGTCAAGCGTTGTAACCCGAGCTAGTCATAAAACTATGAACCTAAAAAGGGCCTTTCTTTCCTAGCCTTAACTTTCTATATTTGTTAAATAAATTGCTTTTGAGTTAAAAGCTAGTATTTCCAACACGCCCCCTCAGAAACAAATCTATTGAACATTAATTTATTACTATATTAATTTTGATAAAGAGAATACAATTTAATGCTAAATACTAACTCTTATTTATTACTATGTCGATTTTACTTAAAAGAATACATACTCGTATATATATCAACTATATTCAAACAAAGAAAAAAATTTAATACTAAATACCTATGTGCTTCCTTCCCTGTGCTCGCTCAGTTTCTGGGAAACTACATATGGTCCAACATTCATTGCAAGGATTAGGAAAACCCAATCAGACCATTTCATATATTCTTTACATGATAAAACTTATACGCCTATACATTTCTTATAATTTTACTCCAAGCCCATCTCTTTTCTGAACTCCAGAAATTTAACTGCAGGCAACGGCTTGGTCAGTGCATCTGCCAATTGATTTCCTGTAGGAATATATATCAATTTTACAATATTTTTCTCAACCTGCTCTCTTGAGAAATAATATTTTATATCTATATGCTTAGATCTCTTGTGATTGGTAGGATGCTTGCTATACTAATACAACCATTATTATCTTCATAAATTACTATAGGTTCTAAAATTTTTATCTTTATACTAATTGCTAATGACCTTAACCAAAGAGCTTCTCGCACAGCTTCAAAAAGAGCCATATATTCAGCTTCTGTAGATGAAGCTGCTACTGAGGCTTGTTTTCTAGTATTCCAACTAATCGTACAATTCTCAAATAATTTAAATAAATATCCAGTTGTGCTTTTTCTGTCAAGTTCATCATTACCGCCCCAGTCAGAGTCTACAAAACCACTTATAAAATCATTATAATTCTGTTTTACGTAATTTAATTTGATATTTATTGAACCTTTAAGATATCTTAAAACTCTTTTTAAATTTTGCCAGAGCTCTTTATTATTTTTATTTGTATATCTACTTAAAATATTAATTGCAACACATAAATCAGGTCGTGTGCAAATCATAATATACATTATGCATCCAATTAAATTACGACAAGGAGCATCATATGTTTCATCAGAATTTAACTCAAAATAGTTTAATTTACTAGGAAGTGGTGTACTAACAGCTTTGCAATCTGACATTTAAAATTTTTCTAAAACCTTTTTTATATAAGCACTTTGATCTAAAAATATTTTATTTACTGTTCTCTCTACTTTAATACCAAGAAAAAGCTTAATATCTTCCAAATCAGTCATTGAAAATTTATTCATAAGATAATTTTTAAAGTTATTCATTACTTCAATATTAGCAGTAGCAATCACAAGATCATCTACATATAATACAACATATATATTTTCATGTATATTTCCTCTATCCAATATATATATACATCTATCAACTGATGAATTTTGAAAGCCTTTTTCTATAAGAGCTTTTTCAAACATCTCAAACCAACATCTTGCTGCCTGTTTTAATCCATACAAAGCTTTATTTAATTTACATACTTGATTTGCATTACATTTAACTCCTTGAGGAACTCTCAATATAAATTTCTTCTTTTAATATACCATTTAAAAATGCAGTTTTAACATCCATATGATGTATTAATAAATTAAACTGATAAGCAAATGCAACGATAAATCTAAAACTAGAAATTCTTGCTACTGGAGCAAATGTTTCATTATAATCAATCAAGTATTCTTGACTAAAACCACGAGCAACAAGACGAGCTTTGTACCTCAATGGATTTCCAAATTCATCATATTTTATAGTAAATATCCATTTGCAATCTACAATATTTCTGTCATTTGGTCTTGACACTAATGTCCAAGTTTTATTAATCATTAGGGAATTTATTTCGTCATTAATGGCTTCTTCCCATTTGACTCTATCATCTCTAATTTTAATTTCATTATATGATACAGGTATGTCTGTAACTAGAGTTTCAGCTATCACAATATAATCGTACTCTATATTATATTCATTATAAGAAATAGGTGGCCGTTGTTTTATCCTCTCACTCCTTCTAGTCTTATTATTTATTTTGGCATTTTTATCAACTATCCCTTTTTCTATTGACTTTGAAACACTTAGTTTTTGAATCTCATTATCAGATTCATAATTATCACATTTACTTGAAATATCGGAATTTCCTTTTTCAGATTTATGTGACTTTGTATCTGATTTATCAATATCAGATTTCTCAAACATATCTGATTTATCTTTATCAGATTTTTGCAATTGTACTACTGATTTTGACCTTATGTCAGATTCATCAGTTTCTTTACCCTCATTTACTCCACTTTTCTTTAGTGGTCTAGTAACTAAGTAGTTTGTTTCGTCAATAATCACATCTCTAACTAAAACAAATTTTTCGTTTTCCACGTCCCATACTTTATACCCATTAGGAACATATCCGACTAATATACCTTTCCATGATTTTTCATCAAATTTAGTTTTTCGAATCTTATTATGTGTAAATATAGTTGAGCCAAATACTCTTAAATATTTTATTTGAGGCTTTTTATTATGCCACATTTCATATGGTGTTTTATTACATTTCAGAGCTTTGGTTGGCGTTAAATTAATTAAGTAAGTAGCAGTGAGCACTGCCTCGCCCCAAAATACTTTTTGCAAACTTGCACCGCATATTATTGCGCGTGCTTTTTCCGTTATTGTTCTAACCATACGCTCTGATACACCATTTAATTGAGGATTACAATTTCCAACATTATTTACTTGAAAATCATTACATTTTAATCTTGTTTTATCTATTTTAAAATCGATTGCCACTAAATTATTTAATTGTATACCAGTCATAACAATTTTACCATTTCTACTTATCTTAATTCCTTTATTGTCAAAGATGATAGTTAATCCAGCCTTTTGCATCTTTGATACTGACAGTAGATTATGTGGAACCTCCGGGCTGTAGAGAACGTCTTCCAAAACGCATTTGATTCCTATGTTTGTGACTACGTAGATTTTTCCTTTCTTGGTTGCCGTTATAAAAACTCCATTCTTGGCGACAGAGATGTTTTATTGGTGGATTTAATTCAGTGTAACTCGAGAAAATTTTGTCTTGATTGATCAAATCATCCGATGCTCCTGAATCCAGTAGAAAAGTTAAATTTATGTCATCATTAATTTTTAAATTACCAGCCATAAATGCAAAACTATTTGAAGTGTCATTTATGGGATTTTCAGATAACTGCACTGTTTGGACGGTTCTCTGGTTCTGTTGATTACGTTGCTGACTTTTCTTATAATAAAAACAATTTATTATTTTGTGACCTTTTCTTCCGCAGTGATGACACTTAATATTTTTTTTTATTTTTAGGTTTGAAGTTTGAGTGTTTCTTTTTATTATATTTCTTGAAATTATTTCTTTCAAAATTAAAATTTTGTGTGTCAGACCGACAATTCACATTTAAAACTTTTGCACTCGTGTCCCTACTTTCGGTTTTTAATTTAACTTCATGGTCTAAAAGTCTAGTTTTAACAAACGCCACAGTTAAAGTATCTTCTGATAGTGTTTCAATCGCAGTTATTATGCCATCATACGATTGAGGGAGAGTTAGTAGTAAATGAGACACTTTATCTGTTTCCTTCATTTCAGCACCGGCGGCGAATAACTCCGTAATTAAATCATCAAATGTCATAAAATGGTGCAGTAGTGGTGTATCTCTTTGTAGTTTCAGTTCAAGAAGCCTTTTTCTTAATGCTAACTGCGTGGCTATACTTTTACGTTCATAAATTGCATCTAAACTTAGTATTATTTGCTTTGCAGTAGTTTCAGATTTTACAACATTCAGTAAAGAATCTGATAAGTACTCGACAACCACATTTTTAGCGATTCGCTCTGCTTTAATCCAATCATCACCGGCTTTTTCAGGAACTGCATTATCAATTACTTTAAGCACATCAAGTTCACTTAATAAATTTCTTATTCGTAACTTCCACACACTATATCGATCTCCATCGAAGGGTTTTATATTTCTTCTTAATTTAGAATGTTCCATTATCACTATTATATATATATATATATCTATATCACTAGTTGATATGATAAGTTTAAATGTTCAAAAAGCTTATGCACACAAAACTACACATAGTTCATATATATATTCATATATATTCATATTTTTTAAATTAATTATTTTTACCATGTACATAATGTTCATATTATAAAAAATATACTATTTTTTTTTGTTCTCTTTATAGATATTTAACTTGTGAAGAAAACTTTCTGGTCTACAAATGGCAAGATTGATATTGGCAATAACAACAAAGAAGAGAAGGAAGTACCGGTGTCTGTTTCAAAGCGGAAACCTTTGACAAATCAAAATTTTCGAATCTTTGACTTACCACTGGTTCAAGTAAAGGAAAGATCGTTAAACAACAGGCTCAGAAAAGAAGTTGGAAGTTAGTAAATATGCAGGATTTATCAATTAGAAGTTTAATTTTGAATATCCCGCTATTTTGGCAGCTATCATAATAAGAGGTGTCATTTTTTGACAGATAACAATTAAAAACTGTGCCATTAATAAAAATGGAACGATACACACTTCAACTAGTCCAGTCAAATTAGCATTTTGGCGGGAAATAAATCCTACATCTACCAAAAAAAATCAGATACATTCCCGCGGGTGTTAGAAACAATCCGAGTACAAATTGGACGGCGATTTTTGTACGCTTCGATATAAGGAGAAGGATTTAAGTTAAAAATTCGTGTTTTTTTTCATTTACGCGTGGACTGATGAAAACGAGTGCTTCGGAGAGAAAAAGTTTTTAAACAAAAGTTGTAGAGCGGGCAATTTCCCATAGGAATGTTCAAATGCCATTAAGCCCAATTAATCTGTTCATTAGTTATTCAATTTTTATCTAAGAAATCACAAAAAAGTTTAAGAAGTCATAAGTTGTTAAAAAATACAACTCGAGTTTTCTCGTCCATTGGAATATATAGTATTTCAGAAGTGCTACAATTGTCTCTTTTACCAATGTTCTCTATTTGTCATCATTCCCGAGTTATTAATTTTGCAACTAAGAAAAAGGCTTTTTGTAAAATGCCAGTAACTTTTCCATCAGAGTCGGAGGAAAATTTAGCGCAGTTACGATCTCTTCTAAGGGGTACATTTTATCATAAATAATTCATTTTTTCATTTTGTTTATAAAAATTCACTGCTTTATTACTTTTTGGAACTAAGACCGGTTGTTTAATTGCTTCTAAATCAGCAATAAAACAGCAGATGAATTTTCTACCTGTTGCAATGGAAAGCTGAAATATTTTACAAAATTTTAGCGCAGATCAAATTTGTTTATAACAAATAGCAATGTAAATAACTTTTTTTTTATTTAATTCATAACTTCGGTTCTACTTAATATTAAGATACTCGGACTGGCACGAAATTTAAGAGCAGAGTTTAAACTAACAATACATGACAAGCTCAATATCGAGCCGCCCTTTGTGCCCTCGGGATAGCCAGTGAAAGTCAGGCCTCGCCGTGAGCAAGCTCACTTTCGCGCCGCGTCGTAGGAGTGGTGATAGAGATTCTCCGCTTTTCCGAGGCTAACGCGTATTCGCGCGAAAGCGACCAATGGAAAAAAAATGCAATAACTCGGGAAGTATGGCTCCAATTTCGACCTTTTGTTTTTAAATCGGTAGAGTGCGTCAAAATAATAATAATCGTGATATTTTCAAACGATAATTTTCAACCCTTACTGGTGGAAAATGCATTCAAATTTTTTTCTATTTTCTTTCTGGTGATTTTAATGTTACCATCGAAACACTTCCTTGTGATTTATATCAAAAATAGAAAAAAAAAAGCAATACGTTCAGTTTGAATCGTTCCTCTGTTCAAACAATGATTAGAAAATGAAATTTGGATTTTTATTTCGAAAAATAAAATTTTTCAAAGTTAATGTTTTCGAAACAAAATTCGACATGTACCAGACATTGATACTTTGATACATTCCTCATTATTTTCCAAAAGTCTGGTACTATATTTTCGTTTCTCTCTTAATCAACACGATAAATATAAATAATAAAAAACCGTTGCTAATTCCTGACGTCATTAGGAATTATATACTTTTAAAAATGGAGTATCATAGAGGAGGTAAGGAGAATCTTCGTTGCTACTCTTTAAGATCCTCCAAGGTGCAGAAACGGAAATATCTGCAGGAGAAGAGCATCAACAGAGGATCAAAATTACATTGATTTAAACAGCTAATACGCCTCTTTTGATTCTCTTAAGTCCACGAAAATGGAGCATCTTAGAGAATCAATAGAGAATCAATAGTTCGACTCGGGCATTTTCCACCTGTAAGGGTTGAAAATTATCGTTTGAAAATATCACGATTATTATCTTGACGCGCTCTACCGATTTAAAAAAAAAAGTCGAAATTGGAGCCATACTTCCCGAGATATTGCATTTTTTTCCATTGGTCGCTCTCGCGCGGATACGCGTTAGCCTCGGAAAAGCGGAGAATCTCTAACCCCACTCCTACGCCGCGGCGCGAGAGTGAGCTTGCTCACGGCGAGGGCTGACTTTCACCGGCTATCCCGAGGGCACAAAGGGCGGCTCGATATTGAGCTTGTCATTTATTGTTAGTTTAAATGCCGCTTTTAAATTTCGTGCCAGTCCGAGTTCTTAATATTAAGTAAAACCGAAGTTATGAATTAAATAAAAAAAAAAGTTATTTTCGTTACTATTTGTTATAAACAAATTTGATCTGCACTAAAATTTTGTAAAATATTTCAGTTTTCCATTGCAACGAGTAGAAAATTCATCTGCTGTTTTATTGTTGATTTAGAAGCAATTAAACAACCAGTCTTAGTTGCAAAATGTAATAAAACAGTGAATTTTTATAAACAAATGAAAAAATGAATTATTTATGATAAAATGTACCCCTTAGAAGAGATCCTGACTGCGCTAAATTTTCCTCCGACTCTGATGGAAAAGTTACTGGCATTTTACAAAAAGCCTTTTTCTTAGTTGCAAAATTAATAACTCGGGAATGATGACAGATAGAGAAAATTGGTAAAAGGGACAATTGTTGCACCTCTGAAATACTATATATTCCAATGAACGAGAAAACTCGAGTTGTATTTTTTAACAACTTATGACTTGTTAAACTTTTTTGTGATTTCTTAGATAAAAATTGAATAACTAATGAACACATTAATTGGGCTTAATGGCATTTGAACATTCCTATGGGAAATTGCCCGCTCTACAACTTTTGTTTGAAAACTTTTTCTCTCCGAAGCACTCCTTTTCATAAATCCACGCGTAAATGAAAAAAACACGAATTTTTAACTTAAACCCTCCCCCTTATATCGAAGCGTACAAAAATCGCTGTCCAATTTGTACTTGGATTGTTTCTAACACCCGCGAGAATGTATCTGATTTTTTTGGTAGCTGTAGAATTTATTCCCCAAAACGGGCCAAAAATCGGCTAATTTGACTGGACTAAACAACGCATTGAAATTGTTAAATTTCACTACAAAAATGGAGAAAATTGTGTTAAAACAGTTCGTAAAGTTAAACGTTTTCTCGGTCGTCGTGAAGCACCTTCTCAGCCAGCTATTGTGAAATTGATGCACGAATTCGAGCTGTTGGGACGAGTTAGTGATTTGAAGAATCAAACTCGTGCCCGTCGTGCAAGAACACTAGCAAATATTGCTTCTGTAGCTCACAGTGTGGAGGAAAACCCAGGTTTGTCCATTCCATGCCGTTCTTTGGAATAAGGCATTTCGCAAACGATTCTACACCGGATTTTGCATCAAGACTTGTGTCTTAAGGCTTATAAAGTTCAATTAACACAAGAACTCAAGCCTGCCGATCATCAACAACGTCGTTTCATTGCTAAATGGGTGTTGGAAATGCATGAAAATGAACCGGAATTTCACTGAAAAATCATTATGAGCGATGAGGCTCATTTTCACCTTGGAGGCTAGGTTAGTAAGCAGAATTATCGTATTTGGGGCTCGAAAAACCCAAAAATGATTATTTGAACAGCCTCTCTATCCGCAATGTGTAACTGTTTGGTGCGGTTTTTGGGCAGGAGGGATCATTGGGCCTTATTTTTTTGTAAATGAAGCTGGAGCTGCTGTTTCGGTGAATGAATTGCGCTATCGAACCATGATTAATGGTTTTTATGGCCAAAATTGGAAGATATGGATGTGGACGGTGTTTATTTCCAACAAGACAGCGCTACGTGCCAGACAACAGGCGAAACCATCGGTCTTTTGCGTGAAAAGTTTCCAGGCCGAGCGATTTCTCGAAACGGCGATTACAATTGGCCACCGAGATCATGCGATTTAACACCTCTAGATTTTTTTCTTTGTGATTACGTGAAAAAAAGCTTCAAAAAAGCATGGTCCTGCAAACGTAGCCGTGAAGAATATAAAAAATTTTGCATGGACACAGGTTATGCATTTTATAGATTACGTGTTCTACATTATTCCGTCTATTTACGATTTTTTTAAGTTTGCCGCCTATACGCAGAATTCCGTCTGAATCAATGAAAGGGGCTAGCGATTCAAGTTTTTCCTTTAGAGTTCGTTTCGCCTTTAGATAACGTATTTCATTTCAAAAGGCTTCGTGTTGAATAATTCTAATTATTTTATTTAGCTCGTTTCTTAATTCTTGAATCGAGAGATCACCGGATAATTTATTATTGGACATTTCGTTGTGAGTAATTCACATGAAAAAAGCAGTTAAACGCTTCAATTGGTCATGAGAAGAGAATTTGTTTATGAGTTCTGTACTCGCAATTTTTTGCTCTAATTGTTGTGGCGTGAGAGGCAATATTACGCCTTTCTGGTATTTCCACGATTTCAAATTAGATTGCGGCCAATGAGACTTACTACTGCTTAACCACGAAGGGCCGTTTTGCCATATATTTGCCGTAGCAAATTCATTTGGTATGAGACCCCGTAATCGAGCTTTGCAGGATTGCTTTCGGATCGTAGGTGTTTTTTCTTTGTAAGGAAGCGAAGAATTGTATGCCGATGTTTTGAAGATGAAAAAACTCGGTAAAAACTTATTGAAGTTTGATGAACACTTTAATAAAAATCAAAAACAACAAAAATACATATAATATAGTGTCGATGGAACAGTAACGTGAAGGAAGCAACGAGCTACTCCCAAAAAAGACTAGGCTCAACTCAATCGCTTCGATGGTCCGTCAAGACTGCCTCTTTTCCGTGCGATGCACATTTCCCAGGTCCTTTTTCCTTCTTTTCGCTTTCTAAAAAGTTTTTTTTTCCTACCATTTTCGGGCTACGCTGTAGTTATGCCTATAGCAGCCAGATGTGCTCTCTGCAGATGAGCATCTTATCCGTTTTTGCACTTTATTACGGTTTCATAAATAATCCCGTAGTTTAATAGTGCGCGCAGATTGACGAACTCGCATCGGTCGCTGCATATTTTCAAGCACGTAAATGTTTAGTTGAAACTGTTTGTGCTAACGCAACAGTAGGTGTCTCCATTCATATGAAGACGTTTATTTTTGCATTTCTATGACACGATTGTCGACGAATATTTTCAGTAAATGTCATGGAGTATTTATCCAATGTAACACTATGGTTGAATAAGACCAAAATATTATTTTTTCGAACGACACCTAAGGCAGAGCCTGAAGAGATGCATCGAATAGTTGTAACAGAAACGCAGCACAAAGCTCTAATCGAGAAAGTGTGGTAGACTTCAAAGGGGCAACTAGTGACTTTGAGCAAACTAGATGCGTTTCGTATTTTTTGTTTACTGTTTCGGGTCGAATATAGATGCATGCACCATAAGCTCGTTCACATGCATCACTAAAACCGTGCAACTGTAAATTCGAATAATTTTTGGCAGACATTTTTCGATTTATCTTTATCGTGTCGAGACGCGATAATTGATCCCGATAGTTGCGCCAGGCAGTATTGATTTCAATAGGGAGAGCAACATCGTAATCTAATCCTAATTTCCATACACCTTGCATCAGAATTTTTGCGTAAGTGATAATGGGTCCTAAAAGTCAAAGTGGATCAAATAATTAAGCAATCTGCGATAGTATATTTCGTTTGGTTATTCTTTTGTCGTTATTAGTTTGATTAAACGTGTATATTAAGAAGTCGTCCTTCATGTCCCAGTTAATTCCAAGAGTTTTCATAGTATTATCCGAATTTAATAGCAAAAAGGATTCTTCGGAACGTTTCGATAACGATTTGATTAAATTATAATCATTGAAAGCCTACTTCCGTAGATTTATACCGCCTCTGCACGTAAATTCAATTAATTTATCACATATGGATACGGCTTCTTCGCGTGTAACAGCTCCGGTGAGCATATCATTAAAATAACATAGAAATCGTTTTTTGATATCTGTGTTGCTCATAGATAGGAATGGGCTTCATCATTTGCCAGTTGATGAAGAGATCTGGTTATACTAAATTCTTTGATGACTGTATGGTGAGGTAAGTAATAACATTCGTGGGTGAAATCGTTTTTTATCTCGGACATGTGACCCATTGCCTCGTACGTTTTAAGATTTTCGATATATAGAGGACCTTATAACTCAATTGTTCGCGAGAGATCTTTCGGGAGCATAAAATCTATTGAGTGCACTCGAGTATGATTCATATAAGTCGGCAACGTTTTCTCTAAATTATGTCTCGTATCGTTTTTTTCTTCCAATAAATGCTTACTCTGAGGGAAATTTTCAATTTGCCAAAATTTTTCCATTTTGATTGATAATGACGCTGTTAAAGCATGAAAAGAGATAGATTTTGTGGTAGTTGGAAGATGTATTCTACCTGCTATTATCCATCTGTAACGTCCTACGTCTTTACCTAATTTTATGAATTTTATTTTATTTTTCAATCCCTGTAATTCCGTAATTTAATATCACTTTATTTTATTCTTTCTTTGAAATTCATAGTAATACAATTGTAAAACATTTTAGAAATGCTTTCTCCACTCTAGAGATTATATACAAGTAGATTTGAAAACCTTTTAAGATAAATGTGCAGCTGCGTCAATATAAATATCTAAATTTTGCTTAGAAATCAGGAAATGTAATAAACTTCGTATTTTGAAATTTCAACCAAAATACGTCGCCCACAGTCGTATTCCTTTTCAGATATTCCTATTTACTATTCTCTTGTAAATAAATACATAAAACTGCATAGAATTACAGGCAGTATATAGCTTAGCGATTAGCCATTTCCGGAAATATCATAAACAGCTTAGACTATCGATCAAAAGGGGCTGCGTCGGTACTACGCCCAAGCAAATACAAATAAGGTAAAATGTATTTCTCCGCTCAGAAAATAGCATAGGCCATATATAATAGATAATAAAATTGTAAATTAATAAGAATGTAAAAATTTTAAGAATTTATCACGAAATTAATATTACTTCTAACATTGTTTTATAGAGATTTACTCATATATTTAATTAATAATGAATTTCTAGGCCTACTTGCAAATTATTAAAGTTTATTTGAAATAGTGATTTTATATTGAAAAATGTTTATTTTACGGCCAGAAACACAACTAAATCACACATAATGTTAAAAGAGTTAATTTACGGAAGAAAAATGCCGGTTTATAATTTATGAACAAAAAAATATATAGAAAAATATTACACATTTCTTAAAACTTTTAATTCACTTTATGAAACTAGGAAAATCATATTACTTCGATTTAAATTATTAAACTAAGCTATCTCTCCTTCGTACATATATATATCCCTTATTATGCACACTTCTTGAGAATTACATGTTATGCACATGGGGTATATTTTACCCCAGCCACTTTAAACCTTAATAAAAAATAGATAATTTGTTATTTTGACCGAAAAAAACATATGAGCCTTTTATTTAAGGCTTGCCGAACAAGCACTAGTAGGTTGTTTTACAATTTTGCTTTATTTAATAATAATAAATAAACATTGAAAAAAAAAAAAAAATTTGACTTTTTTTACTAAAAAATTCATAAAAAATTCAATTTTTAATATTTTACGATAATATTTTAGGATTATACTCTAGACATACTATACTTCGAATTGGATATGTTGGTTTGTAGCAATCTTTCAAAAAGTATATTTATTTTGCAAAATGAAGTCAAGCACTTTTGACAAAAATTTGAGATTAGAGTATCAGGAAAAGAGTGGTTGTTTTTTCAAAATTATTGTTTATTGAGGGTTCAGAATGATAAAAAAGAAAGTAAAATTATGAAAAAGTACAAAATTGACAAAAGTTGGAAAAAAAATTAATCCGTATTTCCGCATTCGACGCACAAAGGCGATCGATGTTCACCACACATGGGGCGTTCGCACGATGGGCACCCATGCACTGTTTTAGCGTCTTTTCCTCTTTTGCACAATCTGCATCGTTGACGCTTCTCGAAGTTTATTAGATTGAGTGTATCAGCTGTTTCCCAATAGGGCGATTTCTCAAATTATAGGCCATCTGCAAAAATTACAAATCTTTGACGAAAAAAAATAACCTCTTCGCTGCGATAAAGATACCTCATTTCCACACCCCTGAGCCAAAAAAATCGATATTTAAAAATTTGTAATTAAAAAAGAAAATAATACGTACTGTGCATATGGGGTCGGATTGACCCCAGAATTCTGCAAGATCAACTTTTCACCTCTGCCAAAATCGGACTAATGTGACGGGAGCAAAACTTTATACATCGTTGTAAAGTATCTTCCCTTGACTACAACTAGGTGGCAGCACAGATTCCGCACGCCATTCCTTGAGGTTCAAAAACGCGCGCGAAAAAACCTCCGGGTCATTTCGACCCCAAGTGCATAATAAGGGATATGCAAACATATTGTAAAAACGCAAAATATAACAGTAATTCAAAAATCTAAAAACTCTAGTTCGAATCATAGTTAATTTCAGTATTCATATTGGAAATAAATGTCTATTCCATATAACACATATGATTTCCAGTCTAATTAACAAATGAGTTTAATTCAGAAATTCGCAAGATTTATTCAAAAGTATTAAAGGAATAGATGATTACATCCTTTATTACTAATAAACTTAGACATAGTTAATTAATATATAAGAATAAGACATGCGTAGACTAAAAACAGGTTTTAGTTATTAGTATTTACTAACTAAAATTAGTAAATCTGTTACCGAACTAATTATTTCAAAGTTAATGGATTTAATTTTCAATAATAATCAAATTTATGTAGAATTACATTTTTATATAGCAAAACGGTACAAATATTGCCATCTTTGAGGAGATGAGTGAACTATGCTTGCCTATCTAAGCCAATAAAGAGCTAAGACAGCTACCTCCAGACTTTCCCTAAAATTTGAAATATGGCGAGGGAAGCGGGGTGCCGCACATAAAAACGAACCGCAGAGAAAATTCCTCAGTTACTTTCCGCACAATTTCCACACTGAGTTTCTTTCCGCACTTAATTCTATTCTTTTTTTACGATTCTTTGATACGGTCGCAAAAAATTTATTAAACAGTCGGTCTGTCAGTCAGCGAATTATTTTAGCATTAAGAAAATTTCTACTCTAAAATATAAAAATCTATAAGTTTTTCCATAAAACACTTATAAAAAGGTGACCAAAACCTCTCAGGCTCTATCATCTCCTCGAGGAAGGATATTAATAAAGGATTTAACAAAATAATAAAAGTACTACTGTGATCAAATTGAAAGGTGAATTTTAAATTTAAACTTCCCGGGATTTTCGAAACTGAAATTTTTTTTTCCATAAGTTGGTAGTACTGTTAGTGACATCTGTGCCAAATTTCACATCAAAATATTCATTAGTGTGAAGCTGTTGGCAGAAAAAGGCCGGATTTATGGGACAACAACTCTTGGCATGATAATGCACCATCACACACGGCACTGGTTTTACGCGATCATTTCGTCAAAACTTCAACAAATATCGTTCCGCAACCACCGTATTCACCTGATTTAGCTCCGTGTGACTTCTGGTTGTCCAGCAAACTCAAGAGACCGCTCCAGGGACACCGTTTTGACTCGATTGAGGAGAAAAAAACCGAATCGCTGAAGACTCTGAAGGCTATTCCGAAGGAGGACTTTGCCAAGTGTTTTGATGATTGGAAAATTCGTTGGCATAAGTGTATCGCGGTGGAAGGGGATTACTTCGAAGGAGACGAAATAGATTTGGAACAATAAGTAAGGATTTTAAAAATAATAATAAAATTCACCTTTCAATTTGATCACAGTAGTAAGTTTTAATTACAAATTGCTGTGTATTTCTTTGGCTTTTTCTTCCTCTGTCTCTTTTATATTATTAAATATTTTTAATACAAATGTTTGAGTGCTGGTAACCATTCCAGTACTAGCATTTGTAAAAGTGCACTCATTTCTTTCCAAATCCCCGCACTTAAGATAAAGTGGCGTGCTCCCTTGTATGGGAATAGTACGACTTTGTCCAAGGTTCACCCTGTCTTTTCCCATTTACATATTATTTTGAAACCATCTGTTTTTTGAGTATTCAATTTCAACATTAGTCCTGGGTTATTGGAGTGAAAACTCCAGACCCGAAACTGATTTAAACAATTATATTCTCTTCAAGAGTATAATTAAAAAACATAAAAATACTTTTATCTTATGTGACTTCAGACGTCACACATCCGAAAACCGTATTTTGTAAAATGGACATTTGACCAGGAATTTTTATTTGTCAGGCGGTTAGAAGCTGTAAGAAATATTCAGCTCCAATGATCCCATCAACAGGACCTGGTTTATTGAAATTGGGATCAGCTAATTTGAGATTCGCAAGAATACATAAGTTTGTTTTGTTATTTTTCTCAGATGGTAAACATTCGTTTATTTCAACGACAATCAAGAAATTAGGTGCTAATGAGAAATTATTAATACGTGATTTGACGATGGTATTAGTAATATAATTAATCGCTGAGAACATAGAATTCACTGCGCTAAGAGGAATGTTTATTTTGTGTTTAGTCAATCCAAGTTTTGATGCCATTCGATTTGTTAAAAGATGTGGCTGAGAGCAGGAGTCGAGTAAAACTCTGCATTCATGAGACACACCCCATTGATCTACAATATAGACGACTGCAGTCGTTATTATATTTTCAGACGGTACTTTATTTTTTAGGGAAATCGCGTGTACATGAGTAGCTGTCAGGGAGTTTTCGTTTTCGACGCGTAATAAAGAGTGATGTTTTTTATCACACAGCTTACAGCGGCTCGATCTACACTCTTCCATGGTATGGTAACATTTTAAGCAATTAAAACATAAATTAGCTTTTTTAACAATATTTGACCGCCCAGGGACGATCGCTTTGACTAGCCTTTCACAATATTGAATGAAATGGGAGCCTTTGAATAAATGACAGAAAGATTTGGCATGATGTGTCGCGTATGAGGAATGTTTTATAACACATGCACCTTGCTTTGAAGCTACAACTATAACTGACCAGAACTGAAGTCTTTCCTTTAGCGATCCTTTCGTTAATTTTTTTCTCATGAAAACTTTACAACCGGGCTCTTATAATATTCCCGTACTTATAGGAAAAGACTGTTCTCGAATTTGGCATGAATCTTGATCTACATAATAATGCTTCCAATTCCGCGTCTTCGTACACTTTCGGCCTTCCGCTACGTTCAGGTACGTAAACCTGACAGGACCAAAATAAGAAATCATGTAATAGTAAATACCAAAAATTAGGGCTCAATTAGGGCTCAATTAATGCCCTAATGCCAAATTTTCAGCTCCTTATTTTTTTAAAAATATGCATGGTCCTGCCAGGTTTACCGTAAACCTAGCAGCGCCACTCTGGAAATCATTCAAAAACAACTTTTACGAAATTTTCCTCTGGACAAAATAATTCGGGCTCAATTAGGGCTCAAAGTATCCACAACTTTCAACCCCGTACCTATCACCCTTTTCAAAGGGTTAAAGGGCTCCTATAGGCTAGATGTCAAAAAATAAACTTTTTAAATATTTTTTAGTCCTATAATTAAGGGCTCAATTAGGGCTCAATTAATGCCCCAATGCCAAATTTTCAGCTCCTTATTTTTTTAAAAATATGCATGGTCCTGCCAGGTTTACCGTAAAGCTAGCAGCGCCACTCTGGAAATCATTCAAAAACAACTTTTACGAAATTTTCCTCTGGACAAAATAATTCGGGCTCAATTAGGGCTCAAAGTATCCACAACTTTCAACCCCGTACCTATCACCCTTTTCAAAGGTTTAAAGGGCTCCTATAGGCTAGATGTCAAAAAATAAACTTTTTGAATGTTTTTCCTACTGTTAAAGGTCAAATGGTTCATAAGGGGTATATAAGTTGGAAACTATTGCGTTGCAGGGACTCAGCTCTGTACAGTGCAACAATAGATGTTCTATAATTTTTATTTTTTTTATGAGGTTATAAATTACACTTGATTGTTTTTTCATTGTAGACGGATAAACGTTTTTCTAGTTTTGGATGACTTTATTTCGACTATTAAGTATCATTTCATTAACTAGGTGGGCGATTAAGGGTTCATTGAAAGCTTGCACGTTATCCAAAGTTCGTATATTTCTATGTTTTGAATACATACAAAAATAATCTTTAATTTTCTGTCTATGCATCTATTCTAGCGTAAACAAGTATTTCTGGACATATTTTTGTACTTTTTGTCAATTTAAAAATTTTTGTGTTGTCCAAATCATTATACTCGATCCAAGTATTTTGTCGGAGACAAACTGCAGTATAATGACCCATCAGATTCGATTTTCTTGTTCCTTTGAAACGAATCAGCCCCACTAAACTAAATACGTCTTTCGGACTCATTATGTCTGTAAAAGTTAAAGGGATATCCTTTATATGGACATAATCTACATCACCCATTTCCATTTCAACTAGAGCGAGTGGACCTGAAAATAATAGTACATGCGATATAGATAATTTGAAATAAAGTTGATATTTTCGTCTGACTTATATCATTAAGCATACAAAAAGAGTAGAACAAAAATTTAAACATGTGTTCTTATAATGACGAGGAACGTTTTTAAAAGACTTGTTCGCCTTGATTCTATGTCAAAATTAAAGCATTTCTATCTATACTATTTTTAATACTTACCACTAGAGGTATATTTTCGTGTCAAGAAACCGACGCAACCCGCATTTGAGCATTTTAATTGATTTTTCAAAGCAGGGAAAAGTTCTTCTTTCAGGTTTTTTGCAAAAAGATCAACATGATTCAAGAGCAGGAACCTGTTTTTTCTTATATGCGGTGGGCATCCTTCACTACATTCTGACGTGACCTCAAAAGTAGGCAAATGTGGCATCAAATTTTCGGTCAAAATCTTCACATTCATTGAGCATTCCACTTCATAATTATTTGCGCATTTATAATTCATGTTGTTCGGGAATAATTGTGATACTATGTCAATCAAAATTACTCCTCGTTTTGTATATGCGGCTGTATTTAATCCTCTTCTGAGAATGTTGATAACTAATTTAAAGATTGAAATTTTATCTTGCAATGACTTAAAGACTTTCGCCACTTGTGGAAAATCGGCAGCTGCCACTAGCATTATTTGTAACAACGAATCAAATGGACAGGTATTAGTGAAAGAATATTTTTTTCCTCGTATATTGATTGGCTGTAATGCAAGATACAAATAGATTTAGGTTATGAAATCGATTACCAAATTTATTTTGGTGAATACTCCAGGAGTTTTCTGTATTATTTTAATGTGAAACTGTTTCAATTGCTCCCGAAAAATTATTTGATTAATTTACCACTAAAAAAAGTTTTTATATGCAACATATTGACACTGAAGTTAATGTCTGTTGTTCATATATACAAATATTTATTTCTTTCTCAAAATCTGCTTACTGTGTACACCTGTTAAATTTATTTTCATTTTTGCCTCAACAGTTATGAAAAAAATTGAAAGTAAATGTAAATGTGAAAGTATAAATTGCATTTTGTTAGTTTATATTTAAAAGTGGAAGGTTTTACTCTGAAGAACATATAGAAATTCATACTTTTAGGCGCAAACTGTTTCCATTCAACATTATTGGTATTTTGTTGAAGTGCTCGAATCTAAGAGTATCATATGTCTCCTGATTTTTGTCAAAGTACTTTGAAATTTTTCCTGATTTTGTCCTGGAATTTTGAGCGATTTCCCTAAGGATGTTCTTATCTCTCAATTCATCTTGAGCAGCTAAGCCTCTCCAGTTTTCAATTTAACGAGATGCTAATATTGCAGACATACGATCCATTTCGGAACAAGTTTTACAAGTTTCTCCTGTATTATCAGTTGGCATTAAACAGAATTGACAAACTTTGTTTATAGGTTTCAAATCATTCTCATTTTGTTCTGCAAATTAAGTTTTTTAAATTATGAGATATATTTTAAACAAAAATAAATAAATAAATGACTTGAGTCTAGAGGTGAATAAAAATTTTCTGTACTTTTTTGGTTTAATTAAATAAAAACTAATAATTTGACCTTTGTTATTAGACGTATTAATAGAAAATTACAAAATGAAATGTGTTGCAAATGGCAACGTATGAGGACAACATACGAGTGTATAACAATTATAATATTAAGATTCGATCATAACGTTATCAGACATAGCTGATAGAACGAAAAATGAGACTTGAAATGTGTATAGGAGTATGTATTCAGAGATGAAAACAAGAAATAAATAATTTCAAAAATAAAAATAGTTGTCCTATCTTTGTTATTCTTTAATTTATCTTTTGACTACTTACCATTCTCAGAAGAAATTTCCATGTTTTCATTCTCGTTTATTTCGCTTGTAATAGAAGAATTATTATCTTCAATATTATCCTCTGAATTTTTATTTTCTAGAATTTTTATATCTTTAGCAATATACAAGTTTTCTCGTCCTCTAATATACTTCTGTATAAATAATTGTACAAATTCGTCTGCTCTCATTGGTAGATCTTCGTTATTTAGGAATTTATCTTTTAGGTTCTTAAATTCACATTCCACAGCAGCACTTGATGCAGGAATTTTCCCGTAGCCAAATCGATCTCTATATATGCATGACCATAAAGGGAACCAAGTCATATCTTTTCTGAGCTTCTTTGCTAATATTGGTAAACAGTATGCACTGTCATGTTCCCCATGTTCAGACTCTGTTATTTTTAAGACTGAATTGTTTATCTCATCAAATAATTTGAGCCATTTATTTGATTTTTTGTCTTTCTGACCAGATAAGCAGGAATCTTCAGCATCTTTCTCAGGGTCCCAGTCAAAAAGATTTTCTGCTTCTACTTTCGGAAATACAGTTTCTTGCACCACCTCATCTTCATACTCTCGCATTTCGTCAGGTTTCAAAAGACTAAAGATATTTTCTTTTTCGCAATCAGTTTTATCGTCTAATCCTTGAATATTCCCATCAGTTTCCGAATGGGCCACAGTGAGGATAGCCTTCAAAATTCTAATTGTATCTTTTTCATTACAAGATACCATCAGTTGGCCTACAGCCCCTTTATAAAAAGCTCGAATTTTTTTTGTTCTTGCCGTATTTTTTAAGAATTTTACGTAGAGATTCATGAAGTGAGCACCGTCCATCCGTACATAACATGATGGAAGCTCTCTTTCATACGAATCTACATATTCATCTATAATGAATTTTCCCGTGAAAGCTCTTACAATAGCAGTTAGAAGTGCTACTGATCCATCAGATGTCACTACTTTAGGATGAGGAGCCCCCAGTCGTACCCATTCTAACAAAAAAAACAGTAACGATATAGTGTTATGGCTTTCCGTGATCATATGGGCCACGCAAATTTGACCTGACTCTGTATTTATCACAATAAAGTAGATGAATATAACTTTAGTTTTGATCTCATCTGATATAATAATTTTTTTGATTATTCCTCCAGTTGCATCGATAAAAATTTCTGCTGGTTCTCGTTTTGCATATTCAAAATAAATGTGAATTTGGGTATTGGTCCAGAAGTGTACCATAAAGGGGCTCAAGCCGATTGTATGTATAACGTTGGCCAAATTTGTGTGCTTCATGAGCTCAAGTGCTCTTCTTGGGTCTTCATGAAGATACTGACTCCTTTTAAACTGGTGTTTCGCTGTTTTCAAAACATTAAGACCAGGCAGATTCGGAGGTTCCGGTCTACCTGGCAACATTTTTTCCCCTGCTTGTTCGATTCTATATATTTCCGCAGGCTTTTTGCATAAAAGTTTTGCTACTTCTTCACGCATGAGTTGCCTGAGGTACCGTTTACCGCATTTTGCATCCCCTTTTTTCACGGCACATGTGAAAATAGCGTGCTTCGTGGCATGGAAATTGTCAATTTTACATTGCAGGGTACTACCGCACCGACAACGACCTGTACATATTAAAACATAATTATGTTCAGTATGCATACACTGAGAAAAAAATGCTATGGAATTCATAGCATTTCTGCTAAAAGCATGTATATCATTGATTCAAATCAATATGTTATAGAATTGATAGTATATATATCAGTTTTATTGGCATATTTTTTTGAATCAATAATATACTTGTACATGCTTTTGGAAAAGATGCTATAGATTCAATAGCATTTATTTTCAATATAGGGATGGGGCTCCAATTCTATAACGTTCTAAGAACGTCCTTTAATTTTGTGCTGACTGGAAACCATCTTAATTCGATGCATTTTCGATTGTAAAGGTTTACAAATCTACTTTGAAGATGGTAATTTTTTAACTTACATTAAGAAAGTTTAAACCCAACACCTTTTGATTCTTTAACACTCGATTTTCGAAGCATTTTACCATAATGATTAAAATCGTGAAAGTTAACGTTTTACTGTAAAATGAGGTCCTTCCAGCTAGAACCTCCATAATGGAAATTCATATTTCAGTTTACATCAGAGTTTACGGCTTTTTACAGCTATTATTAGGCGCGAATTAAACAATTATTGTTCCATTAGTTTCTTTTTTAAATAAATCTTTGTATTGATATTTTTATAGCTTGAAAAAGTAAATCTCATAATATGTCCAGGAAGTTAGCATCGCCATTTTGTTTTTTCAAAAAAACAAAAGTTGTGTTGAACAATAAATCTCTTCCTCAACGATTTTCTCTCATATGCATATTTCACAAAATGAGTTAATTTTTATCTACGTGGAGAATTTATTTAAACATATATTTTCGAAAATTGTAATTTCGAAAAAACAAAAGTTGTGCTGTATTGTGCTAGTTGAACTCAATAAATGTCCAAAAGGATGCGTTTGAGAGAAAATTATCATGGAAGAGATTTATTGTGCTCGCCTAGCATAATTTAGCACAACTTTTGTTTTTTTGAAAAAACTAAATGGCGGTGCTAACTTCCTGGAGATTCTTATAATTTACTTTTTTCCGTGTATAAGAACACACAGCCTTCAATAAAAGGCGATTTTTTTATGGGACATATTTTTACCGAATACAAAAATCCCAAATATGAAAAAATATTGAAAAAATAATTTCCGAAAATTCAAATTGTTATCAAAACTTTTAAAAACATTTTGATTAAAAATTATTTAAAAGCGTCTCCGTTTTGACGGGAAGATTTCAAATTATTTAAATTAAAATACAATTTTTTAACACAAATTATAACTAGGGCGACCATCCGTCCGAATTTCTCCGGAAATGTCCTCATTTTAGGGCTTGTGTGAGGTGTCCCACACGATTTTTTAATTTTTCCGGGTTTTTGTCCGGATTTTTTAAATGATAAATTTTTATTTTTTAATCAACTTTTGGATCTTTTTGTTTTTGTACACTATTTTATAATTCAATGCCATCGAACGATTTCTTCGTTAATTCACAAGTCCTAACAACTCAAAAATAATCTTTCAACTCAATAGATTATTCATTAGAATGCACCAGGGTTCAAAAATAAAAATATAAGATGTTAAGCATTGATAACATTTAATAAAATAGTTTATTTGAAAAAAATGTTTGAAAATTCTCTTTTTTATTTAATCCTTTGTATCCTACTGTACTCTATTTTATTCTGTTTTCAAACTACAATATTTTTCCTAACTTTGTACTCTTTTTGTAAACTCTTCTGTCCTACTTTTGTCCTCTTTTTAAATAAATTTTTGTCCTACTTTGTCCTTTGTACTTTGTCCAACCTTTTTGTCCTACTTTTCGAAAATCAATTATGGTTACCCTAATTATAACCGAATTTTGAATTATATATATTTTTCAATTGGACATTGTTTCTTAATAAGAATTTTTGGTAATTTTATTTCTTTTTTGCGAAACACGTGTTCTAATAATAAAGTTAATATGCAGAATTGTTGGTTGAACATTTAAAACCCCTGATGTACATTTGAACTCTATTGTGGGATAAGGAATGTTGTCTTTTAATTTCATGCAAACCATGTGAAATTTAACGCAATTGAAAGTATTCAAAGAATGTGAATAATCAATAAACTTATTCTTAATTAAAGTTATAAAAATAGGATTATACCGTTTATGATTCCACTCTTCCCGTCATTAGTTAATGAGTGATTAATAAAATTAAAAGCACATTCTAAAGATGTAGCTTTATATATTTCGTCACTCAACAATTCTTCCCATATTCCTGGTTTCAATTTGAGACATGATCGTAAATAATTGTGGCCTGCTTCTCGTCTATTGTACTCCACGTTAATAATCAACTTCTCAAATTCTTCTTTATCAATTAAAATTTCGAATTTCCAAACATCACCTGCTGTGCTGCTACAATTGGATTCGTCGGATTCTATTTCTTCATGACTTAAGCACTGTAAATCTTTTCTTCCATAAGCACTGTATGCATCTTGATTAATTTGTTCACGTAATTTTCGGACACATAGTTTTGAATACAATGTTTTGGCGGAAAGTTGACCATTCAATTCAGAAGACAAATGCATCCAAATTTCATTTGTCTTGCTTACCAACTGTCCACTTTCTAGAAATAGTTTTTCTTTGTTTTTAGAGAACAAATTAATTAGTTGTTCATTCGAGACCTTTAATTTTCTGCCTGGTTTATTCGACATTTTAACAGTCAAAACATAAATTACAGACGACGCCTATTTCTCACGAAAAAGTGGGACCAGTAAACAAATCGTGGCACATGGCTTTAACACTATCGTCCAAGTAAAATTGTACAGAGCGCGTGCGCGGAAAGATTGCTCTGAACAAGTCAAAACTCGTGATGAAGGAGAAGTAGCAAAAGTGCTGGCATTGACATAGGCGCCGCGAACAACATTTTGAGATTTTTAAAATACACCATCAAAAACTGTAACTGCTTAAAATTTAGCATAATATTTTTGTTAATGGGAAATTAAGTGAGAAAATCATCCAAATTTCAAAATGACTACGATACAAATTTCAAAATTTTTAGTTTTTGTGCTCAATCTTGAATTAGGAAAATCGAATTGAGAAATAATCTACAGGGTTTTTCAACACGGCCTTTGTTTTAGGTCCGATCAGGTGGCACCTCCACAACGGAATATCACTATTTATTTTATGCCACATTTTTGGGAACTTGTATTTTTCTCAAAAAAACCAAATTTTAGGTGGTGGTGCTGACTGCCCGATCAGCTAGGAGCTCCAATACATATAAAACCTTAAACTTAAAAAAACTGACTTTACCCGAATTTCGGGATTTTGAAATGCGCAATAATCAATTTCGAAAAACAACCCCCATCACTAACAAGCAACCCTTAATTTTAAAAAATACTTTTTTTGCATAATAAACTACTCTAGAATTCATGCTATTTTCGGGATCTTGAAATACCCAAAAATCATTTTTGAAAAAACAACCCTTATCACTGAAAATCAACCCTTAATTAAAAAAAATACATTTTGTAAAAAAAAACTACTCCAGAATATCAGGCTTTTTTCGGGCTCCTCATAAATGTCTCTATCGATTTTTGGGTTCCAACCCTTAACACCGAAATCACCCGTGCATAGCCATGTAAAGACGACTTTGACTAAAAATCATCTTTCTGTGTATTTTATGGTCTAGAAGAACTCTCTGATTTTCAGACTCTTCAAAAAGGACTATATCAATTTTTGGGCTCCAACCCTTAACATTAAAATGCGCACCTGCATTGCCAATGTAGGGACGACTTAGGATAAAATTCATCTTTTTGGGAACTTTATCGTCTAGGAAAACTCTCTGATTTTCGGGCTCTACATGATTGATATAGACATTTTTGAAGAGCCCCAAAATCAAAGTGTGCTTGCAGACAATAAAGTTCCCAAAAAGATGTTTTTTATACAAAGTTCTCTCTACATGGCCATGCAGGGGTGATTTCGGTGTTAAGGGATGGAGCCCAAAAATCGATATGCACATTTTTGAAGAGCCCGAAAATCAGAGTATTCCTAGACCATAAAATATACAGAAAGATGATTTTTAGTCAAAGTCGTCTTTACATGGCCATGCAGGGGTGCATTTTGTGTTAAGGGTTGGGGCCCCAAAATCGATATGCACCTTTTTGAGGAGCCCGAAAATTTCCCAGTATTCTCAAAGAGTTTTTTTTGTTCAAAATGTATTTTCAAAAATTAAGGGTTGCTTTTCGGTGAAAGGGGTTATTTTTTCAAAAATTATTTTTGTGTATTTGAAAAGCCCGAAAATAGCCCGAAATTCTGGGGTAGTTAATACCACCGAGAAATTATTTTTAAAAATTAAGGTTTGCTTGTTAGTGATAGAGGTTGTTTTTTCGAAATTGATTTTGGGGTCTTTCAAGAGCCCGAAAATAGCCCGAAAATAGCCCGAAATTCGGGTATAGTCAGTTTTTGAAATTTCGAGGTTTTTATGTACTGGAGGTGCAAGCTGATCGGGCAGTCAGCACCTCCACCTAAAATTTGGTTTTTTGAGAAAAATACAAGAGCCCAAAAATCGGCATTACCGCCCAAAATTAGCCCGTAATTAGCCCGAAAATGTGGCATAAAGTAAATAGTAATATTCTGTTGTGGAGGTGCCAGCTGATCAGACCTCTTTAATTATAGGACTAAAAAATATTGAAAAAGTTTATTTTTTGACATCTAGCCTATAGGAGTCCTTTAAACCTTTGAAAAGGGTGATACGTACGGGGTTGAAAGTTGTGGATACTTTGAGCCCTAATTGAGCCCGAATTATTTTGTCCAGAGGAAAATTTCGTAAAAGTTGTTTTTGAATGATTTCCAGAGTGGCGCTGCTAGGTTTACGGTAAACCTGGCAGGACCATGCATATTTTTAAAAAAATAAGGAGCTGAAAATTTGGCATTGGGGCATTAATTGAGCCCTAATTGAGCCCTTAATTATAGGACTAAAAAATATTGAAAAAGTTTATTTTTTGACATCTAGCCTATAGGAGTCCTTTAAACCTTTGAAAAGGGTGATACGTACGGGGTTGAAAGTTGTGGATACTTTGAGCCCTAATTGAGCCCGAATTATTTTGTTCAGAGTAAAATTTCGTAAAAGTTGTTTTTGAATGATTTCCAGAGTGGCGCTGCTAGGTTTACGGTAAACCTGGCAGGACCATGCATATTTTTAAAAAAATAAGGAGCTGAAAATTTGGCATTGGGGCATTAATTGAGCCCTAATTGAGCCCTTAATTATAGGACTAAAAAATATTTTAAAAGTTTATTTTTTGACATCTAGCCTATAGGAGCCCTTTAACCCTTTGAAAAGGGTGATAGGTACGGGGTTGAAAGTTGTGGATACTTTGAGCCCTAATTGAGCCCGAATTATTTTGTTCAGAGGAAAATTTCGTAAAAGTTGTTTTTGAATGATTTCCAGAGTGGCGCTGCTAGCTTTACGGTAAACCTGGCAGGACCATGCATATTTTTAAAAAAATAAGGAGCTGAAAATTTGGCATTGGGGCATTAATTGAGCCCTAATTGAGCCCTAATTTTTAGTATTTACTATTACATGATTTCTTATTTTGGTCTAGTCAGGTTTACGTACCTGCTACGTTCTATGTCTTCGATGTCAAATTCACCGTTCTTAAACTTTTGAAGCCACTCACGACAACTTCTCTCACTTAAGGCAGCCTCACCATATGTTTCTACAAGCAATCGATGCGCCTCAGCTGCAGATTTCTTCAAATTGAAGAAGTAAATTAAAAGTTCCCGCAAATGACGCTTATTCGGCTCAAAACTCGAGATTTTCGCACACAATAGTATATTATGTGCCTAGGCGCATAATGAGGGTTATTACGCGACGAGCGACAAAGCTCGCAGGAGATCGTAGCCGAGACAAAGCCGAGACGAAGCCGAGGCGTGATCAGTCCTGCGAAAATTTTAAGCGAGTCTTATAATTACCCGAATTGTGTGCATTGGCACATATTGTATTTTATGTGACTTCGGCGTATATACGAGTTTTTATGCGTACACTCGAATCTAATCTGAAAAGGTCAAATTGCCGTGATTATCGCCCATCTCACTTGACATTTCGCGAATACTTCCTGCTTTTGTTTTTCTCGATCTTGTGTAGTAGTAGCGTATTGTAATAGACGCATGCGCAGTTCAAATGTACAAGGCTTTGTCAGTACGGTGCCAACGCTGTACGAAGAAGAAGAAGAATAAGAAGAAGATTACGCTGCGCTGTATCGTAATAGGCGCATGCGCAGTTCAATTTTTACATTACATTCCTCTGTATCGTAATACACAACATTGCGCTACTTGGAAGAATATATTATACTGATAAAAATCCACTAATATTTTAAGGTTATGTTGTTGTCAGATGTTTAGCCTTACTAAAGTGACGTTTCACATCTGTCAATTTTAACGAAAACTTACTGGTGGCAACCAACTTTTGTCAAACGGTGGAAACTTATTTGTACACCTGATAGATTAATCCTGAACATGTGTCCACTCAAAAAGCTTTCCCTTTTTTTGATATACCTAGGAGATTTATGACGAAGTATAAGTATGCTCATATTTTTATGGACATATGTCTAAAACTAGCCTTAAAATCATATTTATTCCTTTTTAGAATACGACATCCTCCCCACCTTGAGAGGAATAGTTGCATACTCTCAACTTACAGTTAGCTACAAACGAATGGAACGCTAAGGAAAAAACAGCAAAATAACTACGAAAAGCTTCGAGAATAAGATACATAAGCGTATTTTAGTCATACATCAACCGATTCACATTTTTTATCTTTCGATATAGATATTTTTGAAGAGCCTGAAAATCAGAGAGTGCTTGTAGAAAATAAAGTTTTAAAAAAGATGATTTTTAGTCAAAGTCGTCTCTACATGGCCATGCAGGGGCGCATTTCGGTGTTAAGGGTTGGAGCCCAAAAATCGATATAGACCTATTTGAAGAGCCCGAAAATAGCCCGGAATTCTAAAGTAGTTTGTTTTTCCCAAAAAGTAATTTTCAAAATTAGGGGTTGTTTCTTCGCAATTGATTTTTGGGTATTTAAAGAGCCCGAAAATAGCCCGAATTTCGGGTACAGGCAGTTTTTTAAACTTCGAGGTTTTCATGTACTGGAGGTGCTAGCTGGTCGGGCATTCAGCAACTGTACCTAAAATTTTGTTTATTGAAAAAAATACAAGAACCCAAAATTCGGCATTACCGCACAAAATTAGCCCAAAAATGTGGCATAAAATAAATAGTGATATTTTGTTGTGGAAGTTCCATCTGATCGGACCACTCAGTTGGTTAGAGCAGTCGACCAGCAATCGACAGACCCGGGCTCGAATCCCGGCACAGTCGAAAGCACCTTTTTTTCCACAGAAAGATTATAAATTCTTTAAATTTTCAAATTAAATTAATTTTATGAAAATTTAAACAGAAAAATTTTTGATTATTTGAACACCTGATAATTATAATTATTAATTAATTATATTGAATTTTCTTTATATATTATGAATAATTTATGAAAAAAATCGATTTATTTTTACTTGAGTGAGGCCCAAAAACTCTAGTTACAACACTGGTACTCTCACAAGCTCTGAATAATTCTTGCGGTCACTATATTAGAAAGTTCCAAATTTTATGCCTTCATTGTAAGAAAGCGTGAGTGATTCGATGATAGTGTATCATCCTATATATAAACGTAGTTATTAGGTTTATATATGTGAGGCTGTGTTAACGTATATGTTAATATACTTATATATTTCACGTTAATCCACTGACGCATATTATTGCATTGTCCCAGAACACGTTTTACTGAACTCCTCACTATTCCCTATGTAACACTCATTATTAATCGCGTTGGGTGAATTAAATATTTATCAAATTCATTGTACTCGACTAGGATTTAAAAGATGCCACTCTACCGGACACACCTATGTTAGAGCATTCTATTCAATTCTACGAATTTTAAGTTACATATCTAAATTTTTATAAAAATGGGGTTACAAAAACTGAAATGCAGGTGAAGTGGGGATATGGTTACGTGACCAGCTTGGTCCATGGTCTTAAAGAGAATATTTCTGTGAATCACATTACATATATAACATGCGACTGCGCAGACATTCATTTCTTTTTTCAAAGAAAAAACACAATCAAGAGATTTCTTCAAATCAAAAATACTTTTCTTTGACCGTATAATGATGCACACATTTGTTTGATTTGAAGGAATAATTACTTTTAATACTTTTTTGCTTTATGTCCTATTATCCCAACCTAACTTGTGAGCTCCAGAAAAATTGACTTTTGCGTATTTTTTCCTACTCTTAAAAAAAATGTCAATCGTCTTGTTTTGGGCTAAGCTTTCTTTTAAGTCTTTAAAAAAATTTATTATTTACGCCCTCGATACGGAATAGCCGATTTTAGATGATTTTCGTATAAGGGTAGGTTAACCAATTTTTTCCTACTCCTAAAAAAAATGTTAATCGTCTTGTTTTCGGCTAAGCTTATTTTTAAAACTTAAAAAAAAATTTATTATTTACGCCCTCGATACGAAATAGCCGATTTTAGGTGATTTTCGTATAAGGGTAGGTTACCCGATTTTTTCCTACTTTTAAAAAAAATTGCAATCGTCTTGTTTTTGGCTAAGCTTGTTTTTAAGACTTAAAAAAAAATTTATTATTTACGCCCTCGATACGAAATGGCCGATTTTAGATGATTTTCGTATAAGGGTAGGTTACCCGATTTTTTCCTACTCCTAAAAAAAATGTTAATCGTCTTGTTTTCGGCTAAGCTTATTTTTAAAACTTAAAAAAAAATTTATTATTTACGCCCTCGATACGAAATAGCCGATTTTAGGTGATTTTCGTATAAGGGTAGGTTACCCGATTTTTTCCTACTTTTAAAAAAAATTGCAATCGTCTTGTTTTTGGCTAAGCTTGTTTTTAAGACTTAAAAAAAAATTTATTATTTACGCCCTCGATATGAAATAGCCGATTTTAGGTGATTTTCGAATAAGGGTAGGTTACCCAAATTTTTCCCCCTTTTTTTAAAAACGTCCATCGTCTCGTATTCGCCTAAGCTATTTTTTAAGACATTAAAAAAAATTTATTATTTACGCTCTCGATACCAAATAGCCGATTTTAGGTGATTTTCGTATAAGGGTAGGTTAACCAAATTTTTCCCCCTTTTTTTGAAAACGTCCATCGTCTCGTATTCGCCTAAGCTATTTTTTAAGACATTAAAAAAAATTTATTATTTACGCCCTCGATACGGAATAGCCGATTTTAGATGATTTTCGCATAAGGGTAGGTTACCGAATTTTTTCCCACTCCTAAAAAAAAATGCAATCGTCTTGTCTTCGGCTAAGCTTATTTTTAAGACATTAAAAAAAATTTATTATTTACGCCCTCGATATGAAATAGCCGATTTTAGGTGATTTTCGTATAAGGGTAGGTTACCCGATTTTTTCCTACTTTAAAAAAAAATTGCAATCGTCTTGTTTTTGGCTAAGCTTATTGTTAAGACTTAAAAAAAATTTATTATTCACGCCCTCGATATGAAATAGCCGATTTTAGGTGATTTTCGTATAAGGGTAGGTTACCCGATTTTTTCCTACTTTAAAAAAAAATTGCAATCGTCTTGTTTTTGGCTAAGCTTATTGTTAAGACTTAAAAAAAATTTATTATTCACGCCCTCGATATGAAATAGCCGATTTTAGGTGATTTTCGTATAAGGGTAGGTTACCCGATTTTTTCCTACTTTTAAAACAAATTGCAATCGTCTTCTCTTCGGCTAAGCTTATTTTTAAGACTTAAAAAAAAATTTATTGTTTACGCCCTCGATATGAAATAGCCGATTTTAGGTGATTTTCGTAGAAGGGTAGTTTTTTGGGCAGGAAATAAAAAAACTTGGTATATTTTGCACTAGATCGTATGTCCTGTGCCTCCTGAACATGAATATCACAAAATATTTTGTTTTTGAAATACTTTTTTCTTTCGTTCATTTGAACGTTCAAAACTGTAAGTACATCAATGCCTGCATTATCGGAGGTTCACTACTAGTTGCGTATCAGATAGGATACGTTACCGACAGGTGTCCGCGTAGACAATTTTAAACTCTTATATCGCAAATAAATGCAAATGAATTCAATATTTATAGAATTTGAAAATCTTTCTGTGGAAAAAAAGACGCTTTCGACTGCGCTGGGATTCGAGCCCAGGTCTTTCGATTGCCGGATACATTGTATAAACTAAACATATTTAGTGACTATCTTTTTGATTCATTAATAAAAGTGGGTGAAACCATCATAAATATTACATATTGTTATATGTCCGCCGGAAACAGATATGCAACTAATAGCGAGAAATGCACGTTAGTGGTGACTCAAGCCTCTTATAAACTTTCATGCGTGTCATATAAAGAGATACGTTTACGTATAAAGTATGTACAGAGGAATTCGAAATTAACAAATCGTTCTGCTTCTTTGAGTCGTGGTTGTGATTAAACTTATCGAATGCTCCGTTACCAAGAATGCATTCCCTGTTGTTCTAGATTATTAGTTTGTAGACTTATCTTAAGGAGCTTCGTTTTACGAACCACGTTGACGCCTCTCTTATCTCATGCTGATAATAAAAATCACATCATGTTCAGATAAAAAGTGCTGAATTTGCACGGTACATTACTCATTTGTAAAAACAATCAAGATGATTATTTAAATTTATGTTTTAACAAAATTTGTTTTTATGGTTAATAAAGAATATTTGAGGTATTTAAAATCTTTAGTTTTGATGAAATACGCTGTAGATACCTTTATTTTATTTATTATTATTTTGTTTGTTTTAAGTATTTTTCAAATTAATGATGCATAAAAATTCTTTCATGTAATAATGGTGATAAAAATGATTGTTTATAAATCAACTTTTGTAGATAATTTAACTATCAAAATATTCAACCTATCTTTTCGTTAATGATTTATCGGTTTTATTCCAATTTTTAAGGTGGCAGAGTGATAAAGTGCCTTATTAGATTATTAGACATTAGATATTAGACATTCCGTAAATGTCAGTAAAGCCGAAGAATTCAGAAAGGCGAAACTGGATCCCTCGAAAGTAACAGCGATAAGTAAATAGATTCAAATAAGCACCTAAGGTAAAAGCACCAATAGCCGGACGTCTAAGGAAATGTCATTCAATTTTTTGTATTAATCGTTCTAAATGTGATGCGGAATCAAGAATTGCCGTGATTATTTTGATGTATGTGTCCTCCCTACTATAACAAAAAGTCCAGAGTTGTGTTAAATCTGAATAATCCATTTTAATAATTCTCAGGCCTCGCACTGCTTTGCGACCTTTAAAAAAGTAGCAAAAAGTAGCCCAGGCTTTTAGATAGAGAAAAACAGTGAAATGTTTATTTAGTTATTTTTTAATATAAAAAATGAGGCTAATTTTAAAATAAAAACAACAGGAAAGTAATTTACTAGTTTCCATTACACATATTTAATTTAAAAAATCTGCCCGCTTCGCGGGCACATTCTCATCACGCGCTTCACGCGCAGCTCGCAAGTTTGAGCGCGCCTAGGGCGCGCGATTTGATCGTCGCGCTTCGCGCTCTGTTCTTCCTGGACCTCGCGCTTCGCGCTCGGTCTTGTGCTCTTCGCATGCATTTAAGTTCATTTCTTATAATTTCATACTGAAGCTCAAATCAATTTAATGATATTAAAGATGATGTAAATTAGTCATTTTCTCAAATTCACTAAGTTTCTTTTTCAGTTTAAGTGAAACAGGAAATTCAATTTACTTAAGACTATATCGGCCTTAAGGAACACATTCTCATCATGACACTCGCGCTTCGCGCTCGATTTTCTGTATGCATTTTTGTAACTTTTTAATAAATTACATGATTATTGATAAATTTATATTCTTCCAAATATCTCAAAAATGAAAAACAATCGTAGACTTTATTTAAGGTGGCTTGATCGTTTGGTGTCGTATGAAGTGAGGGGCACCGTGGGGGCACGTGTTACATGAATGCTCATTGCTACTCAATTCAATCTGATAATTCTGTCGAGAGTTATGCCGCACGCGACCTACAGACAGACGGACAGACAGACAGACAGACACTTTCGTAAAAACCCTTTTTTCTGACTCAGGGGGTCTCAAAACGTAAAGATTTGATGAAAATTTCGAAAGTCATTTTTCACAGAAAAACCAATACCTTCTCATCCATGATGAGAATGTAAAAACGTGTTTATATTAAACATATGTAGAAATGCGCAAAAAAGAGCGATTACAAAAGTTCTCCCATCCTAATTTGTTTCTTAACCAGACGCTCGGTGGTATGAGAAATATATTCGCATTCAATCAATTTTACTTGATCGATTGTGAGGTTTATAAAAAAATCGATTTATATATTTGCATTACTTTTTTTTGTGTAAAAAGTGAACTGCGCAAGCGCCTATTACGATACAGCGGAGCATAATCTTCTTATTATTCTTCTTTTTCTTCGTACAGCGTTGGCACCGTACTGACAAAGCCTTGTACATTTGAACTGCGCATGCGTCTATTACAATACGCTACTACTACACAAGATCAAGAAAATCAAAATGGCCGGAAGTATTCGCGAAATTTCAAGTGAGATGGACGATAATCACGGCAATTTCAACCTTTTCAGATTGGATTCGAGTGTACGCAGAAAAACTCGTAAATGCGCCGAAGTCGGTAGGGTATTAATTGTCTAGAAATCGATTTCTCCAAAAAAAATTTTCTCCCAGAAACTGTCAACTTCAGGCAGCACTTCTTGATCGCTTGTCAGAATGGGTGAATGTCGGTAGTGGAAAAATTTGTAATTTTGAAATTGAACAAATAGATGGCACTTAGAGTAAATTCTTTGAGAGGCCTTTTGAAAAGTGAAGGACAACAGAAAACTTTATTGAAACTTTAACTGTGGAAGTTAATAATTATATTTGAACATTAATGGTTACAAAAGCAAATTCTATTGCATTTTCAATGACCCCGTTGTCTAGGATCATGCACCAGGTTGCTAAAACAATACTCCACAGGAACTTTTTTTATATTCATATATTAAGGGTTATAAAAACAACTAACAATGCATTTTTAATGACCCTGTTGTCCAGGATCATGTACCAGGTCGCTAAAATAATAATCTACTGGAACTTTTTTTAAATTCGAACACTAATTCTTTCAAAAGCAAATTCTATTGCATTTTCAATGACCCCGTTGTCTAAGATCATGCACCAGGTTGCTAAAACAATACTCCATAGGAACTTTTTTTATATTCATATATTAAAAGTTACAAAAACAACTAAAGATGCATTTTCAATGACCCTGTTGTCTAGGATCATGCACCATGTTGCTAAAATAATAATCTACGAAAACTTTTCAAAAACTTTTATATATATATATAGCTAAAAACAAATTCTATTGCAGTTTCAATGATCATGTTCCCCAGGCTCAAGATCCAGGTTACTTAAACATTAATTTACGGGATTTTTATCATAATTTACGGAAGTTTTTACAGTTTTTGCAAATAATTACAATTTTTGAAAAGTTTTCGTAGATTATTATTTTAGCAACCTGGGGCATGAATAAAAACAACGGGATCAATGAGATAGTAATGGACTTTTTTTTTGTAGCTATATATATAAATATAAAAAAAGTTCCTGTGGAGGGTTGTTTTAGCAACCTGGTGTATAATCCTGGACAATAGAGTATTTGAAAATGTATTTTAAGTTGTTTTTATAAGATCCTGGAGAACGGGGTCAATAACTATGTATTGTAAGTTGTTTTATAACCCTTAATATATGAATATAAAAAAAGTTCTTGTGGAGTGTTGTTTTAGCAACCTGGTGTATAATCCTGGACAATAGAGTATTTGAAAATGTATTTTAAGCTGTTTTTATAAGATCCTGGAGAACGGGGTCAATAACTATGTATTGTAAGTTGTTTTTATAACCCTTAATATATGAATATAAAAAAAGTTCCTGTGGAGTATTGTTTTAGCAACCTGGTGCATGATCATGGACAACAGGGTCATTGAAAATGCATTGTTAGTTGTTTTTATAACTCTTAATATATAAATATAAAAAAAGTTCCAGTAGATTATTATTTTAGCAACCTGGTGCATGATCATGGACAACGGGGTCATTGAAGATGCAATAGAATTTATTTTTGTATTCATTATTGTTCAAATATAATTATTAACTTTCACAGTTATAGTTTTAATAAAGTTTTCTGTTGTACTTCACTTTTCAAAATGCTTCTCAAAGAATTTACTCTAAGTGCCATCTATTGTTCAATTCCAAAATTACACATTTCTCCACTACCGACATTCACCCATTCTGACAAGTGCTAGTTTCTCTATTATGAAAATAATAAGCGATCAAGAAGTGCAGCCTGAAGCTGACAGTTTCTGGGAGAAAAAAACTTGTGGAGAAATCGATTTCTAGACAATTAATACCCTACCGCCGAAGTCACATAAAATAGAATATGCGCCAATTCACACAATTCGGGTAATTACGAGACTCGCTTAAAATGCTCGCTAGAATGATCGCGCCTCGGCTTCGTCTCGGCTTTACCTCAGCTACGTCTCGACTACGCCTTCGCTTCGATCTCCTGCGAGCATTGTGGCTCGTTGCGTAATAACCCTAATTATGCGCATAGGCACATAATATACTATTATTATTTACTTACAAGAGTAAAAAATCTTGTTAGGAAAAGTATTTTTTATTCCATTTTCCTGAAAAAGTAGCTTATAGTAGTACTGGACCGAAAAAAGTAGCCAAATAGTAGCTTCATGCGAAAAAAGTAGCAAATAGTAGCAAATAGTAGGGGAGTGCGAGGCCTGAATTCTTTTCATTAAATAATGCTCTGGAGCCAATTGCCGGACGGGAGGTATGTTAAGTTGACGTAACCACATCGCCCAATCGAGTCCCCACCTATATCAGAATTAAAGGCTCATTTAGGGCTCTCGAAATACCCCATTGCTGAATTTAATGCTCCATTATTTTTTAAAAAAACAATGGGTTCCGCTGGCTTAACGTTAAGTTGACGTAACCACACGTTAAAATAACATTTAAACAAGATAAGGCCTATACCAGAATTGAAGGCTCATTTAGGGCTCTCGTAATACCCCATTGCTCAATTTAATGCTCCATTATTTTTTAAAAAAACAATGGGTTCCGCTGGCTTAACGATAAGTTGACGTAACCACAGGTTTAAATAACAGTTAAACAAGTAATCACCTTTAACAGAATTTAAGGCTCATTTAGGGCTCTTTGAATATCCCATCCAAAGTTCCAATTTTATTTGTTTAAACAACTTATGTTAAAAACGGCTCCTTGAGAAATTGACTGTTTAGATCGATTTTGTAAAAACAGTCATATATGTTCCGTATATCTCATGTTTTATTTTCTCATATTGTTTGTAATAAAAGTTTCAACAATATGCTCTCAAACAACTAGAAGCATATTTATATATATGTTATATATGGTTATACAAATAATGCTTTTACGGAGGTCCGATCAGCTGGCACCTCCAGTACATAAAAACGGTATGTATACATTGTACCATAGTTTTAGTTGCCCAAAGTTTTAATTGCCCATAAAATCACCAGACGTCACTATATTTGAAAAGCAGTGTTAGACGAAGATTATGAAAGGAATGTGTTGGCAAAAACTGCGAGGATTGCAAGATGCAGGATTCCTGTACATTTCCCTGAAGCGCTCTCTACCGCCTATATTTGATATAAACTTGCAACTTTTGCCAACGCATTCCTTTCATAATCTTCGTCAAACACTGCTTTTCAAATATAGGGACTTCTGGTGATTTTATGGGCAACTAAAACTATGGTACAATGTATACCTACCCATAACTCCAACTCCAACCCGTAACATAACTTTCGATGATAGGGGTTATTTTTTCATAAATGATTCTTGTGTATCTGAAAAGCCTGAAAATAGCCCGTAATTTTAGGCTAGTTTATACCACCGAAAAAGTATTTTTTTAAATTAAGGGTTGCTTGTAAGTGATAGGGGTTGTTCTTTAGAAATTGATTTTGGTGTATTTCAAGAGCCCGAAAATAGACCGAAATTCGGGTATAGTCAGTTTTTTAAACTTTAAGGTTTTTATGTACTGGAGGTGCTAGCTGATCGGGCAGTCAGCATCTTGCCACCTAAAATTTGGTTTTTTGATAAAAATACAAAAGCCCAAAAATCAGCATTACCGCCCAAAATTAGCCCGTAATTAGCCCAAAAATGTAGCATAAAGTAAATAGTGATTTCAAGGACCCGTTTTTAAAATATGTTGTTTAAACAAATAAAATTGAAAATTTGGATGGGATATTCAAAGAGCCCTAAATGAGCCTTAAATTCTGTTAAAGGTGATTACTTGTTTAACTGCTATTTTAACGTGTGGTTACGTCAATTTAACGTTAAGCCAGCGGAACCCATTGTTTTTTTTTTAAATAATGCAGCATTAAATTGAGCAATGGGGTATTTCGAGAGCCCTAAATGAGCCTTCAATTCTGGTATAGGCCTTAACTTGTTTAAATGTTATTTTAACGTGTGGTTACGTCAACTTAACGTTAAGCCAGCGGAACCCATTGTTTTTTTAAAAAATAATGGAGCATTAAATTCAGCAATAGGGTATTTCGAGAGCCCTAAATGAGCCTTCAATTCTGGTATAGGCCTTAACTTGTTTAAATGTTATTTTAACGTGTGGTTACGTCAACTTAACGTTAAGCCAGCGGAACCTATTGTTTTTTAAAAAAATAATGGAGCATTAAATTCAGCAATGGGGTATTTCGAGAGCCCCAAATGAGCCTTCAATTCTGGTATAGGCCTTAACTTGTTTAAATGTTATTTTAACGTGTGGTTACGTCAACTTAGCGTTAAGCCAGCGGAACCCATTGTTTTTTTAAAAAATAATGGAGCATTAAATTCAGCAATGGGGTATTTCGAGAGCCCTAAATGAGCCTTCAATTCTGGTATAGGCCTTAACTTATTTAAATGTTATTTTAACGTGTGGTTACGTCAACTTAACGTTAAGCCAGCGGAAACTATTGTTTTTTAAAAAAATAATGGAGCATTAAATTCAGCAATGGGGTATTTCGAGAGCCCTAAATGAGCCTTCAATTCTGGTATAGGCCTTAACTTTTTTAAATGTTATTTTAACGTGTGGTTACGTCAACTTAACGTTAAGCTAGCGTAACCCATTGTTTTTTTTAAAAATAATGAAGCATTAAATTCAGCAATGGGGTATTTCGAGAGCCCTAAATGAGCCCTAAATTCTGCCATAGGTGATAACTTGATACTTTGCTATTTTTCGTAAAAGCATACTTTGTATAACCATAGATATTGAAGTATTTGTGTTTATTTGAGAGCATATTGTTAATTGTTTTATTACAACAAAGAAGATAAAAAAAAAAAAACATAAAATATACGGAACATGTATGATTGTCTATACAAAATCGATCTAATAAACATTTAATTTTTCAAGGAGCTGTTTGTAACATTAGTTGTTTAAACAAATGTTGTTTAAACAAACAAAATTAAAAATTTGTATGGGGTATTTCGAGAGCCCTAAATGAGCCTTAAATTCTGGTATAGGCGATAACTTGGTTAAATGTTATTTTAACGTGTGGTTACGTCAACTTAACGTTAAGCCAGTGGAACCCATTGTTTTTTTTTAAAATAATGGAGCATTAAATTGAGCAATGGGGTATTTCGAGAGCCCTAAATGAGCCTTCAATTCTGGTATAGTCCTTAACTTGTTTAAATGTTATTTTAACGTGTGGTTACGTCAACTTAACGTTAAGCCAGCGGAACCCATTGTTTTTTTAAAAAAATAATGGAGCATTAAATTCAGCAATATGGCATTAAATTAGCCTTAAATGAGCCTTTAATTCTGATATAGGTGGGGACTCGATTGGACGATGTGGTTATGTCAACTTAACATACCTCCGGACGGGTAAAGTGAATTGATCCAATAGCCGGACAGCGCTGCACCAATACTCGGACAAGAGAATATTATAATTTGATTGATATGGATTTGATATTTTTTAAGCATAATAAACACTGGGAAATATTTACGGAAACATTTTTTAGGTCTGCGCTTATAAAAAAAAAGTATTGAAAAGATTTTACAAATAGAATATATCATATTTAGAGCTTGCAGCACTAATTGTCAATCGTTTTTGCCTTATATCCTCAATCGCATTAATAATATCCGCTTTGGTATAAAGCTTTTTAATCTTTTTTTCTGATACTTTTTCCATGATCTATAATAAAGACACCAAATACATAAAACCCAGAAAATACATATGTTAAAATGAAAATACTTTCTCAAAATATCAGATTTTCAGCAAATCCATAATTCAAATATTATTTTTTTAAAAAAATTATTCATTATCAATCATACTTTATCATTATTATTGAAAATTATCATTCAAAAAGATCAAAAAGTGGGGAAATTTCTCTCTGAAATCCATATTTTCATTGTTCTCAATGTAAAATCAACAAGAAAATAAACGTCAAATGTCAATTGAGGTTGGATTTCATATTTGACTAATTAAAATATGTTTAAAGTAATTTACCTAATATTTGATCAGATAGATATCTTCTATGAATTGAAAACAATCAAATACTTACCACATTTCTCGAAAATATCAACAGCGCGTTTTAAAATTCGCATTCGTTTTTGTAATAACCTTTTCGTCCGGTGACTAGAGCGAAAACAAAATAAGTGCAATGTAACTCCGGACACGCGTTCGGTTATTAGGCAAAACGAATATTCATTGACCTAATAACCGGATTTAGAATATTTAATTAAAGTAAAATTTTTTTTAATTTTGAAAAATATTATGATGTAGATAAAGCATTTGACTTCAGTGTAACACGTATTAAAATGAAAAATGAGGGTAAATGCAAATGTTATTTGCTTAACAAAGACAACTTGTCAGTTAGTTTATAGAGCAGATTTCGCTACATTTCGACCAGCCTTGTGCTTCAGTAGAGAAATTTTTTTTTCTTGGCGAAGTTTTAATTTCTAATTCAACAAATTTTTCAATTTTTTAAAGTGTATACTGAATAAAAAAAAGTTTGGTTTAAAAAAATTGGTTAAGAAGTTTTTTAGTTATCTTTTCCGCAAAGTGTAAAAACATGGTTTTGAGAAAAGGCGCTTTAGATTTCGTAATGTACGTACGTACGTACGTACGTAATGTACGTGACCGACTGAATTTCCGTGTATCTCCCGAAATACTTCGAATTTCGAGCTAAAATTTTATACACATAATCTTGAATAGTTGTCTAATCAATTAGGAAGAAAAAAAACATAATTTTTCGGGACCTCTTGAGGGGACTGTCCCCTTACTCAATCAAAAAAACGATATGTTTAATTTCAACAAAACTTTTCTCCCCGTGTACCAAAGATAGTTTTAATATAGATATAAATTATTCAGTAATACTAAACTTCTTCTACAAGTTATTTCTTCACAGGCCTACTTATTTTCTTTATTTGCATTGCAATTCTACAGAATTATAAATCACTGAAATTGGCCAGCATCGTGTGTGGAAACATTTGAAACAGATTGTTCGCAGGCGTAACTGTGCTGATATAAATTTACAAATGTTAATTTCAAACTTTATTTATTCAAAGTCAATAGGTAAACAAAAAAGGTACAATGGTTGATTCACAAGACAGGAATATTTTGTATACATTCAAGTGAGTTTAGATTATGTACATCCTTCAAGACTGACAGAGCCTAACTAACCCTTGGTGCCTTGCACTAGTGGCAGTCAAGGGTGTCTAGGCAGATTCCGATGTTGCCGCACGAAGAAAAATAGTTGAAGTAATTTTACTCAACTTCCGATCAAATTTAGGACATATGTATGGACAAGTTAGTAGTTATTTTGTATCATTGTAATTATTTGTGATATATTAAATGTTCAAAAATGAATCAAAGTTAAGTAAAATTCTGAAGTGTAGGGTGAAGTATGAAAGCGTGCATTATATTATTACTCGTAGTATAATTATAAAAAACCAATATTTTACTAAATTACAAAAATAGTGGAGCTTTCCGTTCATTCTACTCAACGCTTTAATCGAGAGTTGAGTAAACCGTGAATCGCAAGACTTATTCCACCAGCTAACACATCGTTCAATAAGTCCCGGGACTAACTAAGAAAACAACATATGTTTTGCAAAATTCATTTTTATTCATCAATATAATCACATTCAAGTGCGATAAAATCATTCCAACGCTTTTCTAACTTTTCGATACCATGGTTGTAAAATGATTTGTCCTTGGCCTCAAAATAAGCTTCAGTTTGAGCGATTACTTCCTCATTCAAGCCGAATCTTTTTCCCTGGAGCACCTTTTTGAGATCAGCAAAGAGCCAGTAGTCGCTGGGGGCTAGATCTGGAAAGTATGGTGGGTGGGGAAGCAATTCGTAACCTAATTCAGAAAATTTTGCCATCGTTTTCATTGACTTGTGGCACGGTGCATTGTCTTGATGAAAGATGATTTTTTTCTTCATGTGCGGTCGTTTTTTTACGATTTTGTCCTTCATGTAAATTATACCGTGCGCATCCCAAAAAACTGACGCCATGACTTTGCCAGCTGACTGTTGCGTTTTCGGACGCTTCGGACGGTTTCCACCGGCTGCACGCCACTCAGCTGACTGCCGCTTCAACTCCGGAGTGTAGTGATGGATCCAGGTTTCGTTCATTGTCACATACCGACGCAAAAAATTCGGTTTATTTCGGCGAAACAACTCCAAACAGCGCTCGGAATCAACGACACGTTGTCGTTTTTGATCCACCGGCACCGTGAGCAAGCGCGGCACCCACTTTGACAACAGCTTCCTCATAGACAAATGTTCATGCAAAATAGCGTACACACTGCCGTATGCTATCTTTAAGGTGTTAGCTATCTCACGCAATTTTAATTTACGGTTCTCGAAAACGATTTGGTGGACTTTTTTTTATTGTTCCCGATGTAACTACCTCATATGGCCGGCCGGAGCGTTCAGCATCATTTGTATCAGTGCGACCGCGTTTGAAATCAGCATATCACCGGCAAATCGTTGTTTTCGACGGAGCACAGTCCGGATAACATTTTTCAAGCCATTGTTGAGCTTGCACGGTATTTTTCTCCATTAAATAGCAATGTTTTATAAACATACGAAATTCTTTTTTGTCCATTTTGTACACAAATGCAAAAGTAGCGTCACTTTCACCACAGTAGCTTTGCAGCACGGAGAAAAAAAGTTGAAGTAATTTTACTCAACTCTGTCGATTAAACTTCGGACATAAGGACATTTGAACATCTATTAAATCTTAGTCGGGTAAAATCAATTTGATATATACCTAATTCACCCAAAGTGAATAACAATAAGCGTTACATAGGGAATAGTAAGGAGATGAGTAAAACTCCGCCATTGCCGGTCCCAAGCCCGGATGCGAAAGGAGGAGGGGACACACACACAGCAACATGACACTACATACTTACAGCAACACTGAACGCAACACAACCAATACCCGAGACGGCGTTTCGCGGGAGGGCAGCGTCTCACCCAGAGGAACGTGTGAGGCCATGCACGGAGCAGACGCGTCATGCAGCCCGCCAATGGTAGTAGCCGAAAGGACTCTGCCAACAGCTGGGCTGTCGCCGTCAGGATGGCCGTCAAGGGAGTCTTATAGACAGACTTTCCCTAGCGGTGGGCCTGCCGGGCGCACGCGTTCGAATGGTCTCTCCTCAACCTTCGGACGCGTGAGGACGCGGTGCGGAGCAAAAAGCATCAGGGGACTTTGAACAGGTTCCTTGATGCCGCATGAGTGGAAACAGTGTCAATGCGGGGGGCCCCTTAATCGAGGTATCAACCCAAATGCGCATGCGGCGGTGACGCTGAACTTCCCTCGTGCCCTTCTCGCGGTCACATCACAACCACATGCACGATACCGACACCCACACATACAAGTACGAATGCGTTGCCGAGTGAATGGGCTGCGGCCGGCGCCTGGTGGATATTCCCGATAGACTAGCCAAGGGAGGAGTAGTAGCCTCCCGACCAGGGTAGGACGCGATGTCAGTACTTCCCTCTGTGGAAGTAATATGGGTAAATGTAAGTCCCTCCGGTGTTCGGCCGCGAAGGGCAAAGATCCCGTGAAACCACATGTTAAACTGGGAAAACCGCTCACGTTTCTACTGTCTGGAGCCAATTTCGGGGTTGAAATCATGGACGCCCGGGCGCAGGAATGAAGGATTACCTGGTCAGTATTTCCTTATACCCGACGCTGCGTAGGATAAATTGCACACCGTCTAGCCTGAAGTCCGGGTCAGGTGTCGGGGCGGACCCGGCACCGCTCGGTCGATAGGGGTGACGTTAAACCTTTAGCATCATTATGGCGCGGGCCTATCCCGTAACCTTTTTTACTAGCTTCATTTAATGTGCGGATAGGATCGACCATCCGATAAGCCGCTTCTCGGTTTCGGTGCACATAACTAGGGATCTATACAGGCGGGGATAGTAGCCCTACTGCGGTAGGGCTCCCATGATGGGCGAACCGTCTTAAGACACGACGAAATTAATATGGATTTTGAAAATAATAAAAGAGATGAAGCGGTGAAGGCGCCTGATGCGCACTCACACACTCCTCCAGGGGCTGATGGATGGAAAGACGTCCTTCAGCTCCTGAAGGAGCAAAGTAAGAAAATGGAGAGGTTGGCCAGGGCACTCAGCGTTATCTAGCAGGGTATGCTGAGAAACAACCCTGGCCATGTTAAGGACAGTGTGAGTGAGGCTACGAAGGTGTTGAGCGGAATGCTCAACACCCACAAGTGCTTACTAGAGAGCGGGGTGGAAATCCAGAAAAGGATGGAATCCCACCCCGCCGTCAAAAAGATGGGTATCTTCCGGAGACTGCGCTCTGCGTCTCTGGGAGATACCCCAAAAAAGCTGACAAAGGGGGAGAAGAGGGTTGCTCCTTCTCCCCCCGAAGATCGGCTTCCCAAGAAAGGGAAGGGCGGCATACCGTACCAGGCGTACCGGGGACTCGATGTACTGGTGGAGCAACTGTCCGTCCTGCGTCGAAAGTGCCTTACAGCGCGGCGGAGTTTTACCCGCTCAAAGGGTGAACCTCTGCTGCGCGAGGCATGAAAAAAAGCAAAATCAGCTCCGAGGCAAGGCATAAAAAAAGCCGACTTCAGTGCTGGAAAGACTTGATCGGAGAAGTCGAGAAGGATCCATGGGGTCTCGCCTTCAAAATAGTCACTAAGAGATTAGTGACTAGAAGAAAGACTCCGGGCCTGGATAGTGCCGATCGTGTCAAGTACATCGTGCGAAGCTTGTTCCCGCATGTAGAGCCGTTCCAAAGACAGGACCGAAGTTCCTGCGTGGTCCGGGGCGAAGAACTCTTCACTCTCGAAGAACTAAAGAGAGCGGGTGGAAGGCTCAAGGCAAACACAGCGCCGGGGATCGACGGGTTGCCGAACGAGATCCTCAAAGAGGTGATCGGGGTATACCCGGAGATCCTCCTAGAAGTCTTCAACTCCTGTCTTCGGGAGGGGAGGTTCTTCGCAGACTGGAAGAAGCAGAGGTTGGTCCTGCTGAGGAAAGGCAACAAACCTCTAGGGGATGCCTCATCGTATAGGCCAATATGTTTATTGGATACGATGGGGAAACTTCTGGAGGAAATGATCCTACAAAGACTACAGGGTCACATGGTCCGCGAGAATGGTCTCTCGGAAAACCAGTTCGGCTTTCGGAAAGGCAGGTCCACAGTTGACGCCATCCAGCCAGTGGTGGACATCGCCACTAAAGCAAGAAGAGGATAAGGGATTCTGCGCGTTGATCAGCATTGACATACGCAATGCGTTCAATACCGCGAGATGGAACATCTGCATCGAGGCGATGGTGCGGAAAAAGGTTCCAGACTACCTGTTACGAATGATAGATGACTATCTGAGCGACAGGTGGGTGATATACGAGGGCGACAAATGGTCTCTCAAGGAAGAGATGACATGTGGCGCCCCTCAAGGGTCGCGGGTAGGTCCACTCGTCTGGAACGTCATGTACGACGATTTCCTGCGCATGGACCTGCCTGCTGGAACGAGGATCATCGGCTTCGCGGATGACGCACTTGTCGTGTGCGCCGCTGACGACGTCAAAATCCTGGAGCTGAGGATCAATGATAGTCTGTGGCGGGCAAAGCGTTGGTTGGATAGCAGATGCCTGAAAATGGCCCCTGAGAAGACCGAGGCTTTGCTGGTCACAGACAGGAGATCCTTCAAATACCCGAGGATCGTTCTCGGGGAACATGAAATCAAGTGGAAAAAGAGCATTAAGTACCTGGGTGTGCAGTTGGATCGAAGGCTTAGCTTCGGCGAACACCTGCAGATCGCGACTGCCAAAGCCATCCAGTGTGGGGCCGCCCTGACTCGGCTCATGCCCAACATTGGTGGTCCTAGGGAAGCTAAGAGAAGGCTGGTTGCGAGCGTGGTAAATTCGAAGCTGCTTTATGCAGCTCCGATCTGGACAAGTGCCCTTAACAACCATGCTATCCTGAAGAAGCTGTTCTCGGCACAGAGAGGTGTGGTGATGAGAATTGTCTCAGCATACCGAACTGTGTCGACGAGTGCTGTGCTGGTCCTGGCGAGCGTCCCGCCAATAGATTTATTGGCGGAGGAAAGGCAGGAGACCTTTCAGCTTCGCAAGGGGCTTACCTGCGCCGACCTGCAGGAAATCGCTCGCGCGAAGGAGGCCATCCGCAAGGATGGAAGGCGCAGACTCGTCGAGAAATGGCAGACGAGATGGCATGGTGACCAAACCGGGAGATGGACACACCGTCTGATCCCGGAGCTCGCCACCTGGCTGGATAGAAAGCACGGTCAAGTCGGCTTTTACTTGGCGCAAGCGCTTTCGGGCCATGGTTGCTTTAATGCGTACCTGAAGCGCTTCAAGAAAAGAGACGATGAGTCGTGCCGCTACTGCGGTTCCCTTGTGGATAATGCAGAGCACACACTCTTCGTCTGCGCAAAGTGGGGCGCGGCAAGGGAGGCCCTCGGTCAGGCAGTGGGTGCCGAGCTCACTCCTGACACGATGGTCTCTCTCATGCTCCAGTCTGAACAGATTTGGATGTTTATCGAGTCATTTGTCACCCTGGTGATGAAGGCGAGGGACGTCGATGAGCGTGCAGAGCGCGGCAACAATGGGGGCCAGTAGAAATCGCATCGAGGCCTACACCCGCGGTCCTGCGTCTTGGGCGGACTTGGCTGTTCGCGTCGACCGGGGTTAGGAATCTTGTTATTCCTTTCCTGGTTGGCGCGGTTGGCCAGCCTGCCTAGCGGGCATATGCCCGCGGATGGGAGTCCCGGGCGAACGGACGACGGAAGAGTCGTACGCGACTTTAAGCTGGAACCAACTGCCCGCGAAGTTTAAAGCCGAAAGGCGGTTCCGCGGGCGGTGCATTGGTTCGTGAGAGGGGTTTTTTTGGTTTTAACAGGTATGCCTAGACCCGTCCTAGGAGAGTCCTGTACAACGTCTATAAAAGATTTCGCCATTTTTCCTCCTCACAAAAAAAAAAAAAACATGAAATGTATAAGTATATCACCGACGCTTGAGGTGCTTCAAACCGTAGTTAGGTAAAATGAGCATCGGGCGTATTATTTGAACTGGCAATGGTGTCGTTCTCTCAAATAAAAAAAAATTCTTACTTCGAGCCTGCCAATAGTCATCCGGTACATACATAAGCAACTTATAAATACATTCACTCCATTCAGACGTAGCCAATCACATTTCAAATTACAAATACACTTAAACATATAACCTTACATATATAAACCTAATAAGTACACTTGTATATAGTACGATACGCTTTCGTCGAATCACGCACACGCTCGCTTACTGAGGTATAAAACTTGGAACTTTCTTATATAGTGACTGCATGAGTTATTCAGATCTTGTGAGAGCAAGTGCCGTAAATAAAATTTTTGAGCCTTACTCAAGTAAAAGTAAATCAACTTTTTTCATAAATGATTAATAAAATATTTTTAAAAATTAATATAAATTAATCAATTATTATAACTATGATTATTGATATATATAATATAATTATTAAATTACATTTAGTATACATTTTTATTATAACGACGTATGAAGTTTAGTGATGTTACGTCCAAAAACGCAGCATGCAAAATATAATTTCAATAGTGATCAACGAGTGTTGATCCCTTATTTTAGGTCAACGCCCACGCGCTCTAACCTAGGAATCCAGACCTTGATGATGCGATGCACGAAACTCATAGACCGAAATCGAAGCCGTTAATGAAAAATAGAGAAAACCTCAAACAATTTTCATAAAACTTATGTTACGATTACCTTCCTAAGATCGCTTACAAAAATGCATACATTCGCCAATCCAAGACAACCTAAGGTTCCACATTGAAAGGTGGTATGTGAACGTATTGAAAGCTGTCTCGATTGACTCCCAACGTTAGAGTCGATTGTTAAATAAAAATTAACCGTTAGAATAACCGACGTGAATAAAAAAATTGAGTGAACGATTCGAACCTACACCAAACTGATGGATGTTGAGCTTTTGGTTCGAATAAACATTTAGATGAGGCAGATCTATATTTTTAATAAACAATTACAATTAACGATTTAAATGATGCACTTGAATAAACAATTTTAAAGATTCGAACCTACACCAAACTGATAAATGTTGAGCGTTTGGTTCGAATAAACATTTAGATGAGACAGATATATATTTTTAATAATCAATTACAATTAACGATTCAAATAATTCACTTGTATAAACAATTTTAAAGATTCGAACTTACACCAAGCTGATAAATGTTGAGCGTTTGGTTCGAATAAACATTTAGATGAGACAGATCTATATTTTTAATAAACAATTAAAATTACCGATTTAAATAATTCACTTGAATAAACAATTTTAAAGATTCGAACCTACACCAAACTAATGAATGTTGAGCGTTTGGTTCGAATAAACGTTTAGATGACACAGATCGATATATTTATAAACAATTGAAATTAACGATTTAAATAATTCACTTGAATAAACAATTTTAAAGATTCGAACCTACACCAAACTGATGACTGTTGAGCGTTTGGTTCGAATAGACATTTAGATGACACAGATCGATATATTTATAAACAATTGAAATTAACGATTTAAATAATTCACTTCAATAAACAATTTTTAAAGATTCGAACCTACACCAAACTGATGAATGTTGAGCGTTTGGTTCGAATAAACATTTAGAAAGATTGGATCGCAAATGAACAGCTTAAATCCTCTAAGAATAAAAATTGGAAACTTCGTTTAAATTCAGTTTTATAAACTTGAAATTATATTTTCAATTAATATTGAATTTTGAGTTGGGTTGCGATGGGTATGAAATTATAAGAGAAAAATTGTACTCACTTTTTAGAATTTTATTATTGTTGCAGATTGGAAATATAACAGTTGCTTATGCTTAAAAACTTACAAATTTGGAAAATTTAAACTTTAGTTCAAGTAGTTTGGGGCTAGTTCTGCTAAGAACCAAACTCCCAGATCTTGACTGACTCTCGTGTTTTTTAACGCGGTATATATGTGATTTCGTCCCTATAAGGGCCGTGTGTAAGACGAAGAGAGTAAAAGGATAGATGATACTTATACAGGGTGTCCAGTTATTCTCTTAGCCTTTTACAGTTCTATTAGGTTATTTTTATTAGTACATGATTTGCTAATGCTGAATACATTAATTTGTGCAATATGTAGTATTTTTAAGTATACAATTTTCTATTTTATTCTTATTTTCGCAATAAGTATGGTATTCTTATTTTAAACAAGTAAATCACTGTCTATCTGTTTATTAATTACCGTAATTGTCCGTTACTATGTATGTAAATGCACGTGTATATTAATATACATATGCATATACATGTATATTGTACGCTTAGATTTATTTGGTGAACGCATATTTCGCATTTTAACAAAAATCTGGAATTGGAAAGTTTGATTTTTGTAAACATGATATTTACCTTCAAATAATTTCGAAAGTAAATAGATTCTTGACTCATCGAAAATAGAGATCTTACGGAATAGCACTTACATTGTCCGTTGCGCTTAGCTTAACTATGCAGTTTAATGAGTCGAAAGTCTGATATTTCGTGTTTTTTAAAAGGTTTTCCCTTTATATACTGGGTAGTACAAAATTCTTATATCTGATACGTTGTTTTTACATACAGAAATTATTTTTTTAATTCTTAACTATATCTAATACGTACTGGACGTAACAGTGAAACTAAATTTTCAAATGTACATTAAAAAATTGCATTATTATTAAGAAGTATCTTGTATAAAAACATTTAAAAGAAGGTTCTTTTATTTTCTGTATTTTATATTTTCAAAATATGGATTTTACATTTGCGAATTCCAAATTATTATTCTGCCTGAGTAATTTATGTCATAGTTCATATTTTATGTAATACACTTATCGACTTTTTTTTGTTTAAATTTTCATAATATCAATTTAATTTTAAGATTTTTAAGTTTTTGAAATTAAAAATTGTTTATGTGTGCCCAAGGTGCAGATTACTTTCATTCGTTCCTGCGTGAATAGATGTAGCTGTTGGAATAAATCTTGCGATTCACGGTTTACTCAACTCTCGATTGAAGCGTAGAGTAGAATGAACGGAAAGCTCTACTATTTTTGTGATTTAATAAAAGATTGGTTTTTTATAGTTATACTATGCGTAATAATATATATATTTAAAAATTTTTAATGCACGCTTTCATACTTTACCCTACACTTCTGAATTTTACTCAACTTTGATTCATTTTCGAACATTTAATATATCACAAATAAATACAGTGATACTAAATAACTTCTAACTTGTCCTTATGTCCCAAATTTGCTCGGAAGTTGAGTAAAATTACTTCAACTACTTTTCTCCGTGTGTTTATGGTCTGATTGACGTGAAAGTCAGACACGTGTCATTTAAAGGTTAGTTCTTTTGAAAAAAGAAGTAGATTTGATATTACTAACGCCATCTATGGGTTAGTCCCGGGACTTATGGAACGATGTGTTATATCTATTCACGCTGGAAAGAATAAAAGTAATCTGCGCCTTGGGCACACATAAATATTTTTAATTTAAAAAACCTGTTGAATTTTCAGCATACTGATGTTCCAAGTTATTATACTTAATAATCAAAATCAATTAAAAACATACAAAATACAATTACATTTTATTTTAGTACTCTCTAAATCCAAAATAGTATATTACACTTATAAACTAGTGATTTTAAAAATTCATCGTACTGCAGTCGTGTTTGATTGTGTTTTGTCTGTTTGTTTCACATAATCTAGTTATATAAATTCTGTAAGTTTAATAAATTCGTGATACAAAATTTGTTCTTGATTAATTTATAATTACTTCTGTCTTTTTCACTTAAGTTTATTAAATTAAATTCATTTCATGAAAATTTAAACAACAATAGTCTTTATAAGTGTATTACATAAAATTTGAAAAATCTACACAGGATTTAGATTGCACATAAATTTATTAGGGACAATAATAATTTGGAAATCGGAATTGTAAAATCCATATTTTGAAAATATACATCACAGAAAATAAAAAAAACCTTCTTTTAAATGTTTTTACACACGATGCTTTTTGATAATAATGCAATTTTTTAATGTACATTTCAAACATTAGTTTCATTAAGCTTCATAGGTAGTTATAATAAAAATGTATACTAAATATAAATTAATGATTATATTATATATATCAACAATCATAATTATAATAATTTATTAATTATTATTATATTATTGATTATTTTATATTAATTTAAAATTGAAGATATATGTTGATGTTGGTAATTGGCTTTAGGGTCCAAGGTTGATAAAAACTCAGAGTTTTACATAATCAGACGTTTCGGCTCTGATCGGAGCCCTCATCAGTGATTTATTCAAATCTAAAAATACAGAAAAAGGTTTTGCTAACATAGGATATTTTGTATAAAAAATTTTTTGTAAAAATTTAACAAGTAATTATCATTATGTTTTTACATGTAGGTAAATAAATTTTGATATTACTTTGAGGTAAATATTATATATATATATACATACATACATATATACATATATACATACATACACACACACATACATACACACATATATACACATATATACATATATATACATATATAAACATATATATACACACATACACACATATACATCACGCATGCAATATATACACATATATATGTACAATATACAATGTACATATACTATATAATATGCATACGTACATACACACATACATACATACATATGACATGCACACAACATTATATATACCACACATATAAAATATTTTCAAATTCTTTAAATATTATTTCTTTTGGTATGAAGTGCAATCTGTAAATTTTATTTAATTTAACATTTTTTTCTTTGGCATATTTTCCTTGGAAATTTGTCCGCTGTGATACTTTTTTAGCAAGAAGAACTGAAAAATTGATAGTTTTTTTTGCAATGACTTAGAACATAAAGAGTCCGTAGAGTTATACAAAAGGCTTTTTCCCAATCCTGGATATAGACAATGAGGCTGCTTATTCGGAATGTACACAAAAAGGCCATAAATTTTCATATAATATTGCACATAAAGTTTTCTTTGGTTTGAGTCTAGATCTAAAATTACCTATGTAAATATTTCTTAGGTGTAAAGCAATGAGAATAGCACTGTGTAAAATCCAGTTTTTGGAAGTAAATTGCCGATTTTTTGGTTTGACAAGTAGATGTAAGAAAAAATATTGTAAAAAATTATAAGTTGTGTAAAGAAATTTAGATGCGATTGTACATAGAAAGAAAAAAATTTTTTTTTATACACAAATAAAGGTATGAAAAGACGTAGAGAGCCGCGAAAAAAATTCTAGGAGTAATTTTATCGAAATCTAATAGTAATGTCTTAGTGTTTAATGTGTAGTACTTTCAAATGTGTAGGTATGGTATTTTTTATTATTAAATTTGTGCACAATTCTATCCAAATTTTTAAATCCTATCACAGACTATATATAGAGTAAAAAAAAAAAAAAAAGGAGGACTAACCTTGATTAAAATTACGACTTTTTGTATAAATGTTATTATCCAGTTTTTTCTTTTTCCGTTTTTTGGGAAGACACATAACTTAGACTGCACACACTTCTCCCCTGGGAGGTTGACTCGTAAACTGAGTTATGTTTTGGTTTTTAGGCATGCATATTGGGATGAGAGTGGAGGGTAAGATTTTTTTCCCCTTTAGGGATTTTTTTTGGAGAAAGAAAAGGATGTGCTGGAGGTGGCTGGACTGTTAGGACAATGAGAAGACCATAAATTGTAACCGGAGACATAAAGGTTTCGTCGGCATATTTTGAGTGTTTCCAGAAAGTTAGGGCAGTCCATTTTTCTGTAGGGTTAAAGACATCTTTTTTATGCTCATGGATTCTGGTTTTTAAGGGGCGTTTGGTCGTGCCTATATAAGTAGCTTTACAATCTGAGCAAGGTACATTGTAGACGACATCAGCGGCATCAAGCAACGGGATTGGGTCCTTGGCTGATTTGAAAAGGTGTGATAGGTCGTTGATATTACGGGGAGCTATTTTTATATTAAATGGTTTTAAGATACCCGAAATTTTTTCAGTGAGTCCTTGTACGTAAGGTAATGGTATGTACCTTGAAAGTTGACCCGCCGTGTTGGAGTGTGTGTCTGTGATTGTGTCGTTCTTGGGTACTTTTTGTGTGTGTGCGTTTGTAACAGAGGCTTTTTTCGAGAGGTAATTTAGTCTTTTTTGAATCGTTGAATTGATGATTTTTCGTGGGTAATTATTTTTAATCAAAGTCATTTTTATTTTTTGAATGTTTTTTGTGTGAAAGCTTTTGTGTGCTAGAGTAATGCCTCTGTCGACTAAATTATTAATTATGTTGATTTTGTATTTGAGCGGGTGATGTGAGTGAAAATTGAGAAGGCGGCCGGACCATGTTGGTTTCTGGTACCAGTCTGTTTTTATGTTTTCTCCGTCTCGAATAACGAGAACATCAAGAAAACAGATTTTGTTTTCCGATTCTTCTTCTATTGTGAATTGTATTTTATGGTTATGGCTGTTGAATGTATTTTTTATTGTGTCGATTTCGTTGACTGGTACCGCTGTTAATATGTCGTCCACATATCTGAAATAAAATGGGACTTGAAATGGGAGAGAATCTATGCATTTCTTCTCGAGGTCGTCCATGACGATATCGGCGGCTATAGGAGAGAGTGGGGAACCCATTGGAAAACCAGATTTTTGTTTGAAGAACATACCCTGGAAATTGAATGCTGAGTTTGTGGAACATGTTCTGATACCTTTTTCAAATTGGTACCAGGGCATGTTAACGTGTGGTTGAATTTGGGACCACCTAGCCTTGATACCTTTCATAGCAAGACCAATTTGAACGTTGGTGAAAAGTGAAACAGCATCTAACGAAATGATTTTGTAACCAGATGGAATTTTGGTGTTTTTGACTTTTTCAATGAAATCAAAGCTGTTTTTAACTCCTCCTATGTCACGAATTAAAAACAGCTTTGATTTCATTGAAAAATCAAAAACACCAAAATTCCATCTGGTTACAAAATCATTTCGTTAGATGCTGTTTCACTTTTCACCAACGTTCAAATTGGTCTTGCTATGAAAGGTATGAAGTCACAATAATAGACAGATCAGATAACTACAAAAAACGCATGATTCTAGAAATGACCCACATAGCCAGTACCTCACATTCTGTAAATCAAAGGACTGATACAGAAAATTTATCAGTTTTTTATCTCCCTCTCTTAAACAACCAAGCCTAACTCCATTCAAAATTCATATTATTAAAAAATCCTGAAAGTCCTGAAATACATAAATACACATACTTTCTGGAAACACTCAAAATATGCCGACGAAACCTTTATGTCTCCGGTTACAATTTATGGTCTTCTCATTGTCCTAACAGTCCAGCCACCTCCAGCACATCCTTTTCTTTCTCCAAAAAAAATCCCTAAAGGGGAAAAAAATCTTACCCTCCACTCTCATCCCAATATGCATGCCTAAAAACCAAAACATAACTCAGTTTACGAGTCAACCTCCCAGGGGAGAAGTGTGTGCAGTCTAAGTTATGTGTCTTCCCAAAAAACGGAAAAAGAAAAAACTGGATAATAACATTTATACAAAAAGTCGTAATTTTAATCAAGGTTAGTCCTCCTTTTTTTTTTTTTTTTTACTCTATATATAGTCTGTGATAGGATTTAAAAATTTGGATAGAATTGTGCACAAATTTAATAATAAAAAATACCATACCTACACATTTGAAAGTACTACACATTAAACACTAAGACATTACTATTAGATTTCGATAAAATTACTCCTAGAATTTTTTTCGCGGCTCTCTACGTCTTTTCATACCTTTATTTGTGTATAAAAAAAAATTTTTTTCTTTCTATGTACAATCGCATCTAAATTTCTTTACACAACTTATAATTTTTTACAATATTTTTTCTTACATCTACTTGTCAAACCAAAAAATCGGCAATTTACTTCCAAAAAACTGGATTTTACACAGTGCTATTCTCATTGCTTTACACCTAAGAAATATTTACATAGGTAATTTTAGATCTAGACTCAAACCAAAGAAAACTTTATGTGCAATATTATATGAAAATTTATGGCCTTTTTGTGTACATTCCGAATAAGCAGCCTCATTGTCTATATCCAGGATTGGGAAAAAGCCTTTTGTATAACTCTACGGACTCTTTATGTTCTAAGTCATTGCAAAAAAAACTATCAATTTTTCAGTTCTTCTTGCTAAAAAAGTATCACAGCGGACAAATTTCCAAGGAAAATATGCCAAAGAAAAAAATGTTAAATTAAATAAAATTTACAGATTGCACTTCATACCAAAAGAAATAATATTTAAAGAATTTGAAAATATTTTATATGTGTGGTATATATAATGTTGTGTGCATGTCATATGTATGTATGTATGTGTGTATGTACGTATGCATATTATATAGTATATGTACATTGTATATTGTACATATATATGTGTATATATTGCATGCGTGATGTATATGTGTGTATATGTGTGTATGTATATATGTATGTGTATGTATATATGTATATATATATATATATATGTATATATGTATATGTGTATGTATGTATATATATATATATGTGTGTGTGTATGTATGTATGTATATATGTATATATGTATGTATGTATGTATATATATATATAATATTTACCTCAAAGTAATATCAAAATTTATTTACCTACATGTAAAAACATAATGATAATTACTTGTTAAATTTTTACAAAAAATTTTTTATACAAAATATCCTATGTTAGCAAAACCTTTTTCTGTATTTTTAGATTTGAATAAATCACTGATGAGGGCTCCGATCAGAGCCGAAACGTCTGATTATGTAAAACTCTGAGTTTTTATCAACCTTGGACCCTAAAGCCAATTACCAACATCAACATATATCTTCAATTATTAATTAAGGGTCAATGTAAGTCCAGAATATGAATATTAATTTAAAAAAATATTTTATGAATAATTTATGAAAAAAGTTGATTTATTTTTACTTGAGTAAGGCTCAAAAACTTTATTGAAGACACTTACTCTCACAAGCTCTGAATAACTCTTGCAGTCACTATATAAAAAAATTCCAGGTTTTATGTCTGAGAATTGTAAGCGAGCGTGTACGTGATTCGACGAAAGCGTATCGTGCTATATATAAGTGTAGTTATTAGGTTTATATATGTAAGGTTATATGTTTAAGTGTATTTGTGATTTAAAATATGATTGGTTACGACTGAAAGGTGTGAACGTATTTGTATGCTGTTTATGTCAGTATGTATGTATGTATCGGAAGACTAATGGCAGGCTCGAGGTAAGAATTTTTTTTCATTTAAGAGGACCATACCACTGCCGGTTAAAGTAATACGCCCGATGCTCATTTTACTCAACTACCATTCGAAGCACCTCAAGCGTCGGTGATATACTTATGTGTCATTCCACGGGAGATTTAGCCCCTACATTTTTATTTGCTTGAAATATATTTTTTTTCGTTCTTTGTTAAAAAATATTTGATACGTATTTTTTTATTTCCATTTTGATATGCAAAATTTCCGAGAAATAAATTTTTGAAAATTATCGTGTTAAAAAAAGTAATTGTCTTAACTTTTTTATAACTAAAAAAGTACTTATCAAAAAAATGTTAAATATTTCATCTAATATGCGGCTGATCCCAAACTTCGAAATGACATATACTGAAAAATTGTTCCAATGAATTTTCATAAATAAATTAGCCATTTTTATAAACAAATAGAGATTGCTGAAAAAGGACCTAATTTTTTTGACTTTTTTTTCTCGATTAATTTTCCTAACACATTCCAGGATATACTGTAAAAATTTGAAAGTGGAGAAATAAATACTTGTTGAGTAACAAATTTTCAACTAAAGCCGTTTCACTTTTCAAGCACGCGTGCTAACATGCGCGTGACGTACGACTCTCTCAGTGTGATTCAAATTTGGATATACGTAAATACGACACACCAAAAAATGATATGTTTGTTCCCATATTATTTTCTTTAATGAAACAAAATACATACTTATACGTTATGTAACAAACTTCATCTTCAATTTTTTCGGATGGCCTTTTTTCTGATTTCGTGAAGTTCACAATTTGAAAGTTTTCGAGAATCGAAAAAGAAACACGACGCAAACTCTTTTTTTGCTTCTTTCCAGAATTTTTTGACATGTTAAATGGATTGCAACAACGATCTTTTCTGTTTTTAAACGACATTTTCGTTACGAAGCACGTTGAAAATTAAAGTTTTACTCTGGCAAGTTACGATGTCCAGTGCGAGTACTTTTAACTAAATTTTATTCTAAAGTCTACATCAGAAAAAAAAGCCATCCGAAAAAATTGTAGATGAAGTTTGTTACTTAGCGTATAAGCATGTATTTTGTTTCATTAAAGAAAATAACATGGAAACAAACATATCATTTTTCGATGTGTCGTATAAACAAATTTATTACTCAACAACTATTCATTTCTCCACTTTCAATTCTTTACAGTGTATCCTGGAATGTGTTAGGAATATTAATCCACAAAAAAATTTTTTAAAGATTAGGTCCTTTGTCAGCAATCTCTATTTGTTTATAAAAATGGCTAATTTATTTATGAAAATTCATTGGAACAATTTTTCAGTATATGTCATTTCGAAGTTTGGGATCAGCCGCATATTAGATGAAATATTTAACATTTTTTCGATAAGTACTTTTTTAGTTATAAAAAAGTTAAGACGATCACTTTTTTTAACACGATAATTTTCAAAAATTCATTTCTCGGAAATTTTGCATATCATATTGAAATAAAAAAATACGTATCAAATATTTTTTAACAAAGAACGAAAAATAAAATGTTTTACGCAAAAAAAATGTAGGGGGTAAATCTCCCGTGGAATGACTCTTATACGTTTCATGTTAACCCACTGACGCATGTTGATGCCCTGTCGTCGACAACATTTCACTTAACTCCTTACTACTCCCTATGTAACGCTTACTATTATTCACGTTGGGTGAATTAGGTATTTATCAAATTCATTTTACTTGACTAGGATTTAAAAGATGTTGAAATGTCCTTATGTCCCAAGTTTAATCGACACAGTTGAGTAAAATTACTTCAACTATTTTTCTTCGTGCGGCAACATCGGAATCTGCCTAGACACCCTTGACTGCCACTAGTGCAAGGCACCAAGGGTTAGTTAGGCTCTGTCAGTCTTGAAGGATGTACATAATCTAAACTCACTTGAATGTATACAAAATATTCCTGTCTTGTGAATCAACCATTGTACCTTTTTTGTTTACCTATTGACTTTGAATAAATAAAGTTTGAAATTAACATTTGTAAATTTATATCAGCACAGTTACGCCTGCGAACAATCTGTTTCAAATGTTTCCACACACGATGCTGGCCAATTTCAGTGATTTATAATTCTGTAGAATTGCAATGCAAATAAAGAAAATAAGTAGGCCTGTGAAGAAATAACTTGTAGAAGAAGTTTAGTATTACTGAATAATTTATATCTGTATTAAAACTATCTTTGGTACACGGGGAGAAAAGTTTTGTTGAAATTAAACATATCGTTTTTTTGATTGAGTAAGGGGACAGTCCCCTCAAGAGGTCCCGAAAAATTATGTTTTTTTTCTTCCTAATTGATTAGACAACTATTCAAGATTATGTGTATAAAATTTTAGCTCGAAATTCGAAGTATTTCGGGAGATACACGGAAATTCAGTCGGTTACGTACATTACGTACGTACGTACGTACATTACGAAATATAAAGCGCCTTTTCTCAAAACCATGTTTTTACACTTTGCGGAAAAGATAACTAAAAAACTTCTTAACCGATTTTTTTAAACCAAAGTCTTTTTTATTCAGTATAAGAAACTACTCAATGTGAACTACGGATGTTGAGAAATTCCGATTTTTAGTACCTTTTTTATGAACGAATTACTAAAAAAAAGTCACTTTTGTTTGAAAACATAATTTTTCGTCTAAATTTCCGAATTTTAAAATTTCCATAGTTCACATAGAACAAATAAGTCTAACGAAGAAAACAAAAAAAAATATTTTTGATTTCAGTTGAAAATAACGGCTGCTATAGTTCCCGCAGTTTGACTCCGACCGTGTCGAGACGCTGCCGCAAAACGCGGATTACTCGGCCATTTGACATTTTTCGGATGTAATTTTTTTTGTTAATAAAGTCTAAAATATGACTAAAACATATCCTAAAGTTCTTATGTCACTGATGTTTCTTTCTGTGAGAAAAAAAATCAGGAAAAAACCCTTTTTTTCGGTCTCTTGAGGGGACTGTCCCCTTAATTAAATTGAAGACAGTATTTTATTTGTATTGGCCAAGAATTTGTTTGATTTCAGTAAATACAAAATATGTATCTTCTTGATTAAAAAAAATTATGTGTTTGAGATGATTTGTTTGATTCAAACAAGGGATTTTTTTAAACTGATTAAAAGAGTTTGCTCAATAATAATTTATTTTAGACAATAAGATTATTTGTTTAATTTAAACAAAAAAAATTGGCAGAGAAGTATGCAATGCATCCGCGCTAAGGGCGCTGACGGTACTTCCTGATTTCCTAACCTCGCGTCATGTGTTCCGGGTTCCTGTTCCGATATATCGATCGGAAATATAGTTGAAACCAGTGCAATCTAGTGAATCCAGTGCAATAAGATTCGAGCTAATATGGAAAAAATATTCGAATTATTAACATCGTGGAAAATCCCAAATGATATTATAGAAGAATTCGAAGGCAAGACACTTTCTTTCGAGCTACTTTACTTTTTTATTACACTCTTATTACACATACAGTTTGCCTAACCTCATTTTTTGATTTTCTATATTTTTCTCATGCAGCATTACTAATTATCATTCCACTGTTCATTTCATTATTTCTTTATAAATAGTGCAAGAAATAGACGAATTTGTTTTATTGAATCTGAAAGAAGATGAGATTAATCATCTTTTTAAAAGGAAATCACTTGGGCTGAAAGTGAAGTTTCAAATTAGATTGAAAGAATACGTTGAAAGGCAGAAGGTAAAAATTTTGCAGAAAGGATTCAAAATGATACATTGAGAATCATAAAAATATATCTTAAATATATGCTTTGCTTTTATACAATTACATGGATATAATAGTTGGACTACTTTATTGTCTTTATTAGAATTGTTCAGGAGTGTGAATTCACGTCTCCAAGCGTAAAATGGAAAGTAACAATGACTCATTTAACGAAAAAATCGTATATAGGTGCCCATAAAGAAAACCTCGATGTGAATAACTTTGATAACACATTTGACATATAATGTAAAACATTGTTGGAAAACGAATATAAACAAACGGAAAAAAAATTTGTCGCTTAAAAAGTCATCGACTTTGTATAATACTCGTGGATAGGTTAGAAAGTCGACTAAACATTATGAGCCTCCTTATTGAAGAATATGATAGATAGTCGCTAAAAATGTAAAACGTAAATTCGAAAGTTTAAGTGACAGTCGCGGAAAATTTAAAACACCGTGGGTTGGGTTCCATTGTCTCTAAACCAGGCATCGAAAGTCTAAGTGACAGTCGAAGAAAATTTTGAACAGTGTAAAAAGGAAAATATTATTTTCTGTGATATGATCCTGCACTTATATAGTTAATTATTTTTCACTTTTACATTACCTATATAATCCTAATATGAACTTACCATTATATTTAACACTGCACATTACAGAAACGCAATTTTTTATAAACACTTCGCAGCACCGAGAATCGAACGCTCGCACGCATGCACGCATCCTAACCTAATTCTAATCGCACGCCTTAACCCGCATATCCGTTACATGTCATGGAGACTTGTGTAAAATATTTGGATCACATTCAGAGTTTGAAGGCAAATCTAAAATAATAGATAAATTTCAAATTTGACGTAATACACTTTATCAAGGTAAACATATACTTACTCGGAACTAATTCTTCAATGTACGCTTCAATCCAGATTCAAACGAAACCAAACGACACGTAATCTCAAAATCTAACCAAAATTATTACAAAGACATAAAGCTGAGCTGCATTGTCTGCTGTGCGATGCTACGAATTACGTTTCTGCGCATCGCTTTTTGCGACTGTCGAAGAAATTTTAGAAGACGGCATATAAAATCTGATGGACTTTAGAATACAATTTACAAAACTATTTGTTTGAATTACTTTAATTTCAAATTATTCGATAGTCTTTTAAAATCTATGACAAATGAATCCAAAGATTATGAAACTTTTCATTACTTCTTAGAAAAGATCAGTTAGTGTTTAAAATACTTTTATAATAGTAAATACGCGACTTTTTTTCTTCGACCTGGTTTTCTAAAAGTTAGTCGACTTTTTTCTACTATTTCCTAAAAGTCATTGAAACCTTACAAGACTTTCTCCGATTTTACTTTCTGTCCACGACTCTTCGAATAGTCTGTTAAATTTTAAGCGACACATTTTTTCCGTGTAGCGAAGGCGAAGAGGCTACTTTGGATAATGAGAAAAATCTTCATTATGCACGTAAGACTGAATTTATAAAAATTTATATTTTATTCAATGAAATGTTTTTTCGAATTTATAATCACAGTTTTGGAAGATGAGCGATCGAAAAATGAGACTGTTCAGTGGTTACTAAATAATCGAGAACCATGGGACTCAGTAATTAAAAACTGGAAAAAGTTTATAGACTTTAGATTACAAGATTTGATCTCAAAGCCTGGAAATATTCAAACTATATTTGAACATTGGCCTGTATTGCAACAACGACATGGAATAGAGCTAGTAGGTTTTATTAAATATATGGCTCATTTCTGTATGAATAAAACGTTTTATATGATTTTAAACAATTGTATTTTTGATTCTAGATAAATATTGATTTCGCGTACAAATTTCGCAGAGAGGGTCAAATATTTGTAGAATGGCCAGAGTTTTCTAGACAAATGTTTAAACTTATGCAACAAGAAATAAAGGACAAAGCTGCATTAACTTTGATAGAAACACTTGAGCTACGTAATACTTCTGATGGTATTTAAATAAAAATGAACACTAAATAACAATTAATCACCATTAAACGAGTATCATATACATAATCTATAATAATTCATTATTAGATACAAAGAATCTAAAATTGTTACTTCTTTTACCAGCACTCATCCCACCAACTTGCAGGTTTAAAACAAACAAAAAACTACCTTCATTTTGGAAGCCAAGCATCGGCACTTCTCAAGACACCTTTATTTTACATGAAAAGGTAAATACAAAAAAACTTTTTGTCACGTATATTTTGTTGCCATTGAAATTTATTTATGCGTTGTGCTTCTGCATTTTAGATCCCTGGAAAAATTGACAAAACAGTCAAAGACTTGAGAGATAAACTTTGTCTATTTGAATTATCATTGCAGCCATTCATTCTTGTGGTGGGACCATCACAAGAATCCATAGACGCAATTTAGGTGTGCATTGATTCAACGAAATACAAGGTGCCACGGATGTTAAATGCAGTAGACCTTTGCTATAAAGCGATGCATGTGCTGCACGCCGAATATTCGCCTATATGCGAACAAGTATGGTTATTATTTCAAAAAGCAATTTACCATCAGGAAACAGATTGGGACAGAAAGATAACGGGTGTAAATACAATTTTAATAATGTTGAAAGATATGCAGTAGGTAACATTGGACTGTATTTCCATGAGGCTTATTAACCTCATTCCATAAGGAAGAACGAAGTTTCTATATGGTCTGACTCCCTACAAATTATAAAAAAATACTTCAATTCGAATTCTCAAAAATCGACAGAACTTCTTCCCGTTATTTAGTAACGGAAAAGAAGTTTTCAAAAGATTTAGATTATCTTAAACTATTGAGAAACTGATGTTAATTTTAATTAATACTTTTTAATTTCAAAGAAACTTATTTACCTTGCTTTATAACGTATAAATAATTTTTCAATATGGGTTAATTCCTTCAAAATTTTAAAATACTTAAACTTAAATTTTGAAATACCAATCCAATTTTTGTCGTTATTTAGAAGCAAAAGTGTTTCTAAAAAGCTTTTAATTTCATTGAACTTATATTTATACATTGTAATTTTGAAGATACTTGTTTTCCTTATTTAGTAAAGAATACCTATGTAACTTGTAATGAGCAAGGAATATTCATCTTTATAAACAATTCAAATTTTGTTAAAATTTTAAAGAAATTTAAACTTTGATTCTGAAAATTCGGTGGAACATCTTTCTGTTACTTAGTAGCGACAAAGTAAATTTTAAAAATCTTTAAAATTCCGTGGACTATCAGCGAACTCCAATATTTTAGATTTCTGCTCTTGAATTCCAAAAAAATTCGTTTTTATTATACACTGAGAAAATTACATAATTTCAAGAGCTGCGGGTTTAAAACTTGAAAATATTAAAATGTACATGTGTTATATTTGCAGTGAGAGATGCCAAACCCCATCATTTTGATTAACCGTCTAAGTCACTTTTCGTTCAGCCTCTTACAGTTTTTGCTCTGTACGAGAGCCCTCCGCCCTAGATAAATTGAATTTTAATTTTTTTATAGTACCTCCAATGATAATACATACATATGTGAAGTCCATAGGTGGTACACTTTTTTCGTTTTATATGTAAATTAACCGTCTAAGCCACTTTTCGTTCGATCCCTTGCACTTTTTGCTCTGTACGAGGGCCTTTCGCCCTAGTTAAATTCAATTTTAATTTTTTTGATAGTACCTCCAATGATGTCACGTACATATGTGAAGTCCATAGGTGGTACACTTTTTTCGTTTTATATGTAAATTAACCGACTTTGTTATTGTGGGCCTTTTAGAAAATTTTTATCAAAAATAATTTTTTTTGAACAATAAAATTTTTTTTTATTGTTTATTCTTCCTTATAAACTATTTATATCCCTTATTTAAACTTTTTATCTTAATTTTGACGTGAAAAAAAAAAAAATTTCAAAATTTGTCTGACATCTTGTGAAAAAACATAGTCAAACTGTTGAAAAAAACCACATACGCATTTAAAAAAAAAACAGTTCGTCCCATAATTTCCTGTATTAAATATAAAATCTCGAATAAATTTTTCAAATGAATCGTTACCATTGCCAGACGACGTTATGATCACACTAACTCAACTAAAAACTGTTGTTAAATACTCAGCGGTAAATTTTCTGGCTAAATTACAACATCATAATTCTATTCCACGCAGTGTAGTTCAGACCATTGTAGATTTTATACTCAAGATTTTCATGAGACAGGGTATTTAGAGCTTCTGAAAGAAAAGGTTTTAAATATTTTTGAAAAAGACAGTACCAGTGAAAAAGATATTCAAGATATAAAGATTATGTTTAATATTTCCCGAGTCGAAATCTTGAGTAAGTTTTACGTTTTTAGGTACTGCTTACCTCCTGCTTCTTCTCATTTACCACTGCTTTGATACTCTTTAATGTATTTAGAACCTGAAACTAGCCCCTAGTTTAAGCCGAACTGTGCTGAAGAAGGCAATTTGTCCACGTTTGAGAAGTTTTTCAGGGGGAAAAATTACATTGAGATTGCTTGCTTCTGTTTTGAACAGCGTAACGAATAAGGGTTAATTCAGGTTCTAAATATTTTGAAAAGTATCAAAGCAGTGGTAAATGAGAAGAAGCAGGAGGTAAGCAGTACCTAAAAACGTAAAACTTGCTCGAGATTTCGACTCGGGATAATGACAAAATCCTTTTGAAGACTTAAGTACAGTGTACAAAAGGCTGAAGTTTTTCAAATCCACTGGTTATTTTATTGAGCCACAGCTATACGTAATCGGGCAAACTGAAGTTAGTAAATTAAAAAATAGTGTTACAGTTGAAGTACCAAAAAATGTAGAAGGTCAATTTATTTCAGTTAGAGAAATTTTAAAACGCTTCCTTGAATTACCTGGATTTTTAGACGTTGTTTTAAATTATATCACTTGTTTATACGATTCGGATTCCAATTTAATGTTTAATATAGTTGAGGGAAAATTATGGACAAATACACTGAGAGACTTTTCGTTAGAATAAATCGTAAAAGTGAATCATATTTGAGTATAATATCGTTTCAAAGTTAGGCAAGCAGGGTTTACATATCAGAAATTAATATAGTGGTTTTCAAGGGGCAAATTAATATTTTCGTTTGTATAAATGGAATATATGTTTTACTATCTGTTACAAAACCGACGAGAATTTGAAATTCACTATATTAAAGTTGCGAAGCGAATTTAAAGTGGTGTTAATACATTTTATTCGAAAGACTGAAAGAATCTTTTCAAATTTTCAAACAAAGAATATGGGAATCTGAAAACCACTATATGAAAAATCACTCACTCCACCAAAAGGTTTGATCTTTAGAAGTGATGGCTTCAGAAAAGGAATTCTTGTGTCTTTTTCTGATGCGACATTCTGAAACACATACACAAATATTATTATCATACCTTATTTATGTTCACATATTTAAGTACGCAATAATACACTATTTTATAATAACATACTTGAAATAAATTTCAGAATCGCTTTTTGGGTTCGAACCCTATAACCCTACCTATATTTACATAACTAAACGCATGTCTAACGCCTAAAGCCTTTCGGTTATTCTCGCTTGCCATATTCCGAAAGAAATATCACTTATAAGCCACTACTGAGTTGGGCAGACTTGGATTGAGTCTACGAAGCCAATCGCAAAACATCGGAAGCACTCGTACTGCATTCTGAATCGAATTATACGAAAAACCGAGAATAAAGATTTTGATTTTTGCTGCGCGTCGCCAGGTTTTTAGCAAGTTCATATTCATAATATGAATTTCTCAAACATGCTTTCCAAAATGTGATATTCATTATTCATCTTATTCAAATTATTTGTAGACAACTTAGTAATCATAATATCATTTTCTCGTACTTTCAATTTCTCGAATAAAGATTGATAATATTTAGTATTTAAAATACTACTTTATCTTCTTCATGTATTAAAGACCGTTATGACTATATCAAACTTCGATGTCATAATATGAATAAGTCTAATAAAGCCTCGGCTTTCCCCATTTTGAAACGATATTATACTAAATTTTGATTCATCTTTATCATTTACTCTAACGAAAAGTCTCTCAGTGTATAAAATCTAAATATCAGGACAAAATTATCATTCCACTGATAGTCAACTACGATGATTATGAAACACAAAACCCTTTAGGCTCTCATGCTGGGATTCAAAAATTAGGCACGATGTACTTGGTCTTACTAACATTGCCACCATAATTTCAATCGTCATTAAAAAATATTTTTTAACATTATTATTTTACGAACGTGAGAGAGAGCAATTCGGAAATCGGGCTTCTTTTAGACCTTTGTTAGAAGAATTAATTGAGCTTGAAACCAATGGAATAGTTATTAATAATAAACGAATTTTTTTTGTTGCTTACTCATAACGGGAGATAGTTTGGGGGTTCATAAAATATGTGGAATGGTTGAAAGCTTTTCTGCCAATTACACCTGTCGAATTTGTAAAGTCAAAAAAGAATGTCTTCGTAGACAAACTATAGAAGTTGAATCTTTGCTCAGAACAATCGATGACTATGAAGATGATCTTGAACGAAATGTTTCTAACACTGGAATAAATGACTATTGTATTTGGAATGATTGCCGTTCTTTCATATATTCACAAACACCTACTTAGACTTGATGCATGATTTTTGGGAAGGTGTGTGTCCATATGATGTAAGTGGAATAATTCTCCTTTATATAAGAAACAAGTTTTTCACATTAGAAGATATAAATGACAGAATACTCGGATTTAATTATGGTTCAATTAAACAAAATAAAGTTCCTTTCTTAAAGAAAGACAAACTAAAAAACTGCAAATTAGGCTTCTCAGCGTCAGAAATAAAGACATTCGTTAAATATCTGGGTCTTATGATTGGAGATCTTATACCTGTAAATGATAAACATTGGAATTTATTAATTTATTTGCAAAAAATTAACGATCTTCTCAGATCTAGGTTCTTTAACAAAAACTGCCTTGCTTTGCTTAAAATCCTCATTTCCGACCATTACAAATTATACATTAGTCTTTTTGGAGAAACTTTAAAACCAAAACACCATTTTCTTCTTCACTAACCCCAAATGATTGAAAATGTAGGTCCCTGTAAAAATCTTTGTTGTATGAGAACAGAAGCCGAACATAGACCTTCTAAAGTAGCGGCACATTTATCTAATTCTTGTGTAAACTTACCACTGACGCTAGCAATTAAGCATCAATATCAACAATGTTATGATTTTATGTGTCAAGATTCTCTTATTTCTCACATTGAGTTTGGTGCTACACAAACGCCTTATGGCGAGAAATTAATGAATTTTCGAGAGTATTCAAGTAGTGATTTTCTAAATGATTCAGGTGTGAATTCGCCATCACGGTTGAAAATCGATAATATAACTTATAAGCCATATATAGTGCTAGCTATATCAACAGATGACCACATTATGCCAAACTTTGCACAAATCCTTTAAATTTTAATTAATTCAGAACAAAAGTGTCTTTTTATCACAAAACAGTTTAAAACTTTAGGTTTCTGAACAAAGAATTTGTTCCAATCAAACAAACCATTGTTTGGATCAAACAAATATTTTTCTCAGTGTATTAGAAGCGTCTTCCAGTAATTAATATAGGAATTTTTACTTATTCAATTGTTGGCTGATTTTTTGTTATTTCAATAGTAGTTTTTAATTAATTGAGATTTTGAGAATAAAATTCACGAAAACATCTATAATATACATTTTTTAAATTGACATGTGGAAAATACTCATTGTTTAAAATTTCGCGAATTTAAAAGAGTGATTATTAGGAGGAAAGGATCGGTTTTGCTTGTCACGGGGTTCAGCCAAAAAATAAGAGACTCTATTGACGTAAAAAAATTGGTTAGTGGTAGTTTCCGACGTGAAAGGTTGAAGCCCACAAATCGATAAAGACATTTTCGAAGAGCCAAAAAGTCGGAGAGTATTTCTAAACCATAAAGTTTGCAAAAAAATGATTTTAGTTAAAGTCGTCTCGACATGCAAAGGTGCATTTTGATGTTAAGGGTTGGAACCCAAAAATCGACAGACATTTTCGGAGAGCTCAAAAAAAGCTCAAAATTCTGGTGCAGTTTATTTTTAATGTAATTAAATTTTTGTACAGTGGAGGTGCTGGCTTGATTCAAGTTAGCACGTCCATACTAAATTTGATTTTTCGGAAAAAGTATTGAAGCTCAAAAATCGGCAATGGAGCCCAAAAAAAGTCCAAAATTCTGATATAAAAAAATTGGAAAATTCTGATTGTGTTGGTGCTAGTTTGATGGACCTCAAAATGAATCTGTTTTCCTCGTTCCGAAAGAGACCGACTTTTTTAAGGTTAAGCTGGCATATATTTCGCACGAAACTTTTGCTTTGTATCTTATTGAGAGATTTAAAAACAATGATTTACAGAATATAGGGTAAGTGTGGGTATTACTGTGGATGCCCCAGTTACTGCGCTTTTAAATAAAACTAATGATATACAATGTTTTAAAGATATATAACGCTGCAGAACAATTAAAAACAATCAATTTCTAATCCAAGCATAATAAGTATCAACGAATTATCAATAGTTACGATATTTGTAGCTAATTGATTGCAATTTAAAACTCTCATGTTCCCGATTCCCATAGTTTTAATGCTTAGATTTGTTGAAAGGTCATGAACACGTTCTGAAAAACTTGTTATAATTCCGTTTCTGAAAATAAAATATTTCTTGTGATATTACTTTCTGCAAAGTAAATATTTTATTTTTCTAAATATTTATGCAAAATAACAAAAAATACGTTTTTTAATCATTTTTTTACCAAAACAGTATTTGGTACATGATTTTCATAGGTGTATGAATTACTGCGATCTGTCAGGCGGCACTGCATAACCTTTCAATCTATTACAAATGCTTCGTTATGCTTACTTTTTATAATTGAGATTAAACAAAATGTTGAAAATTCCAAAATCGTTGCTAATGAGAGAAGAGGAAGTCAAGTAATATAATTTTAAGGTAAATTAAATAAGAGTTATAATATTATTTAATCTTAAGTTTTTAAAAATGCTTCATGTTCACTTTTTATAATTTAGTTTAAATAAAATGTTCAACACTCCTTAATCGTTGCTAAAGATGCAAGAGGAACTCAAGTGATATAATTTTAAGTTAAATTAAATAAAATTAATAAAATTATTAATCTTAATTTGTTACGAATGCTTCGTCGTGTTTACTTTTTATAATTGAGATTAAATAAAATTTTCAACACTCCTAAATTCATTGTAAGTTCACTCAAAATAATATTGCAGTATTACGCGCGCAGAAATTGGGGTTTCCGCAGTAATTGGTGCGCAGTAATTCATGCAAACCCGCAGTAATACCTACATGGAACATTTTTTTTAGATTCGCATTTTCTAAGTAAATCTGGTTTCTTTTCAGGGTTTAAGGACTGCATGCTACTTACTTAATACCAAATACTGCTTTAAAAATTAATTCGTGACGACTTTTTGATCTCAAAATCTTTTTTTTTAATTTTAAAAGCCGTCTTGATTTTCGATCCGCAGTAATTGACACACTTACCCTATGCTTATTAAAAACATAATTTTGATGCAAAATTCAATTATGAATTCGATTGGTATCGATCTGCAATTTTATTACAGTGACAAACACGCAATTCAGGAGCCTTAAAACCCATTACAATGTAAGTTAATGGATTTTGTTGCCTGTGTAGTATGACGCATATATTACTTCTTATAACGATAAATGGCAACTTAACGGTAGTTGGCAATTTCCCGCGCCTGATGAAATTTGGTCATTTCCATGCCCCTAAATTTTGGAGTATACTACACCTATTAACTTGATTTTTTTTTTTTATTTTGTCAATAATTGAGTGATGAACAACTTTGACCATGGGTTTTGTGTTTTTTCAATTACAGCAGCAAGGAGACAGAATTAATTCTTCCCAGTGTTCAAAAATGGCATTTTTCAACAATTTTCCAGGTCGGCTGTATTTCCCCCAAGTTTGATAAAAAAATTGCCATGATCAAAGTTGTTTATCACTCAATTCTTGACAAAATAAAAAAAATCAAGTTAATAGGTGTAGTAGACTCCAAGAATTAGGGGCATGAATATGACAAAATTTCATCAGTCGCGGGAAATTGCCAACTACCGTTAATACAAAAGTATTGTGTGACTTAGCAAATAATTAGAAAATAAAATAGATAGTCTAAAAACTAGTTTTATTTTTGGATTCATTACTCTCAACTTGTTTCTTTTCTGTGAAAATTTTACTACAGTGAACAAAGTAAATCTTTAAATAATTTCAAATAGTCTCATTATTTTAGAAACAACTCAAGTTGTCTTGTACAACAAATAATAAAAAAACAAACTTTATGAAGTATTTCGGTTTATATCTACTTTTTTTATTGCACTGAGAAAAAAGATTTGATTAAATCAAAGAAAATAATTTGTTTGAACGACTTTCTTTGATTCAAAGAAAAGATTTTTTTAAATGAAATAAAATTTGTTTGAATCAAATTAATTTTTCTTCAAAACAAAGAAATTAATGCATTGATATATGGTCAAAGATATAATTCGTTTGATTTAAGGCAGAAATTTATTTGATTCGAACAAATATTTATTTGGTCCAAAGATATTTTGTTTTATTTAAACAAATCATTTATTTAAATCAAAGAAAGTCGTTTAAACAAATTATTTTCTTTGATTCAATCAAATCTTTTTTCTCAGTGTCATAAGGCCTTAACCTTTAGAAAGCGCGAAAGCTTTGGTTCAAATCGACTTTTCATTTGACCCAAAATTTATATATAATTTCAACGGATTACTCATTTTAAGTTCCCAACCTGACAGGTGGTCGATATATCGACCACCCTCGGCAGCAACGTAAAGGCCAATATACATTTTTTTTTTGCTATTTTGCACTTAGTACGAAAAAATAGTGAAAAGAATCCTGAAGACACCATTGACTTTGAAAATTGTCATTTCAAGCTCAAATTTTTTTTTTCTATTTCAGTCTGAAAGTTGATATACCCATGTTTTTATGTAGATAAACTTGGCATAACACATTTAGCCAATCAAATGCAGCGTAGGCAGATAATTTACCGCTTTTTGGTCGCTAATTAGTTGTGGAATAACAAATTTTGTCCTAATTATTTTATAAAAATAGGGGGTGCCTCGCTAAGTTGATGTCAAGTTAGCGAAACAGTATTCATAAACTTCTTTTCTGCAAAACCAATAAACATTTGAATTGTCAAAGATTTTTAGAACATTTTATTATTTCATAGTACGAAGTAGTATAAGGAGACCCCACTCCTATGCAGCCTTTGGAAAATTTGAACGCGTAGATTCAGATTTAGTTAGTTTGCATCGTTCGTTGCGCCGCTTGCGGAAAAGCGTTGCAACACAAGTTTCAAAAATGTCGGCGCTCATAATAATGTAAGCGTGATTTGTACAAACAAAAATTACCAGTAATTGCCATACATGTGTGAGAAGTTTCAGATATATTAATAAACAAGCGTGTGCAAGATAATATGGTCTATAGTTTTACTGACGGTTGCGCATCCACGCGATATGTTGGAAAGAAGAAAAAAGAAAAAGAAGACAGACTGGAGAAACGTCACTTCTTTTGCCCTAGCACGGTCAGTATGTTTAATTATTTTATAAATCTGTAATGTGAAGTACATTGATCTGTATTTAATCTTTGTACTATTGCAACTATTTTATCTTGATCTCTAGACCAAGCAAAAGGGAATTTGTTATGACATTATTTATTTCAGAAAAAAACAACGAAATATGATTTATAAATTTGTTATTAACATTTAAGACCAAAAAATCGCACTTTTTTTAGTTTTTTGTTTATAACATTAAAGGTAATAATCCAATCTTGATGACATTAATTGAAAAGTTGTAGAAAACTTAATTTCGAACAAAATGAGCCGCCGTTCGATCTGATTGGATAATTAAAAGAGAAGAAAATTCGGAAAAATCGGGAAAATGAGCTTTTGTTAAACAAATTAATATCTCAGTATAAAAAAATGACACTTTAAGATAATACGTTTCCGCGCTATTGACACTTTAATTTATTTCATGCGTTAATTGTAAAATGTCTGCTTGCCGCAGAGGTGGTCCGATTTTTATTTTGAAAACGGCTTTCAAAAATATAAATCAAGGAAAACAGAACGTCAATCTTGGTTTTTCGCTAAAATGTTGCAAAGTTTATTAAAAAAGGTCTAAACATGGCTTTGAACGCTTGAACGCAGCAAAGTGACAGTGGTGGGGGGAGAAGGCGAGTAGGCTCACTGTGTCACTTTGCTGTGTTCAAGCGTTCAGAGCCATGTTTAGACCTTTTTTAATAAACTTTGCAACATTTTAGCGAAAAACCAGGATTGGCGTTCTGTTTTCCTTGATTTATATTTTTGAAAGCCGTTTTCAAAATAAAAATCGGACCACCTCTGCGGCAAGCAGACATTTTACAATTAACGCATGAAATAAATTAAAGTGTCAATAGCGCGGAAACGTATTATCTTAAAGTGTCCTTTTTTTATACTGAGATATTAATTTGTTTAACAAAAGCTCATTTTCTCGATTTTTCCGAATTTTCTTCTCTTTTAATTATCCAATCAGATCGAACGGCAGCTCATTTTGTTCGAAATTAAGTTTTCTACAACTTTTCAATTAATGTCATCAAGATTGGATTATTACCTTTAATGTTATAAACAAAAAACTAAAAAAAGTGCGATTTTTTGGTCTTAAATGTTAATAACAAATTTATAAATCATATTTCGTTGTCCAAAACATGACACAATTACTCTATGACCAACCTCTCTTCTGATGGCGCAGTCCGTTTTCTGAAATAAATAATGTCATAAATCATTCATAACAAATTCCCTGTTGCTTGGTCTACTCCTAGCCGAAAGTACGGTCCTCCCGGTCGCACTTCACTACAGAAACAACGACTTTTGTGGTCGCTAAATTCATCGTATAATTCGTTTGTTTAATGTAATTTAATGTGACTTCATGCAATTACACGAAAAATCAATATTAATATTGTTTTCTAAGAATAAATTTTCTCTGGTATTTGTTAATTTAAAAAAAAAATTTGTTATTCAATTTTTTTTTTTGCAGTTATTATATGATTGCATTTCTTATTATAATATTTCCGAATAATATATAGCTGCAACAAAAATTACGGATACTCATCAACCTTTCTTAGAATATTTTCAAACTCTTCAATGCAAGTAACTTTAATGTAAATACTTGAAGAAACAAAAGGGTTTGCTTTCCATCTTCGCGTTGACATGTGACATAATCTACAAAATTCAGAAAAAGGCAAAATGTAAATAACATAAACTATACTTCACTTAGTAAACACATCTATATTGTAGATTATATTATATTTCATATAAAAGAACAGCAGTATACTTTTAAAATAATGTTAACTATAACGGTGCTACTGTTTTTGTTTATCTGTTTTCGTGCAGTAGACAACACGACAGCCATATTGTGAAAATTCAAGAGTTTGACATTTCCCTGTAAGAGGCGCTACGAGCGATGCAAACTAACTAAATCCGAATCCACGCGTTCAAATTTTCCGCGAGTGGGGTCTCCTTATACTACTTCGTGTTTCATAGAATACATTAACAGTTCAGGGTACAGCTTGTAACTGTTTCCTGGTGTGATAGCTTTTGTTTTTGTGTCGTCATAAAGTATCCAATTGTTATGCCTTCTCGAAATTGCAACGTAATCCAATAGAACGTGGTGAAATTCTTCTGGTCACTGATGGTCCTGTAATTTTTAAATTTAATGATGGTAGTTGTATAAACTTCAATACTTCTTGACTCGTGAAATTAAACTAGGTAAAAGGCCATAATTTAAATTTTAAAGGTTTAACGTCCGAACGAAATTCTTCATTAAAAAAAGGAGACATGACCAACCTCGGACTGTGTAAATTGTAATCCATATTTATTACTTTTGATAACGTTTCGATTACATAAATGTCATCCTCTTTAGATCATCGTACATTAATTGAATTGGAAATTTCTTTTGATCTATATACAATAAAAAACAAATTTGTAAAATTTTTAACAATTAATGAATATATGAAGTTAATCAAAAATAAAAAAATAATAAAATTTTTTAAATTACCTGTCATTACAACAACATTTGCAGCTATATCACTAAAATTTCGAAGATGTCAAAAAATTGGAAATTGTGTCACTATTAAAAACAATTGAGGAGTTATATTCAATAAGGCGACAGGCGCTCGAAAACCTGTAAAAGTATTGTCCGCCTCGTGATGTCATAGTCAAAAATTGAAAATCGAAATTCGAAAAAACCAAAAACATGGTTTTATAGCTCGTGAAAAATGAATGTTAGTTTCCACTTACAGTTTTTTTATAACGTTGCAAATTTTCGAGTAAATTAATAAAAGTTGTGTTGGATTTAAAGCATAGAAACCATGTTTTATTTCAATCCACTTGCCTCGAAAAATTCATTAATTAACGGATTGCGAAATTTTTTTTTGCGTTCTACTCGTGAATCTCTAGTGGAGGCGACAGTGCTTGCAAAAAGATTTTTTGTTCATTGTTAAATGGTTTTTTTTTAATCCGAAGAAAAAACTATATTTTTCGAGCTTCGGACCGAAAAACATGATTTTGATTGGGATAATATAAAAATTTTACATAAAGAACCAAACTATTTTAAAAGAATTATTGCAGAAATGTTTTTTCATAAAAAAGGAAGGAAAAAATAGTTTAAATGTTGTTTCTGATTTAAAAGATTACAATCCTTCATATGATATAATTTTAGATCAACTCATATAATATAACAATAACACAATTATTTGAATAAAAGTATTTAACAAAAATATTGATTCTATATTCTATTAAATTTGTATTTCGATGATTTCTATTGCTACGGTACTGTTATCAAATTTTGTCCTCTATTATTCCGTTAGCTTGCGTTTAAATGCTTAGTAGTATCTGATCGTTGGTATAATGATGCCACTTAATCCGACAATTTTAATAAAATTTCAACGTTTTTGTAAAATAGTGAGAAAAAAATTATTTAAGAAGAATAAGCTAAATGAAACTAAAGTTACAAATGTCAATTGGATTTTACAAATTTTGACTACAATTGTTTTTAATAGTGACACAATTTCTAATTTATTGACATCTTCGAAATTTTAGTGATATAGCTGTAAATGTTAAGTTGTAATGACAGGTAATTTTAAAAATTTTATTATTTTTTTATTTTTGATTAACTTCATATATTCATTAATTGTTAACAATTATACAAATTTGTTTTTTATTGTATATAGATCAAAAGAAATTTCCAATTCAATTAATTTACGATGATCTGAAGAGGATGACATTTATGTCATCGAAACGTTATCAAGAGTAATAAATATGGATTACAATTTACACAGTCTGAGGTTGGTCATGTCTCCTTTTTCTAATGAAGACCATAATTGTTATTTCTTTTCAATAAATAATATCTCATTTTATTAATCAGAACTTGGTACGTTTGCATTTGCTTTAGGGTCCATAAATGAAGAAGTCTATTTAATTAGACGTTTCGGCTCTAATCGGAGCCCTCATCAGTGATATTTATTAAAATCTAGAAAATACAAAAAAGATGCTGTCGCTAATTTCACATATTTTTTCGGAATAACTAAACTACTTAACATATGATACAAAAAGGAGTACTTGATATGTTAATTTAAATCTGTAATTGAAAATGGAAAGCTTGGATATACGATCAGGAAGGGTTGTTAACTTTGAATTTCCCTATTGAAGCTGAATGTGAATAGCTTGATCTGGCCCATTGAGGCTATTTTTTGGACTATTTTTTTTCCCTAAAACTATTTTAAACCTATTTATAAAATATTAATAAAAATGTTCACATTTTTGACTGTCTTATCTATACTGGTGTCTACAATTGAATTGGTTGAGGCTATTAGGGCTTTGTTTGAACTATTTTACTTAAACTATTTTAAAACTGTGTTGAGAAATGTATATATACTTTTTTGGTATGTCCTACGCATACTCGTACCTACAATAAATTCTTTGGTGTGGAGTTGAATGGGAAAAGGGGGGTTAGATCCAGACCATCAAGGCTATTTTTGAAATATTTGTCTGAAAACTCTTTCAAAACTATTTTTAAACTATTACCAAAAAATATTCAGCACTCTACATAGATGTGCTACATTTCTTAAAAGGTTTGCAGGGATTCCCTTGAGAAACCATGAAGTTATACAATTAAGTTTGACACCAAATAAATTGGTGCGAAGCTGAATGTGAATAGCTTGATCTGGCCCATTGAGGCTATTTTTTGGACTTTTTTTTCCCTGAAACTATTTTAAACCTATTTATAAACTATGTATAAAAATGTTCACATTTTTGACTGTCTTATCTATACTGGTATCTACAATTGAATTGGTTGAGGCTATTAGGGCTTTGTTTGACCTATTTTACCCAAACTATTTTAAAACTATGTTGAAATATTTATATATTTTTTTATGTCATATCCATAACCGTATCTACAATAAATTCATTAGTGTGGAGCTGAATGGGAATAGTTTGATCTAGACCATCATCAAGGCTATTTTTGAACTATTTGTCTGAAAAACTATTTCAAAACTATCATGGGAACAAGACCAAACATTCAATTTTGATAACATTCAAATCATAGACATAGCCGAAAATTACAAAAAACGGATGATTTTAGAGATGACACATATAGCCAGCAATACAAACTCACACTGAGAAAACTGGAGTGTCAAACTTTGAGTGTCAAAATGTAGATAGTCAGTTTGAACTTCTAGATAGTATAACACTTTCTCCGAAATTTTTTCTTTTTGGTCAGGGAGACACTCATTTGATATTCTGCTTAACTGTTACCAGAGTGTCAGAATCACTATAAAGAGTGTCGATTGGTGAAATACGCGCCAAAATTGTAAAGTCACGTGGGTTCGCCTATTTTTCCTCCAATATCACCAACGTGGACTCTAACCTCATTGCCGGTTTCGCGTCCTTTACGTGTTAAAGTGTCACGAGGTTTATTTTTTGCCAACTAATTGGCGAGTACCTATTTCACTTGCTATAATAACATAATAATTGTGAAAGCTTAAATGTAATAGTTTTGAGGTTAGCCATAGACGTAGATTATAGTATATTTTTCCCTCTTCGATAATCTATTTTTCTCTCTGCGATGATCAACTTTTCCCTCTAAAGTATTCAAGTTGACCATCTTATTTTGACAATTCACAGGTAATAAGTTACACTATCTAGAAGGCTGTCCTATAGTTTAACCTCAAATATAGTCTGCTTCACCCTCCAAATGTTTAGGTTGACACTCCAGTTTTCTCAGTGTGGTGATATTCGAGGAAAAATAGGCGAACCCACGTGACTTCACAATTTTGGCGCGTATTTCACCAATCGACACTCTTTATAGTGATTCTGACCCTCTGGTAACAGTTAAGCAGAATATCAAATGAGTGTCTCCCTGACTGAAAAGAAAAAATTTCGGAGAAAGTGTTGTACTATCTAGAAGTTCAAACTGACTATCTAAATTTTGACACTCCAGTTTTCTCAGTGCAACTATCCAAAGAACAGACACGGATAACCTATCCGTTTTTTATATGTCATTATTGAATAACAAAAATTAGAAAGGAAGAAACATTTCTCTGGGGCAATTGGCTCCCGGGAATGTTCCTTCCTTTCTACGGTTTCACGGTATTACTATCCTTTCTCAACTCTCTCCCCAACTTGGAAAATGCTTAGATTGCCTCCATATCTGCCGCAAATGTGCTTAACCCTTCGGACTCTGGTTACAATTTACAATCTTCCTTCACAAAAAATTTTTTTCCTCTACCTTCGCCTCCTTGTTTCTTCTCCCAACTCTCCTCTCCATACATTCAAGAATCAATCACAAACATAACATCTCACAGTGAGTTGGTGAAAAATTATGTGTCTCCAAAGAATATTTCACAGAAAAAAAAACAAGGATTAAAAATTCTACAATCAACCAAGGTTTCTATGAAAGAGAAAGGATTCCTTCCTTCCTACATAGAAGATTAGTTTAAAAAATTAAATTTTAATCAAGATCAGTTAAGACTGGAAAGTTTGGATATCTAGTTGTTTAACTTAAGGCTTTCCAAGAATTTCTGTGTGTGACACTTCAACCTGGTACAAGAAATTCACATGCAATTTTTTTCCAAGTAGAGTCTCTACATGTCCTTTTATTTACATTTTAATTCCTTTTGATATGCCTTCGTACACTATTCCGCCATAATATGGCTTATTACATTTGAAAATTTTTTTTAAAAAAAGTAACTTCACTCTAAAGAATTTTTGTGGATAAATTCATATATAAAACGTTCAAAATACAAAAAAAAATTTGAAATAGATTAAAAATAGCATTTTCAAGAAAAATAGTTCAAAAATAACTTTAATGCCTGAATCAGGCTCATTCTGAATTCTGAATTTGGTTGTAGATACCAATATAGATAAGACTTTTTTTAAATTTGAATAAAAAAATATGTGAATATTTTTTATAAATAGTTATAAATATTATAAAAATAGTATTCAGACAAAATAGTACAAAAAAAGCCTTAATGATCAGCAATTCCCATCCAGCTTCATACCCAAGAATTTACTGTAGATACTGTTATGGATAGGTCATACCAAAATACAAGTATTAATACATATTCCAACATAGTTTTTAAATAGTTTAGGTAAAATAGTTCAAACAAAGCCCCAATAGCCTCAACCAATTCAGCTTCGCGCCAAAGAACTTATAGTGGATGCAGTAATGGATAAGATATTCACAAATATAAATAATTTTTTATAAATAGTTAAAAATAGTTGTCCAGACCAAATAGTTCAAAATAACATTAATGCTCTACATCAACCTCCTCCTATTCAACCTGTAATCGAAAAAATTTATTATAGACACCGGTATGGATAAGACTTTTTTAAAAAAACGTGAATATTTTTTAGGACTAGCTTAAAAATAGTTTTGAAATAGTTTTTCAGACAAATAGTTCAAAAATAGCCTTGATGGTCTAGATCAAACTATTCCCATTCAGCTCCACACTAATGAATTTATTATAGATACGGGTATGGATAGGACATACCAAAATATATATAAATATTTCAACATAGTTTCAAAATAGTTTGGGTAAAACAGTTCAAACAAAGCCCTAATAGCCTTAACCAATTCAATTGTAGACACCAGTATAGATAAGACACACTGAAAAAACAGTATAGCTAAGAGAACTATATTTTGGTCCACAGAACCAGAAAATATTGCTATCAGACCAATGCTACGGTATGGTCCTCAGAACTATACGAGTATAGGTGAGACAGCTATACAAGTTCGTTGACATGACAATACCATGTACAAGTATAGCGATCGTAAACAAAATATTATGCCATCGTTATCGCTCTTGTGAATATTCCCAGGTGATAAAACAATAAGGTCCGATCAGCTGGCACCTCCACAACGGAATATTACTATTTACTTTATGCCACATTTTCGGGCTAATTTTGGGCGGTAATGCCGATTTTTGGGCTCTTGTATTTTTCTCAAAAAACCAAATTTTAGGTGGAGGTGCTGACTGCCCGATCAGCTAGCACCTCCAGTACATAAAAACCTTAAAATTTCAAAAACTGACCGTACCCGAATTTCGGGCTATTTTCGGGCTTTTCAAATACACAAGAATCATTTTTGAAAAAACAACCCCTATCACCGAAAAGCAACCCTTAATTTTTGAAAATACATTTTGAACCAAAAATACTATTTCAGAATATTGGGCTATTTACGGGCTCCTCAAAAATGTCCATATGGATTTTTGGGCTCCAACCCTTAACACCGAAATGCACACCTACATGGCTATGAAGAGACGACTTTCACTAAAATTCACTTTTAATTTTCATAGACGTTACTGTACAATCGGTAAATTCCAATTAATGTTCTTGTATATCATGAAAAATTAATGTACGTTCATATTAAATTTGATTTCTTTTGAATCAAAATATATTAAAATTAATAAACATTATCAAAATATATGCTCAAGTCCAAACTTTATGGTCTAGGAAGACTCTATGACTTTTGGGCTCTTCAAATATGTTTATATCGATTTTTGGGCTTCTACCCTTAACATCAAAATGCACCCCTGCATGGCCATGTAGAGACCATGCTGAGAAAATTTCTATAAAAGATGTCCAAAATAATTCTTAATGACAAAAATGTGAATCCAGAACCATAATAATAACAATAATAATAATTATAACTTTATACTGAAAGAATTGCATGTATCCTTTTTACATTATAACGTGACATCTTTGGGAATAAGTCTGCTTCTATATTGACTCAAAATGACAGGATTTGCACTCATTTTTATTGTTTTGGCATAGCGTCAGTTTCTCCTTATTTTCTTCATTCAAAAGTTATCGTTTGCCTTTCTTCTTTTTTAGTTTTTTTTACATTTTTTTAACGCTTTACTCTATCTACCATGGATAATTAAATACAATTGAATCCGAAGTCATAGACATAGAATCAGAAGGATATGGGGAAGAACGACTATGTTACATGAAATCGCTTCCATTAGACACGAAGAAAACTGGAGTGGTTTAAATGATAAAGCATCTGTTAAGCCCAATGATTGAACAATACATTGAACAATACTTGTCCTTTCGATAGTTTCTACCAGTTGATACTTGGCACTTATGTAGACAGACATCTATTTAGAGCGCAAATTAATATACTTGCCACTGAAAACCGCTTCTTTGAGCTTATTGGGATAGCAGCCAGAAAGGGGATAAGCAGCCAAATATATAAGCAACGGGCCGAAATTTTATATCCCTTATTGAAAGCAAGGAATGAAAATACTGAAAATCAGTACGTTTTGATAGATTGCGTAGTAGTCATAGATAAATTGTGTGCACAGTTAATGAGAGACACATATAGTTTAAGACAGCGCTACATATGTGAAAAATGTGCTCATAGTCAAGATAGAAAGCTACATGTTCTCTCTATTTATATAGAAGTTTTAAAAAGAACTGACTTTCCTCAAATCTTTGAGTAGGAAGTACAATTTACACCAGCTCGTTGTCGCATATTCAACTGCGATGGAGTTGTTAATACTACACTTACTTCACCAGGTTACATGGCCATGCAGGGGTGCATTTTGGTGTTAAGGGTTGGAGCCAAAAATCAATATGGACAATTTTGAAGAGCCCGAAAATCAGAAAGTACTTCTAGACCTTAAAATGAACAAAAAGATGATTTCTAGTTTGCGATTTAACTATGGGACAGCCATCTAGATATTGAAACAAAGTATCTGTAGATATTTAAAAAAATATGTTATTTCGCAATATCTAAGATATTGAGGTAAAGAATCCAATATGTTAATTTGAAATGTCTCAGATGTTAAGCTGAAATTCGATTAGATATCACGTCATAGTATTCGAGATATTAAACTGCAATATCTTAGATAATTAAAGACAATATTTATGTCATTGCATGAAATTGTCTAATAATTATGCAAAAATACTGATTGAAAAATTGAAAGAAAAAATGAAATTAAGAAAATATAATATGATATAAATAATGGTTGATTAAGGTGGCTTGAGCGTTTTTGAAAAAAATTACAGATTGCTCTGAAACTTAGAGATTATCTTAATAAAATGTGCTAGATTCATTTGGAAAAAAGAAATACCGTGGTTGACGATGTGAATGCCGAAAAAATGTCAGTTTAACACGTAGTCTTATGGGATTCCCCATCAAAATCGGCGAAACTCCGGAACAAAACACAAGTCCCCATAAATCAAATATATAATAGTACTTTCGATTTCGAGGAATCTATTAGTATTATAAAAACAAAGGGTTAATGACTTCAATCAAGAGAAAATTGCGAGAAAAGTACAGAATATAAAAAACCGCCTCGAGGTGAAACTAATAAATTTTTACTATCACTTTTTTCAGGGGACATTTCCGTGATTTCTTACCCTTCTACTCAGATGTAACTATAATACATATGATTATTAAAAAAATAAGTAGCAATGAGCGTTCATGTAACGCGTGCCCCCCACGGTGCCCCTCACTTCATATGACACCAAACGCTCAAGCCACCTTAAGGAATTAAAATTTTCTTATAATCTCCTTTTTTTCTCAAATTCCTCGATCTAAGAGATTTCGCAAGTCCATATATTTGGTTGATTATTATTCTCAAAATGAAGGCAACCTGTTGATAAATGGAGATTATAAAAGGGTTCAACATAATTGTAAAGATTTGGAATCTATTACGAATTCCAGTAAGTAAATTCCGATTCGATGTTGAATTTAAAAACGGCTACGTAAAGAAAGAGTTATTGAGAGGTTAGAAAATTCATTTCAAAGATTGAAGGTATAAAAATGACATACTTATATAGATAGATACTTACTGATTGCAGTATTGGTAATATAAAATTTTTTTTAAAATGACACTTCAAAACTTCATATAGACACAACATTATTAATTCAGTGTCGAAATCAAAAACCACGCGACCGGCAAAACTATGGGCGAGCGCGATAGACAAATTATATGGAATTCAAAGACTTTGATGACGTAACTTTTCCTCAGGCACGTGCACGCTACTGTCAATAATATCTTAGATATTAAAGTTTAATATCTAATATTGTAAATTTTGAATATAAAATGTTATTGGTCATTAATATCTTGTATATTTAAGAGAATATATTAGATATTATGTAGTATAATCTAGATGATATAAGGTAATATCCAACAGTCTAGTATCTCATTTTTACTATCTATTTTTCTCCGTGTATATCACTTTGACTATTCATAACTTGCCTTGGAATTACGTTTTAATTCTGCTTGTAATGCACGTATTGTTACTGTTTCGTATGGCCTGATGGTCCCTCTTGAGAAGAGGCGAAACGTTGACAAAAAATAAATTTTAATATATTAATGTCTGATATGTACCCGTTTACATGATGAAACTAAGAATGTAAAAAATTGTAGTCACAAAAACTGACCAGGTTTTCGAAAAAATAGCCAAGATATTTGTAATCAGGGGACTTTTTTTGACTTTTAAAAAAAAATTTATATAGAAGACCTCTTACTGCACGCAGAAGTGTTAGTGGCGACTCGATTATATGCTCAAGTACAAATTCGAGATAAGAGTGGGTAAACATTATTTAGTTATTTTTTAAAGTGACATGTTTGATAACATGTCTGCTATTATATTGACCCAAAATTCATAGAACTTTTGTTTATTTCTCGTTAGTTAGGTTAAAAATGCCGATATCGTATCGTCTATTATATTATTAGTTTCTCACGCATCAATGTAATAAAACGCAAATTTATTTATTTATGTCCTTATGCCACCAGAGATAAAAAGTTTTTTATTTTTGAGACTTTTCAGTCCGAAATAGATTGAAAATAATTTGTTTATGCCTGGGACTCCAGTGATACTCTGTATTTAAGTAACTACTGTTTGTAAAACTATAGGAGCTACGTAGTTAGCGAGAATAGTATTATGGCAACCGACTAAGTTTTTTATCAATTTGTGAAAGGAACAATGTTATACAACACACATATTCAGAAGAATGCGTTTCAATCGAGTGAGCTTTAGTGAGATAAAACAATTATTCTTATATTATCAATATACCAACAATCAAGTGTTTTATTTTTGGTTTAACTACATTTTTGCTTTCATGAGATTCATTTGAATGCAAGTAATTTTTTTGTTCTTCATTCAACCAAATATGTTTGATGGATTCAAATAAATATTTTGCTTAATGTTAAAATTTCTTTGATTATGTTTCTGATGTTACATAAACACGTAAGATAGCAAACCAGTTTCTATCAAAAAAACTAAATTAATGTCACAGTTGAAAATAAAATTAAAAAGTGCATGGAGAAACTCTTCATTTTAAATTTAATATTATTGTATTTAATTTCACTAAAATTCAATAGAAAACGAGGATATAACGTCAGTTTTTTAGAAATTACTATTTTGAATATGAAACTATGGGGTTACTAATAATATTGGAGAAAATGGTGAAATAATTGTACTTATATCTAAAAACATTTACGTTTATTTCTTATAATTTAATACTGAAGCTCAAACCAATTTTATAATATTAAAGATGATGTGAATTACTCATTTTCTCAAATGCACTAAATTTCTTTTTCAGTTTAAGTGAAACAGGAAATTCAATTTACTTAAGGCTCTATCGGCCTTAAGGAACACATTCTCATCATGACACTCGCGCTTCGCGCTCGATTTTCTGTATACATTTCAGTAACTTTTTAATAAATTACATGATTAAAATAATTTATTTTCTTCCAAATCTCTCAAAAAGAAAAAATAATCGTAGACTTTCTTTAAGGTAGTACGATCACGAAAATTAGACCTCAGGCTAAAATAGATAATTTTCCTTTCAAGAATAGCAATATTATTTTTCAAGGGCTAATTTGAAACAGAAAAGATTATTTTTCATGAAAAAAATTTGAAACACAAAAAAATAATGTTATTAATAAATTTCATTTTTGCCCAAACTTATTTTCTTATCGCTTCGAGCCAAATTTTTAAAAATGATGCGATCATAATAAATCACAGTTCGATTTTTTAGGAAAAAGATTCTCTACAACTTGACCGTTTCCGATTTTTGAAAATGAATTCTTTAATGGATGAAATTATAAAAAAAACAATTTTTCAAAACAAAATTTTTATAAACAAATTGCTGCATTTGATAATAATTAATTCAATTTCAAAAATAGGAAACGGTCAAGTTGTAGAGAATCTTTTTTCTAAAAAAATGAACCATAATTTATTAGAATCGCATCATTTTCAAAAATTTGACTCGAAGCGATAAGAAAATAAGTTTGGGCAAAAATAAAATTTATTAGCAACATTATTTTTTTGTGTTTCAAATTTTTTTCATGAAAAATAATCTTTTCTCATTCAAATTGGCCCTTCAATAATAATGTTGCTATTCTTGAAAGCAAAATTATCTATTTTTGTCTGAGGTCTAATTTTCGTGATCGTACTACCTTAAGGAAACGATTTTGCAGAACAAAGGTTATTTCGAATCTCACATATTTTGGTGAAAAAAATCGAATTTTTTTAATAATAAAAATCAAAACATAAAATATACATCCTGTCGAGAAATTTCTTAATAAGAATGTGTAGACCTCATTTAGGCAAATAATTTTTCATCTGAACTTTTTTTATGTATCTGATATATTTTGTCTAAAAAATGGAATTATTGAATTTTAATTGTATTTTTTGGAATTGAAACGAAAAATATATGTTTTTTCATAAACTGTGTAAGACAAAACTTGTAGATCTTTTTGAAACGAACAACTTTGTATTCTTACGTTTTTTTCGTATTTCACATATTATTGTTAAAAAATTGAATTTTGGATTTTCAATAGATTATTTTTGAATTAAAAAAAAAATATGCATCTTATGAAAAAATGTTACAATTCAAATTTGTAGGTCTTTATGTAGAAAATAATATTGTATCATAACGTTTTTTCGTATCTCGTATAATTTAACTGGAAAATGGAATTTTGATATTGACTTTTTTCGAATTTGAATATGTTGTAACATTTCTAATTTTGATTTAATCAAAAAACGTTATCAGGATAATTTTCAGAGATTTATGAGAACTATCTAAAACCAGTATTAAAATTTTTGATTTTTTCAAAAAATTATTTTCAAAAACAGAAAAGTAGTGCTCAATCCCTCAATTTTGATTGGATGTGGCTGGTTAACGAACTTGTCCTTACTTTTTCGGCTCCGATAAAGTGTGCCAAAGCACAATTCAATCTGATAATTCTATCGAGAGTTATGCCGCACACGACCTACAGACACACGGAAAAAAATGAAATGTCTGCTACTGCTAATTGTAGTTAGCTGTCGACTAGTTAATTGTGATTGATAAAAAGTTTGCTGAGAGAGTTAACAGTTTGCTGGGACAGTTAAAAAATGTTAGCTGCAATCGAAGTTGAAAATTTGCATTGGACTCCTTAGCGTATTAAGAGTTGTAGCTAATCATTTGTTTGTTGCTGCTAAAACAGTTTACTCTCCTAGAAAATCTCAAAATTCGTACTCGTAGCTTTTAAAATTTTGCGCTGATATGTAAGAAGTTAGCAGCGGTTTCTAACGGCTGCTTAGACATCCCGCGTTTTCTGTGCTACTCATGCGCACAAAGCGCGACTAGTCAGATATTCTGCTGTAAATGGTAAGTTGTACACCTGTCGCGTTGTTTTAAATTTAATTTATCAATAATTCGACGATTCGCGTTAATTTATAATGCAAATGACTGATTTGTAACTGATCTCTGAAGATTGTATTGTAGGTTTTGTAATAGGTTCTTTATTGTGCTATTTATTATCGTCTTACTGAGGTTATCTTAATTCTAAGTGTTGTATACTTGTACAATTTTTGAAAACATTATATTGAACTGGCAAGTAAGTCGCTACTGTTCCAGATAATGTTTCTACTTGTAGCTATAAGTTTGATTATCAAAGCAGCTCACGTTTTATTCTTATTCTTGAAAAATTATGCTGTGATTAAGGTTAGAACTGAATCAGTTTTTTTCGTTTTTAATTTTGCAGGTTACGATATGTCGCAAGAAATTAGTTGTTTTGATATAACTTGCCAGCAGAATTTTGTGAGTATAGAAGGGTTACGAGATCATTTTTTTCTTAAGCACCCAGGTGTAACTGTATTTAAATGTAGGTTTGGAAGTTCAAAATCAATGATTTTGAGTGCTACCTCTATTTGCAGCAATTGGTAATAAAATTAACTAGTACTTCAAACGCTGTTAGAACAGGAAGATAACACGACCGATAGGCTACTGCGCACAATCGTTGTTACCAGTGCTAACGTAAATTAGCTGGCATCGCTAAAGTACTGTAGCAAATAGACGTTAGTATTAGCAGCTAAGAGATTCGCTGTCCGTATATCAAGTAACTTTCTTAGCTGTGGTAGCGAATATTTAGCTAATGCAGCTAATTATTTTTTTCCGTGCAAACAGACAGACAGACAGACAGACACTTTCGTAAAAACCCTTTTTTCGGACTCAGGGGGTCTCAAAACGTAAAGATTTGATGAAATTTTCGAAAGTCATTTTTCACATAAAACCAATACCTTCTCATCCATGATGAGAATGTAAAAATTCACAGTCACTCGTAAATTTTACCACAGTTCTTATTAGATTTTGTGAGCTACATAGAGAGGGTATTTATAAACATAGTTACATAATTGTATATGAAGTATTCAAGTCTTTCTCTCTTCATTGTTCATTACTATTGTCAATGGTAATTTTTCTGAACTATTTTGCAATTTATATTATTCAAACGACCAATTCTTTGCAACTCTCAATGGTAATTTATAAAATTACACTATATTTACAATTGGTTCAGAAAAAGTATTTCCTCCTATTTTTATGTTAAATAAAACTAGTTTTATTACTATATCCTCGCTTCATATTGACTTTTAGTAAAAATAAATATAATAATACTAGGTTTTACAATGAAGAGTTTCTCCGTGTGTGGTGTCAAGTATACATGTGATTACACTTCAGTGTAAATTATGTAGAAATATAAATGTTCTTGTAGGATCTTAGCAATTCACAGAAATGTCCTTGTCTATGATTCTTAGAGCTTCGTCCAAAAAAGTAGATTTTTCCAGATTTAATATAAAGTCTAAGGTGCAGTTTGGGTTTAAAAAATTCCAAAGTTCTGGTCAACTCCTATGAAAACTGTCCAGTCCTTTTTTCGACTACCTGACGACAAAAGGAATGATTGGGCCTTCTTTTGTCTGATCGTCAAGTTTATTCTTAAGGTCTGCATTCTTGAAAAATTTAAAAGGCCCCTGAAACAGGTGGTTGTCTAAACAATGTTAGACAAATGTAAAACGATGAGGAATACTGAAAGGAGAAAAATCAAGAAAGACAGTTTTGAGGTCCAGAGAAAGAATTTTTTTTATGTTCATAAAAATTAAAGTGAATTTCAACATTTTAGTTGTTATGTGAGATGTTTATTAAATCTGTTTTAAACTATTCTACATATCAGAGTTTTAAGTTCTATAATATTCTTGTACAATGTAATATGAATTTTAATTGTGGTCATTTTTATTGATCACGCGTTTTGAGATAATAGCAGCAACAATATAAAGAAAATAATTTTGAACATTATTATTTAATGAAAAATCATTAAAAGCGATAACTTTCTTCTTTTGAATAATAATAAATAAATAATAATCAATTTTTTCTTTAGAGGCGTGTTCTTAAAATATCTCTAGTCTTGTCATCTAAAATGCGTAAGCCATAAGCGATCATTCAAGAGTAGACGTTGTAAATCTGTTCAGTAAAGACTTGAAACCACACAATATAACGGTAACTGTCACATTTTACCACAAAAAGAACGTTGAAAATATAAGTCGAATCATGCTGGAACAGCTCTATATAGTTATAAATAATACGCGAGTGTAAGGAGGTCACTTTACAAGGTTAACTCAGAATGTGGAAATCTTATCACTGTTAATGATGCAGATTCCAGAGAAAATTTAATAAATATATGAATGAGTTGCTATAGCTTGCATTTTTGATTTTTCAAAAAATTTATTAATTTCATTCGAATCTAAATTTCAATACACTTATGATTATTCAGATTAATTGCGCATCTGTAAAATGGTAAAAGTTGCAATTTTAGCTGAATTGTAGGTTATAGGCTTATAAGTTTGACGCCAGTAACATTTTAGAATTTTAATAGCATTAAGCTTATGACACTGTAGGTGCAGTTGGTGTGTTGCAATAATTGTCGCATACATACACAACAAAATAAGAGTTCAAAATGTACCTAAGCAAGGTTAAGGACATGTGATACTTAGGAAATTAGCAAATTTTATTGATTTTAGGTTTCTACACGTTTGTATCTAAAATATATGAAATTTCGTTTTCAAAAATTTGGAAATGGTAGAAAAGATAATTATAAACGTAGATAGACTACTTTTGGTTAAAAAAAATGAAAAAAGTCCAGTTTTAGCAAAATCTATTGAAAAATTTGTTTTCGTTATCAAATCTGAAAGTGGTCTATCTACGTTCGTTTTCATCTTCTCTACCATTTCCCAAATTTTGGAAATAATATTTTATGTTATTTGAATGTAAACGTAGAAATTGGACCATGTTAGTCAAGTGAACTTTCTAATTTCTTCAAGTATCACATGCCCTCATAAGGAACCAATTTTTATTCATTTTGAGCTTAAATCCGGTTCCTTTCGAACTTGTTGCATTTCATTTTGAACTCTTATTTTTTTCTGTTTTTACCTTAAGTTTGCACGGACTGCTGTAAAGGTGCTTGTTCCCAGGTATGTTAAGTTGACGTACTACATCGTCCAATCGAGTCCCCACCTATATCAGAATTTAAGGCTCATTTAAGGCTAATTTAATGCCATATTGCTAAATTTAATGCCCCGTTATTTTTCAAAAAAACAAGGGGTTATATTAGATCAATTTTGTAAAGACAATCAGACATGTTCCATATATTTTATGTCTTTTATTTATCTTCTTTGTTGTAATAAAACAATTAACAATATGCTCTCAAACAAACACAAACACTTTAATATGTATGGTTATACAAAGTATGCTTTTACGAAAAATAGCAAAGTATCAAGTTATCACCTATGGCAGAATTTAGGGCTCATTCAGGGCTCTCTAAATATCCCATTGTTGAATTTAATGCTCCGTAATTTTTCAAAAAAACAAGGAGTTCCGCTGCCTTAACGTTAAGTTGACGTAACCACACGTTAAAATAAAAGTTAAACAAGTAATCACCTATACCAGAATTTAAGGCTGATTTAGAGCTCTCGAAATACCCCATTGCTGAATTTAATGCTCCGTTATTTTAAAAAAAAAACAAAGGGTTCCGCTGACTTAACGTTAAGTGGACGTAACCACAGATTATAATAACAATTTAACAAGTTATCACCTATACCAGAATTTAAGGCTCATTTAGGGCTCTCGAAATACCCCATCCAAATTTTCAATTTTATTTGTTTAAACAACTTATGTTAAAAACGGCTTCTTGAAAAATCAACTGTTTAGATCGATTTTGTAAATACAATCATATATGTCCCGTATATTTCATGTTTTATTTTCTCATATCGTTTGTAATAAAAGTATCAACAATATGCTCTCAAACAACTAGAAGTATATTTATATATAAATATGGTTATACAAATAACGCAGGTCTGCAAATAATGGTTTTGTATTTGTTGTTGGAAAACGAAAGATCATTTCCGGGATAATTTTTGACGTAGAATCGGAATCTGAAATCAGAATCAGCCTATCACGTCAGGATTTTGAGATATTTGAGGTTATGTGCTCGAAAAATGGGGTTTTTCGCTACTTTTGAGGTTATGTACAGGGCGCAAGAATATTTTTTGGTTTTTTTCTCAAATGTCATCATTTAGCACTACTCTTTCCCACCAAAATGAGCTATTAAACAGCCACGAACGATTTTTTTTCACAAAGATACGGCCATATCAAGTTTTGACACTTATCCGAACAACCTTATGAGCATTCACATTGAATGTTTGGCGCATACCATTCTGTATTCGAAAATTTATCTTGAAAATTTGTGCTTGCGGGTTTTGATGGTCTGTGAATAAGAATTTAGTCAGAAAATTGACATTTCCATTTCTAAGATTGACATTTTCATTTACAAGATGGCTGGCCGTTTTAAAATGGCGAACTGAAATTTACGGGGAAAATAGTATTGGTCTCTAAAATTCTGTTCTTGAGAGTTTTTTGAGTCACTGAGTAAGAATCCATGTGTACAATATGCGAAGTTTTTTTGTGTATTACGAAGGTCAACTTTCATGAGTCAATTAACTGGCCTAGCATAAACAACCTTAAATTTATCAGGGTCCGAAAATTCCTATTTTTAGCGTTACCTAGGAACTACGACGTGGACATAATAGGATTTTGTCCTTTTTGGGATGCTTTATTAACGTGAGTCCCCTTGCCTCTCACCATTCGGGATGCTTTATTAACGTGAGTTCCTTTGCCTCTCACTATCCCGTGTGCTAAATTTAAGTGAATTCACTCGTCTCTAATGTTTTCTGGAAACAACTTAAGTTTTGCAAATAAAATCTCTTTTTTTTACTCAGTAAAGTCCTTGAACCAGAACGTCTTTTATGATGAACATGTGGATCATGACGTTGGAGACACCAGCAATAGTCAGCTAGCATTGATGGAGACCATTTTCCCTGATAACGTCTTTCCATTCCTTTGATATCCTGATGAAACCGTTTTCACTGTTCGTCGCTAACATCGCCACAGTTTTCTGGAAACCGATCTAGATGGGAGTGTAAATAGTGCATTTTGATGCTCATGTTATAACCTAAATTGTGATATTTCTTAAGTATATTTTCTACAAGTTCTTTGTAGTTACTAACTTTCCTGTTGCCTAAAAAACCTTGGACAACTTTTTCGAAGCTGATCCAGGCTTCTTTTTGATAGTTGTCATAACATTTTCAACTTCTGTTTTCATCAGTTCTCGTATCTGTGGTCCAACAAATATTCCCTCTTTTATTTTGGCGTCACTTAAATAAGAAAATTGTCGCGCAAGATACTTAAATAATGCACGTTCACGATCAAGGGCCTTTACAAACTTCTTCATTAATCCTAATTTTATACGAAGCGGAGGTAACAGAACTTTTTAAGGATCAATCATTGGTTTGTTTAGAATGTTCGGGTCTCCTGATTTGATAGTCACGCGGAGAGGCCATTCTTTTCTAACATAATGCCGTTTTCTATTTCTACTATCCCATAAACATAAAAAACACGGGTATTTTGTAAAACCCAATTGTTTTCCAAGAAGTATGGAAAGAACTTTGAAATCTCCGCATATTTGCCATTCATATTGTTCATATTCAATTGCTTCAAGACTGGTTTTCATATTTTCATGTAATTTCTTCAAGTAAAAGGAATGAGCAATTGGTATAGATGCGTATTCATTTGAATTATGCAATAAAACACCTTTCAAGCTTGTCTTTGAGGAATCAATGAATAGTCTCCATTGCGAGGCATCATAAAGTACTCCCAACTTCTGCATGAAGTTACTAACATCATTGCAAAAGACATAGTTATCACCTTCAGAAAATACTTGATCAATGATTCCTCCCAATGACGATACCAACTGAAAGTAGTTCCAGGAGAAAGAAGATTTCTCTCTTGAAGTCATGTACTTACAGTTTTGAACTTTCATTGAACGATAAGAAGATTTTTTTTTTAAACTAAATGATTGGTTTCTTCTTCATCAAAATAAAAAGTAGCGTATATTCAATAATAGATTGTATATTTGTAAGGCTCTGAATATAAACATAATAATTCATTTTGTTTTGAATGAAAAAATTTTGTCATTGTTCAATGAACTTTCAAAACTGTAAGTACATCTTGAAGTCTTGATCCTAGCAATTCAGACTTATCTTTTGGTAAACCTAGGTCCCTAACTAAATCATCAAAAGCATTCTGATCAAATGCTTCTTTTTTGAAAAGTGGAGGAGTTGGAGGTCTATCATCAAATGAATATGAAATGGGTTTTGTAACACTTCCTACGTTTGGATATTTAATATGATAAGCATTTTTGACATTATATCCAAATGTATTGGTTAAACAAAAATAACATTCATCGTGGCTAGCAGCTTCACGCCAAATCACAGGTATTTTGAAAGGCATTCCTGGCACATAACTTTTGGCATAATTCCACCGTCTTAAAGATTAAACACATAATTTACAAGCCGTATGTGGAACCCAAGACTTACCTTGATTAGATATCGAAATATTGAAGTAATTGCGATACAATTGTTTGACATTATCATAGATCTTCATCCTTTTCTTATTAAACGTCAAACGACCGCAAACGTAACAAAAACTGTCAGGATCATTTGAACACTTACGTGTGTTCATTGTTAAAACAATGACAATGGTTTCACGTTACTTTACAGTAGACTTAAATTCAAAATAATCAACATACACTCAACTCTAAAAAAACTTTGTTTGGAGTCAGAGCCTTATTGATTTTTCGAAATATGATTTTCATTTATCACAAACGTTCCCAAGAACCATTCAATATATTTTTTAATTTAGATATTTTCGTTTATGATTCGAAATTAAAAATACAACAAAAGACTTAGGAAAAAAAAATGTCGAAAATGCTTCTTTATAAAGAGGGAGCCTTCGATAAATTTTATTCAAAATTATTGTAAGAAGTTTTATTAGGTCGATGATTTTAAATATTATTTTAGTTCTAAAAATTGCAGGGAGGTGATCTGATATATCTGATGAAAAATCCCACATTACTTCTTTTCCCTCAGAATGTGTACTCGAAGCTTTTTTTAGGTCGCTCATTACAAAATCGGAATCGACCTCTACAGATTTTAACAGAAAAATCAAAATGTAGACCGGAATCAAGAAATTTATACTATTTATCACTATTTAGCTAATTTTTATTCTTTACTTTAAATTCATCACCTTGAGCAAAAAATTCTTTTTTTTTTTTACATGAAATACTTGACGACCGTAAAACCCCTGAATGCAGGATTTCAGATACCAATACTGTGTTCCGTGTCGATTTCGATCCTCGAAATTGAATCTACCATCTTGGAAATGAAAATGTCAATCTTGCGACCTCATTTTCGTAATCAGCAACTCCGAAACCCCCCAATAAGAGTTTTTAGAGAGCGAAATCGTTCAATTTCGTAAATTTCAATCCGCCATTTTAAATCCGCCATCTTAGAAATGGAAATGTCAATTTTCTGACTGTAAATTCTTATTCACAGACCATCAAAACCCGCAAGCACAAATTTTCAAGATAAATTTTCGAATGCAAAATGGTATGCACTGAAGAGTCAATGTGAATGCTCATAAGGTTGTTCGGATAAATTTCAAAACTTGATATAGCCGTATCTTTGTGAGTATTGGAACGATAATAATCAAGTTACGCCATCTCTTAGCAAACCGCACGAATTAAATTATAGATCCAATAGTTTAATGAAAAACTAGATATTACAACGCGAATGTCAATAATAAATGCTGAAATAGTATAGTGACATTTCTACGTGGATTTCATGAAAACTTTACATTAAATCTAGAAAAAGAGTGCCGAAGAAACACGAGAAGCTTTAACATGAGCTCAGTAAAATTTCGTTTACTTTCGGTAAAACTCGGGCGAATTCGGAACCATTAATTAATTAACCATAACTTCTACAAAAGTTATTCAAATCAATTTTTTTATGGAGGTCTTGGAAACGTTTTTTCATCATCATTACGCTGAAGGCAATGGTTTTAGATTAAAAAATTTATTTGAGCTTCATTTTTTAATTTAAAACATATTTATTAGTTTTTCTCCAAGTGCGGCCATTAATTTTCTTTCCAAAATTATGTGTGAAAAAAAGCTTGATTTTCTCCCTTTAAAATGAGCCATGGTCAAAAGTGGGCCAAAAGAAATTGGTGGAGATATATGGGTGATTCTACAAAAGTTGGGTAACTTTGAGAGGTATTTTGTTTTATATAGTTTTTATATTAAATGGCTACGTCTTCCGGTATTTTAGATAGGTAATATAATAAATATACTAACCTAGATCGGCCCAGTCACTTTTTTTAGTAGTTTTTGAGATATTTCTATTTTTTTAAATTTGACTGCCAGGGGACTGACGAGGATAACATAGGACTGATTGAATACACAATTTCATAAACATTTTATAAGATTTATTGTTATTTAAAGCTTGTTCTATCCTAAATTTCTTAAAATCTAATAATATCACATATTTTAAGAATTAAATCACATAAGATACAATTAAAATTATCTGTAACAAGGTAATACTTTAAATATGTCTTAGTCTTCAAAACAGTCCTTTGACATTTTTAATACTTAATTTAATATCACACTCTTAATTCTTGTTATTACATATTAGTAGACAATTAATATTAGTTTGCTAGTAGAAAATTTTTAAGAAATCAACAAGCTTAAAATTAAAACAAAAACTTTAAGGTAATTTTTCTTGTTTACTACGTAACAATTACGAAATATAATGACTATAAAAATAAACAATAATCAGCTCTTTTGCTGCAAAAAATATAAAAGAATTCCAAATAGTTTAACATAACTAAAATTACTTTTCAAAAACATCAATCTTTTTTTTAAACTGATAAAATACTCTATTCCCTTTTGTAACCAGGTTTGGTACAGATAGTTTTTTTATTACCTGATCTACTGGCACATCTGACACGTCATTTTCATCTAATCTAAAAAGAGTGCCATTCTTGTTACAAATTTTGAGAAAAGTCTCTCTCAATTCACCGTCTTTGTCATGAACAGAAGAGCATATCCCCGCATAATGATATTCTGTTTTTCGTGCTATATATTTGACCAAGACATAATCACCACTGCTGTAGCGATTTTTCTGTTGTGCTTTTTCATATTCACTAACTCCTGGTGTCAATAGATCACAATTCAAGCTAGAGTTGATATTGTTATCGCTCACGTTGGTCGATAGTGGCATAGAATTGTCTTTGGAGTCCGTGAATACGGCTGAAGTATTAAGATGTTCAATCGGCAGTTCTGTCTTATACTTAACAGATCCTAGCTTGTAATGATCACATCCATCAGGGTCGCAAAAACAACTTAGCGATTTCATTATAAGTTGATTTGGAATGTAGGCAGAGCCGGTTACTTGATGCAGCAATAGCGTTCCTTTAAAAGCGATCACATCTACTTTTATGCTTGGACATCTCTCACGAATGACAGCAACAAACTCTTTCAAATCGGTAACGTCACCTCCTGTAGCAATCACTTGATCTGCTGTTCGCTTACAAGTGGCCCCTACACCATCAGGTGCCCCCTTTCCGTGGCCAGCTTCATGACATAGACTTGTTTCTGTATTGAGTTACCGGACCATCACTGAGAAAGTGAATATGATAAATATTTGATGGCAATGATGCCAGTACTGGTACTAGATGGGCCCAAATCGCTCCGACGTTATGAGATAAATTTGATGACATAGTGCAGTGTGATACAATAGAATTTTTTAGGTATACAACCACAGTATGTAGTGAAATTTGGGTACGCGAACCGCTGAAATGAAAGGCTTGAATTTCTTGGTTGTACTTAGTACAAAAATTCTCTGAGAAATCCATGTGTAATATGGCATCATTTTCAGACAAAGACTCCTTCAGTTGCTTAATTACATTGTGCTGATGAACTATGTAAAAAACATGCCGGAAAAAATTATCTAAGTCGTTTACAAGTTTTAAAATGAGATTTCTAGGTAAAATTTCTTGTGTTTCTTTTTTATGCTTCGTCACAAATCGTTCTTTTTTTGTCTTGAAATCAATTATAGACTCCTTCTTTCTCACCCACTGTTTCATTAAGATCGGCTTAGAATTATCGAACTCTGCGTAAGTTAAAGTTTTTGAGCAACAATTCTCACATGTCTTCTGTAGACATCTTTCAGCATATCGATCGCAACAAAGTAGTTCAAGCATAGTTTGATGATTACTTGAAAATATATTTGTGTTGTTACCAGTATAAATATTAATAGCGTAGATGATGGCCTTTCTGGTATATGTGAAGGTGTTATATTGAGAAAATTAATAGATCAGTTTCAAAAATTCTTTTGAAAAAGAATATTTATTATTTTCCTCAACAAGTCAGTCGACGTTTCGAATGAAGCTTCATTCCTTTTCAAGACTAAAATAAATAATAATATATATAGGTTACTTGACGATGAAGCGAATAACAACAAATAGCCAAAGACATACGCAGAAAATATCATAAGAAATTACCTTAGAAAGTACGTTGCGAGGATTTCGAGTTTATAACAAAACAATTTATAAAGAAGACGTCACATGGTTATGTATAAAAATTTTTCGTTGAAAATAACAAATTGATGAAGTCTTTAGTTAATACTTCATTGTAATCATAATATTCATGTTGCATAAACTTGATTAAAAGAATTAAAAAATTTTTGAAAAATTTGCCAGTAGATAAATCCAGTTATGTTGTGGTTTCAGTTTTAAAATTCATCGTAAGATGTAAAGAAATAGTAAACTTAACCTTTAAGAGGTTAAGTTTATATTACAATTGTATTAGGAATCTATAAATAAAACAAGAAAATTCAGCACAAGTAATACTCAATTAAAAAATTTTAAAATTATATTTGAAATGATTACTTACTGTTGTAAAAATATTTGCATTTTTTAAAGCAGCAAGCTTAAGGTCCATGTTTTCGTGGATCGTACAAGCACAGGTATCACGATTTGACAAAGCAGGGGGTACGACCCAAAATGGTCGTAGTCGAGCGAACAGAGAATAACTTATTACAAACGGAACAATTTTTAAAAACTTCGTATGTAGATTTTTTAAATTATCAAGAAGGTATCGCTTCTGTTTTTTAATTTGTTTTGGAGAAACAAATTCTTTCTTTCCTGCTGCTTGGCGGCTATTAGCATCATCTTCTAAAAATTGCTGAATTAAATTTTTCAAATGAATTTTGCTTCTCATTTTCATTTGGTTTGGAAGGTTTTGCTTAGTTTTTTTATATGTCACTGCGTTGTTTTTGATTCTCCATAGTTTATATTTGTCAACTACATTTCCAGATATAACTTGTTTAAACTCTCTTTTTTTTTATGACTCTTGATTTTTGCGTAGTTTTCTTCTAGTTGGATTTTAATAACTTCACCGAAAAGGGCCTTCTTTGCTAATTCTTTCCTTTTGGTTACATCTGCACTCATTTCTTTGATTCTCGTTTCTAGAGTTTTTTCAGAGGATTTTACAGTTTTCTTTAACTTTTCTTGAGCTCTTTTATACTTTTGACGCTGAGTATTTAGTTTAGTTTTAAGTGTTAAAATTTTCGCTTTCATTTTTCTTAATTGCTTGTTTCTTTTCTCTCTCTGTCTAATGCTTCTTTTTTTTGCTTCTTTTGCTGATTCATTTACGTTCATAATAGGTGTATCATTTTCAGGAACTATTGGTGGCCTTTCATCGTCAGTAGTTGAAGGTGTATGCTGATGTATAAAATTATTCGTTGTTCGGTTCAACGATTGTTTTTGTCTATAGTTTGATGAATATTTTTTCCATTTTTTTCTGGTTATTCGTTGCTCCCGAGGTGTCATTTCCTCAACAGATTTTCTTTGTCCTTTTTCCTTTTTTTTAAGTACTGTAACCTTTGTTTTTCTTTATATTCGGCTAATTTAATTGGGTCACTTCTAATTCTGGCCAAACGAGCCTTTTCGACTTCTCTTTTCTTTTTTAATGCATCTTTCCGAGACAATTTATCTTTTTTTGTAGGCGGTGACATGATGTTTTAGTCTAATATAAATAATACAAATGCTTACAAATTTTAACATTAAAAATAAATAATATTTTTAATGAAAAGCATCAGTACCCTGGAAACACGTCAGTCCTCTGGCGCAATTACCAGACATGGGACTGAAGCCAAAGTACTGATGAAACGGGCATATATTTGAGGTTATTAATAAGACTAATGTTTTTATCGGTATTTTCAATTCACAGGCACACAAAAAAAACCAAGTCTCTGATATTTGAACGCGACACATATGTTCCCATGTAATTTGATCCGCTGATCACGAATCCGCGGTCCAATTGACCCCATGACATCTGGGTCAAGGGCATTTGAAGGTCAAAATTGAACACACACATTTGAGTTGAAAAAAATGACTAATCTTTATGTTTTTTGGGTCGCTGAATAATAATTCGAGGTCGGTTTGACCTCAAGTAGTAAAGGTCAAGGTCATTTGAAGGTCAAACGTGTTTATTTTGGAAATAATGCATTTTTGACTGCAGATTCTGAAAGAACGGAAAATTTTACGTCCAAAACTGTATTTTTTAATTTTTTTAATATGATCCAAAGGTCATTTCAAGGTCATTATAAGTGGTGATGTGGAGAATCAATTTAATCACTGCAAAAATACGAAAATATGATTTCCTTTACCTAAACTACTGTGGTAATATATTTTGGTGGTTGCTGGATCAGAATACGAGGTCTTTTTGACCCCATCACACCTGGGTCAAGGGCATTTGAAGGTCGAAATTGGGAAAAATATCGTTTTAGTGGAATAAACTACTTATCATTATGTTTTTTGGTTCGCTGAATTCGAATTTGAGGTCGGTTTGATCTCAAGCTGTGAAGGTCAAGGTCATTTTAAGGTCAAACTTGTTTATTTTGAAAAGAAACTGCATTTTTGACTCCAGATTCTGAAAGAACGGAGTAGTATCTATCAGTAATACCTATCTTGTGTCAGCACCCAGGGCACCTCCACGTGGTGACGGCGGAAACGGCTTTGTTTTTCTTGTTTGTTTTCCGGCTAAGCCCTGGGGTGAAGGCATGACGCCGTCATGGCTGGCACACGAAAGTCTACAAAAAATATTTTTATCAGTGCCACAAAAGTGGCTTGCAGCATCTTCAATTCTTCTTGTAGCATCATACTCCTTATTAGCCAAGTCACCAACTAGTAAAGAGCTGCGGTCACTTGATGACGATGATTGCGGGCCCGCTTGCTCACCCTGACCAACCGCCGATACTGGGCATCCAAGACCCTGCATCGTAGACTTTCCTGTGCCAGCCATGACGGCGTCATGCCTTCACCCCAGGGCTTAGCCGGAAAACAAACAAGAAAAACAAAGCCGTTTCCGCCGTCACCACGTGGAGGTGCCCTGGGTGCTGACACAAGATAGGTATTACTGATAGATACTACTCCGTTCTTTCAGAATCTGGAGTCAAAAATGCAGTTTCTTTTCAAAATAAACAAGTTTGACCTTAAAATGCCCTTGACCCAGGTGTGATGGGGTCAAAAAGACCTCGTATTCTGATCCAGCAACCACCAAAATATATTACCACAGTAGTTTAGGTAAAGGAAATCATATTTTCGTATTTTTGCAGTGATTAAATTGATTCTCCACATCACCACTTATAATGACCTTGAAATGACCTTTGGATCATATTAAAAAAATTAAAAAATACAGTTTTGGACGTAAAATTTTCCGTTCTTTCAGAATCTGCAGTCAAAAATGCATTATTTCCAAAATAAACACGTTTGACCTTCAAATGACCTTGACCTTTACTACTTGAGGTCAAACCGACCTCGAATTATTATTCAGCGACCCAAAAAACATAAAGATTAGTCATTTTTTTCAACTCAAATGTGTGTGTTCAATTTTGACCTTCAAATGCCCTTGACCCAGATGTCATGGGGTCAATTGGACCGCGGATTCGTGATCAGCGGATCAAATTACATGGGAACATATGTGTCGCGTTCAAATATCAGAGACTTGGTTTTTTTTGTGTGCCTGTGTTATTAAGATGCTATATTTTTATAAATCATAATTAACTATGCATAAATAGAAACAAAATACAGGTATCTAAGAAAATAATGACTCACCAGAGTACTGAGATTTTGACTGGATCGGCACATGTACACGCGCTAATCACGCTTCTAGCACAGTCGTCGTAACGGCTGCTGTGAAGTGGCAATTGTTTAAAGCTGACTTAAATACCAATATTAAAAACTGTATATAAGGATTGACTTTGAGTTGGCGATTATTGCGGGGATTTCAAATTTGAATATCGCACAACGAACTGACGAATCAAACTTATGACAATGTTTCTTAATTTTAAAAAAATAACTATCTGACGATTCTGAGGTGACAGTTGCATTATCCGTTATTAAATATACCATAAATTGTAGGGAAATAATAAGATATATAAAAAAGTGGTTATGTTTTAATATACAGACACTTCATTACGTGTTTTTGGGATTGTGACACGCCAAAGGACTGACGTTTTAAGGATTTATTGTGTTATTTTTCAAACTTTCTTTAAGAGTAAGTAATTGAAATTGGGTGAACAAATGAAGGAGTTTAAATTCTTCTGCAATATAATGAAATATTTGCAAAATGTTTTAAAATGTCTCATCAACTGACTGATGACATCGAGATGCCCATTTTTTGTAGAATCACCCATATAACATTTTTTTCGCGCGGTTTATGCGTCGCAGTGGAGCTAGGCGCCACGATCACGACGTACCGTCCATTGGGAACTTATTTAATTGTACTTTGTATAATTTGTTCATAAAACTGTTATTTTTGGCTGGTACGAAATTAAAAATAAAAATTAATTTGTAATTCGGGGTGATTTTTTAGTGTGAATCCCCTCGCCTCTCACATCGAAAATTGAGTAAAATAATTTGCTTATTACAGTGTATGTGCACTTCTCTTTCTTCTTTGCCTCACAGTTTTTTTCGGGAAAACATCACATTCTAATGATGACAAATATTTCCTCAACATGAGAGTTAATTCAGCAGAGGGAACGAAAGAGTGATATTTTTGTGTACCAGGCACTGTGTTTGCTGATGCAAATCTACTCTTAAGTTCTTGAGCTGTGATGGCGTGATTTCCTTTGGGACTAAAGAATACTGAAATTCCAACTAAATTTTTCTTTGCCCATTGATACAAGACATCAGCAGTCAAAATCGGATCTTTAGATGATGCTTCTAGGCTAGCACGCGCTGCGAGTCTTTTTAAATTTCCCCCAATACCATCACAAGGGCATTTTCCGTGTGCCGTTGCATGGAAATGCCACTGGGCTGGAATACCAAAATCCATTTCATGGTGGAGCAAATTCATGAAGTTATATTTATTTTTAAAGTGCTGGGCGGCTCCATCTGAGAAATAAATCATTTTTTTGGGTTGAAAATTTTCTTTCAAATACTGTCCAGAATGACGTGGTGTGTCCGGATTTTTTTACCTTACTCAGATTACTTGGTATAAAAAAAGAGAATTTTATGGTAAAGAAAATTTACAAAAATTGAGTAACAACCATGTCATTCTGGACGATTAATGGTTTGTTTGTAGGTAGGGTGGTTTTTAAGGGTGCGTCCGGTTTTTATTACCCCACTCAGATTACTTGGTATAAAAAAAGAGAATTTTATGGTAAATAAAATTTACAAAAATTGAGTAACAACCACGTAATTCTGGACGATTAGTGGTTTGTTTGCAGGTAGGGTGGTTTTTAAGGGTGCGTCCGGTTTTTATTACCCCACTCAGATTACTTGGTATAAAAAAAAAGAATTTTATGGTAAATAAAATTTACAAAAATTGAGTAACAACCACGTCATTCTGAACGATTAGTGGTTTGTTTGCAGGTAGGGTGGTTTTTAAGGGTGCGTCCGGTTTTTATTACCCCACTCAGATTACTTGGTATAAAAAAAGAGAATTTTATGGTAAATAAAATTTACAAAAATTGAGTAACAACCACGTAATTCTGGACGATTAGTGGTTTGTTTGCAGGTAGGGTGGTTTTTAAGGGTGCGTCTGGTTTTTATTACCCCACTCAGATTGCTTGGTATAAAAAAAAAGAATTTTATGGTAAATAAAATTTACAAAAATTGAGTAACAACCATGTCATTCTGGTATATTGTGTTGCTCTTGAAACTGTTATTATAAAGGGGGTTGTTTTATCCCCCAATCAAAATTTTTTGTTACTTTTTTGTGCATAGGCTTTACTTATTTGCATGTATGAGTCAAACTGCATCACCAAAATGGAAAAAAACAAAAAAAAATTTATTTGCATTTCGTTCATCTGAACGTTCAGAACTTCAGGTAGGGTAAATGTGCCAATTACTGCGGATCGAAAATCAAGACGGCTTTTAAAGTTAAAAAAAAAGATTTTGAGATGAAAAAGTCGTCGCGAATTAATTTTTAAAGCAGTATTTGGTATTAAGTAAGTAGCATGCAGTCCTTAAACCCTGAAAAGAAACCAGATTTACTTAAAAAATGCGAATCTAAAAAAAATGTTCCATGTAGGTATTACTGCGAGTTTGCATGAATTACTGCGCACCAATTACTGCGGAATCCCCAATTACTGCGCTCCAACTACTGCGGAAATCCAAATTTCTGCGCGCGTAATACTGCGATATTATTTTGAGTGAACTTACAATTAATTTAAGAGTGTTGAACATTTTATTTAATCTCAATTATAAAAAGTAAACACGACGAACCATTCGTAACAAATTAAGATTAATAATTTTATTAATTTTATTTAATTTAACTTAAAATTATATCACTTGAGTTCCTCTTGCATCTAGCAACGATTAAGGAGTGTTGGACATTTTATTTAAACTAAATTATAAAAAGTGAACATGAAGCATTTTTAACAAATTAAGATTAAATAATATTATAACTCTTATTTAATTTACCTTAAAATTATATTACTTGACTTCCTCTTGCCTTATTAGCAACGATTTTGGAGTTTTCAACATTTTGTTTAATCTCAATTATAAAAAGTAAGCATAACGAAGCATTTGTAATAAATTGAAAGGTTATGCAGTGCCGCCTGACAGATCGCAGTAATTCATACACCTATGAAAATCATGTACCAAATACTGTTTTGGTAAAAAAATGATTAAAAAACGTATTTTTTGTTATTTTGCATAAATATTTAGGAAAATAAGATATTTACTTTGCAAAAAATAATATCACAATGAATATTTTATTTTCAGATACGGAATTATAACAAGTTTTTCAGAACGTGTTCATGGCCTGTCAACAAATCTAAGCATTAAAACTATGGGAATCGGGAACATGAGAGTTTCAAATTGCAATCAATTAGCTACAAATATCGTAACTATTGATAGTTCGTTGATACTTATTATGCTTGGATTAGAAATTAATTGTTTTTAATTGTTCTGTAGCGTTATATATCTTTAAAACATTGTATATCATTAGTTTTATTTGAAACCGCAGTAACTGGGGCATCCACAGTAATACACACACTTACCCTACATTAGGTATTGCCGATTAAATCGTAAGTTTCTCAAATCATGTTTTACACTGTCATTTATCTTGAAACGTGATTTCCCAAAAGTTGCATTTTTCAAACTTTGTGGTATGACTTCCTCTAGAAATATTGATAGAATTTGATCAATTTTTTTTTCAGTTATTCAATAAACATATAGCCATGTTTTCCTAGAGGCGATTTTCAAATTTTTACTTTGTTGAATTTTAACAGGCTCTAATAGGTCAAAAATCAGGTCCAAAATCGAATTTTTTCAAGAACAAGTGCGTAATATAAACACATTTTACAATAGAAAAAATCGTCTCTGGGAAAACATAGCCAATGTAACACAGATTGAAGATATATGTTGATGTTGGTAATTGGCTTTAGGGTCCAAGGTTGATAAAAACTCAGAGTTTTACATAATCAGACGTTTCGGCTCTGATCGGAGCCCTCATCAGTGATTTATTAAATCTAAAAATACAGAAAAAGGTTTTGCTAACATAGGATATCTTGTATAAAAAATTTTTTGTAAAAATTTAACAAGTAATTATCATTATGTTTTTACATGTAGGTAAATAAATTTTGATATTACTTTGAGGTAAATATTTCATTCACATAACCTAACAAACTGGATACCAGAAAGCATTTTTTGGAAGGTTGGAATTAAGTGTCTAAATATAACAAAATATTTTTAATTGACATTCGTGCCATTTTTATCCATTTTCAAGTACCTTTTACTCAGAAAAAAATGTATTTGATTCAACCAAACTTTTGTTATAGATAAACAGAAACATATATATTACATGCATATAAAAAGTTTGGTTGACTTGAAAAAAATTTTATTACATCGACTAAATAAGCATATATATACTATAACTCAAGTTACGCTCTTCTTTTGCGAAGACTGTGTAATTTGAACACATATAGACATGGTTTTTTTATTCCATATTTTACATCCATATAAAAAGTTTGGTTGACTTGAAACGAATTTTATTGCATCGACTAAATAAGCATTAATATATATATATATATATACTATAAAATAAAATTCGTTTCAAGTCAACCAAACTTTTTATATGCATTTAAAATATGGAATAAAAAAACCATATCTATATGTGTTCAAATTACACAGTCTCCGCAAAAGAAGAGCGTAACTTGAGTTACGTCCTTTTTGCTAAGATTCAAGGTATGTAAACCTGACAGGACCAAAATATGCAATCATATAATAGTAAATACCAAAAATTAGGGCTCAATTAATGCCCACATGCCGAATTTTCAGCTCCTTATTTTTTAAACATATGCATCGTCCTGCGAGGTTTACCGTAAATCGCACTCAACACCTTGCGCGTCGAAGCACGCGATCAGAATATGCGAGCGCTTTGAGCAACTTAATATTTTAAAGGTCGCTTAAGGGCATGTGATACTTAGGAAATTAGAAAATTTTATTGATTTTAGGTTCCTACATGTTTGTGTTCAAAGTGCATAAAATTTTGTTTCCAGAATTTGGGGAATGTTAGAGAAGATAACATTAAAAACAAATTTTTCAATACATTTTGGTAAAATTGAACTTTTTTTAATTTTTGAAATCAAAATTTGTCTATCTACGTCCATTTTTATCTTCTCTGCCATTTCTCAAATTTTGGAAACAACATTTTATGTATTTTGGACATAAACATGTGGAACTTTTCTCAAGTATCACATGCCCTTAAGGTTAATTTTATATGAAATGCGTCTTTCTAATTAAATTTACTGTTTGAAATTTCATTCTAACACATATGAGTTTTATTTTTTGATAGTAAAATAGTCAGCTCTGCTTTGTTTTTAATATTTCAATATTTAGAACATATTATTCATATTATTGAACGGATTTTTCCCATACCTAAATATATAAGCCTCGAGTGTATTTCATGTATTTTTCTCAAAAAACCAAATTTTAAGTGGAGGTGCTGACAGCCCGATCAGCTAACAGCTCCAGTACATAAAAACCTTAAATTTTAAAAAACTTACTATATCCGAATTTCGGGCTATTTTCGGGCTCTTTAAATACCCAAAGATGAATTTTGAGAAAACAACCCCTATCACTGACAAGCAACCCTTAATTTTGAAAATACTTTTTGGGCAAAATAAACTACTCTAGAACTTCGGGCTATTTTCGAGCTTTTGAAATACCCAAAAATATTTTTAGAAAAAACAACCCCTATCACTGACAAGGACCCGCAATTTTGAAAAATACTTTTAGGACAAAAAAAACTACTTTAGAATATCGGGCTATTTTCAGGTTTCTTAAAAATGTCTCTATCGATTCTAAAAGTTCACAAAAATATGTTTTTATCCAAAGTCGTCTCTAGATGGCCATGCAGAGGTGCATTTTGATGTTAAGGGCTGGAGCCCAAAAATCTATATAGACATTTGTGCAGAGCTCAAAAATCAGAGAGTATTCGTAGACCATAAAGTTCAGAAAAAGAAGTTTTTTATTCAAAGTTGTCTCTACATGGCCATGCAGGAGTGCATTTTGATGTTAAGGGTTGGAGCCCAAAAGTCGAGGGAGATATTTTTGAAAATCCCCAAAAGAGCCTAACATTCTGGTAAACTTTAATTATTGGGGGGCTGATTTTTAAGAAAGAGGGCTCAAAATTCTAGTGCACTTTTCTGTGTAGGAGCCCTTTAACCCTTTAAAAAGGTCGATGATAGGTACAGGGATTGAAAGTTGGAGATACTTTGAGCCCTTATTGAGCCCGAATTATTTTGTCAAGAGGAAAATTTGGTTTAAGCTGTTTGTGAATGATTTCCAGAGTGGCGCTGCTAGCTTTCCGGTAAACCTGGCAGGACCATGCATATTTTTAAAAAAATAAGGAGCTGAAAATTCGGCATTGGGGCATTAACTGAGCCTTAATTTTTGCATTTACTATTATATGATTGCATATTTTAGTCCTGTGAGGTTAACGTACATTAAAAATTTGATGGTTGAAAGTAGCATTTTCGACGGTAAACCAGAACAATTAGGAATTCCTCTCAGTTAGTCCTAAAAATATACTACTTAATATAACACGTTTCGGAAAATATCACCAAGAATGATGGTAAAAATTGAAAATTCATATGCGAACTTTTTTTAAACAAAATATACGAGGTCTGTCCGGAAAGTATCGGGCCTACTTTTATATCTCCGCACTGGCGTTATTCTTCATCATCGGGCGGGTGGCATCCTTCAAAGTAATCCCCACTTGATTGAATAACACGGTTCCAGCAATGTTTCCACTTCTCGAAACAGTCCTGGAACTCACTTTTAGGGATGGCCTTGAGTACGCTCGTCGCATTATTTTCAATCGTCGTTTTGTCATCGAATCGCTGCCCTTTGAGTGGTTTTTTTGAGTTTTGGAAACAGCCAGAAGTCACAGGGGGCTATGTCGAGAATGTACGGAGGTTGTTGAAGCAATGTAATACTGTGTTTACTCAGAAACTGCTGCACAAGATTCGATGAATTCGCTGGCGCGTTATCGTGGTGAAGAAGCCAGTCACCGCACACACGCGAGTCATTCCTAAAATCTTGTTCAAAATTTCCTAAACAGTAGTTTTCAGTATTCTGAGATCATTTTCTAGTTCACAAACAGTTAATTGACGATCGCCTTCAATCGCAAGTTGCACCCGCTCAATATTATCCTATGTTTTTGTCGTCGAAGGTCGGCCAGAACGAGAATCACTATCAACAGAAGTGCGGCCTCCTTTGAAACGATTATACCACTCTTTTATTCGTGTTTTGCTCATGCACTCATTCCCAAAGGCCTTCTGCATCATCTGAATAGTTTACGAACTCGTTTTTCCGAGTTGAAAACAAAATTTGATGCAAATTCGTTGATCTTGTTTTTGAGTCATTTTTAACTATTAGATAATTATAAATAACTGGCTTGTATCGACCCTCAATAATATTAATAGATAGATGATTTTTTACTTTGGCTTTAGGGTCCAGAAATAATGTAAACTCAGGGTTTCATTTTTTCCTCAAACGTTTCGACTCAGATTGGAGTCCTCATCAGTGAGATTTATTTCTATAAAAAATACAAAGGAAGAAAAGAATAAAAAATTGCACAAGTGACGGATAAACATTGTGTTGACAAACGATATAAATGAATTGCACTTGTGAAACTATAGAATAGGTCTAACTAAATTTACGAATAAAAAATTAAAAAATTGTACAAAATTTGCTATAAAAATACATAGGGAAGGGACTTAAAAAATTTGAACACGTATGACGGATAACATTATGATAAAATTGCACATGTAAACTATATAATTGGTCCATACTAACTAAATTCGAACAAAAATAAATAAAAAGTGTGCAGAATTTTTCTATAAAAAATTCAAAGGAAGAACCTTAAAAATTACACATGTGACGGATAGACATTGTGTTGACAAACGATATAAATGGATTGCACTTTTGAAACTATAGAATAGGTCTAACTAAATTTACGTATAAAAAATTGAAAATTGTACAAAATTTTCTATAAAAATACATAGGGAAGGGACTTAAAAAATTTACACGTGTGACGGATAACATTATGATAAAATTGCACATGTAAACCATATATTTGGTCCATACTAACTGAATTCGAACGAAAAATAATAAAAAGTGTGCAGAATTTTTCTATATACGTTACTGACAGTAATGGTGATAAATATGTGTCTCTTCAGTAAACGAAAAAAGAAAAAAATCCGTGATAATTGTGAATTTTTGGATACAATTCCATTCACATTCTGACTGAAGGTTAGTCTCAATTATTTTTTATCTTCTAATGTTTCTATTAAAATAAATTAAAAATTGTATCTATATACAACTTCCTGATGAGGCTGAAGTTTTTAAGTTTCTTGCACTTGTATTTTTACAGAACAAATTATGTACGGTTTATATATTTGTAGATTTAGTATTCAGACCAATTTTACAGTTCACATGTGCAATTCTTTATAAAATTTTTTTACCACAATGGTTTTCCGTCCCGTGTTACTGCAATGGTTATCCATCACACTTCAATTCTTTAAGTTTCTTCATTATGTATTCTTATATATTTAGACCAATTTGATAATGTCATCTATGCAACTCTTTCATATCAGTTTTACCACAATGTTTTTCGTCACAAGTGCAATTTTAAGGTTCTTCCTTTGCATTTTTATAGGGGAAAATTTTGCACAGGAAGTAATTTCACACAAAAAAACCTTTTGTATAGTTTCTTTCGCAAACTCAGTTATTCAGACCAATTTTATAGTTTCAAACGTGCAATTCTTTCATATCATTTTTTACCATAATGTCTATCCGTCACATGTGCAATTTTTAAGGTTCTTCCTTTGCATTTTTTATAGAAAAATTCTGCACACTTTTTATTATTTTCTGTTCGAATTTAGTTAGTATGGACCAAATATATGGTTTACATGTGCAATTTTATCATAATGTTATCCGTCACACGTGTAAATTTTTTAAGTCCCTTCCCTATGTATTTTTATAGCAAATTTTGTACAATTTTTTAATTTTTTATTCGTAAATTTAGTTAGACCTATTCTATAGTTTCACAAGTGCAATTCATTTATATCGTTTGTCAACACAATGTTTATCCGTTTGTTTTGATAGCAACAACTAATATCAATGCAAACGAAACCCCTATCCCCCCAACCCGATGTATTCTAAAGAGCGGGAAATTTTGAAATATATTGCATGAAATCCATTTCATAAATTTAAATGATTAAAAGTTGAAGATAATTTGTGAAAGAATAAAAATACAACAAGAATTTTTAAATATGAATCACAATGAACAGGTAAATACTGTACTATTACACAGAGAAAAATAGTTGAAGTAATTTTACTCAACTCTGTCGATTAAACTTGGGACTTAAGGACATTTGAACATTTATTAAATCCTAGTCGGGTAAAATGAATTTGATAAATACCTAATTCACCCAAAGTGAATATCAATAAGCGTTAAATAGGAAATAGTAAGGAGTTGAGTAAATCGTTTTCGACGACAGGGCATCACAATGCGTCAGTGGGTTAACCTGAAATGTATAAATATATCACCGACGCTTGAGGTGCTTCGAACGGTAGTTGAGTAAAATGAGCATCGGCTGTATTATTTCAACTGGCAATGATATGGTTGCTATGGTTACAATAGTTTAAAAATAACATCGGTAGCGACAATAGCGCCACCACTTGTTGATAGCAAACATTATAATTCGTTCCCCTCTTTTCCTATATGAGTGGACGCACTGTGCGTTGCCCTCAACTCCCGTCGAGGTAACACCAGGGCTAGCCACCTACGAGCCCACACCGAAGGAAAACCCTTGACGAGCTGCTACGATCCCAGTCTGGGAGCTAGAGTTAACCTGCTCCCCGATTTGCCTCTCGCCCGAACGAGGTACGAGAACGGCCAGCGAACTAGCCAAGACCAGGACAGTGCCCCGGCGACTGTTCGACGACTGGGACAACGACGGGAGGACACGCGTACGTCGGCCCCTGAAGCCCAGTAACCGCGCCAGGCCAGTGCCCGGCCGAAAGTTAACGTTGATCCCTCCCCCTGCTTACGACCCGTCAACAATCAAGCGAGCCACTCGACCCAGGCGGCCACCCACCCAACCTCGTGGCCCCTCCACACGCTAACTTGGCAGCCCAGTCAAAGCCAGGCCAGCGCCACGACACGAGGCCTGCGTCTGCGTGCACCCCTACAGGGTTTGAGCGTTGTACTTTGGGAAGTAAATAGTTCTTTTTACTTAATCCTGCGACTCGTCACTGACTACTCCCTCTCCTTAGTATAAGATCCTATCCCCCTTCTGGTTCACTCTCTAAAATGTTACTTCTTCTCACGATTCGTAATACATTTAGCCATCAAATTTCTTTACGTACATAATCAATGTGACCGCAACTTTGGTTGTTAAGGAAAACTAAAAAAGCGAATAGAAAATATAAATAACATACGGTTGATACTTATGTTGATGTGTTAAAAAGTTGTCGTAATATTCCGTTTCCATTTGAAGTTGTTAATGGTTCGAATTTAGTTAAAAATTGGAAATCTATTATAGATTAACACACACGTCGTTTTTTTGTTCTCTCAAACTTTTTTTTGCATCAAAAAGACACCTTGAGTTTCAATTCTACTGAATCTCTAGTAGCTAAAATTTTTTGTTTTCGAGTTATGATTTGTTGAAGAAAACGATCGTTTTCTTCGCAAAAACGTTGAACTGCACAGTGAATATCAACTTTATATGTTCAACGTGTATGGTATAACGATGTATAGTTGTCCTTTACGATTATATTGTGAAACTCTAAATATCACAAAAAATGTTTAGTCAGTCTTTATGACAAATTGACTGTGCTTAGATATGATATATCAAATGTTTTCAACTTAACGACGAATTTTATTGAAAGCTTTTTTCGATTTTGTACCTAAAAGTCTTCAGCAACAGCTTGGTATTCAATGTACACATTTTTTGTAATTATTGTTTATTTTACGAGATCATTCTGATATATTTCTTTCGAAATTCACGATACATTAATGTTTCTGTGTTTGTTCATTTCAGAAATATTCATTTATCAATTTTTAGGGCTGAAACAATAACGATCGAGCAGGTAATTTATTATTTAGTAATGAAAATTATATCTCTCACTGCAATTCCATTCTCTGTATTCGAAATAGTTGAATCAATGTAAATGATTAGTTGAACACTACTTTTTCAATAATTCGAGAGAAAGCCACCAGTAGAGTATAATAGTTCTACTTTTTCCAACATTAAAATCTATTTCATTTGATAAGTGCAATAAATACAGAATTGAATATAAGTTGACTTTTAAATTACGTAAAATTTGATCATTCTTATTTTCAATGCATAGAAAAAAAACTTGCAGAAAAGGAGATATTTACTTTTTCCATTATTAGAGTTAGAGTGCAATTTTTGTACGAATACAATCAGCAACTACATGAGAGAGGTCTTTGGAAATGAGGGTTCCTCGTTTCACAAAATAGAGGACGAGGGTGAATTCGTTCATTCAAAAATTGCAGGCGCGTTCGCACTGAAATTTTTCATGCAGTGTTAGGCTCACATCAGCGTTTCTAAGCATTGTTAATCGACGTGCAGCTGCTCAAAAAAATAGAAAAACCACTGAAAGAAGAGCTTCGACAGTCCATAATGAATGTAACACGCGTGCTCTGAATCATTTAACACGTTGACTGCCAACTTACGAGATAACTCGTAGTTTGCGTTATTGCCTAGGACACATTGTCAGTCAATGTGTTAATATTGTATTTTGATCTTTTTCCTATTTACCAATAAACATTATATTTATATTTTGTTCAATTAAATCCGAGTATTTCGAACAATGAATAAACTGTAACTTTGATTTCATAAATTTAAATATTTACAATATTCGTAATATTTTTAATACACAAATATAGATATGTGCCTAAATAATAATAGATTGAATGAAAATATTTTATTTTGTAATAGTGATTTCGATTTGGAGTTGCATGTTTCTAAGAAATCACTATCGCGTGTAATTGACAAAAATCAGTAGTTATTACATACACTGAGAAAAAAGATTCTTGGACCCAAAGAAATGTATTTAATTGATTCCATTTCTTTGTAGTAAACAGTTTGTTACCCAATTCAATTAAATATTTTTTAGAAGCATGAAAGGCGTGCTTTGATTCAAAGAAATAATTTATTTGATAGGCTTATGATATATATATATCATTTAATACAAAAATGATAAGTTTTCGTTTTTGTTTTGTGTGCTCTCATTATTTCAATTAGTAGTTTTTAAATTAATTTTATGGAGTTCCTTGTGTTTAGTTTTAGAATCAGTTTTTTTGAATCACATTTCAAATTAATCGATAAATTAGTAAAAAAAAGAACTGATTAAATACACAGTCAAAAATTTGTACCGTATACACGGAAAAAAATTTAAGGAAAAAATTACCATACTTGTCGGGAATCGCAAAAGAAACGTTAAAAGTATCCTTAATTCACAGTCGCTTTTATCATTTTCACTTAAATTTAAGAATTTATGCTACTCTACGCTAAAACAATTCCTATGTGTGTGGTAAAAATAATAAGTATTCTTATATACTGTGAAAGGTTTTAAAGTTTACATTACACTTGGGAGGATTTTACCGCCGCCACGTATTGGAAAAACTGCTTTACGTTGGGCATCATTCTTGCTTTGATGGCGGGAGTCGGGTGCGTGAGCATGTGAAACGGTGTATGTGATATATTAAAATTTGATTGTTTAATTCCACGCGCAAAAACGAAACATATGCGGAACGATAACCTTTTATAAAACGGAAATTAATCATTTAGAGTCGCACACAATCTTCTCACAAGCGCTATACATTGAACTGTGTAGCTTATATATAATTTCCAAAATTTAACATGTAGCGATCGTATAGCGTGTGATACTTTGTATAATTAAAAAATGCGTTAGATTAAGAAATTTGTGCATCATATGCATCTATATAAGTCAGGATGTTAAGTTCATTAAATACATCGTGTACTAGCAATCACCGTAATTAAAAGTTCATCAGGTAAAATGTTAACAAAAAAGCTGACATGAATGAGACAGAAAATTTATTTTTTACTTTATTCAAAATGAATGGGAGAAACTACATGTGAGCATGAAGTAATCTTTACTTGGTGTATCTGAAAATTCTAAAACTTGCAACAGGAAAAATTTTACGTTCTGAGTAACTGAGTATTAACTGAAGTTTTATAAAGTTACAGGTAACTAAAATTTTTGTTAGAGTTTCGTAATTTTATGATTATGATTTTATAAAAATTCTGTTAGAGTTGTGTAGTTTTTAGACAAAATTCCTGAAAATTCAGTTGAGTTTCGTAATATTAAGAAAAATTTCTGAAAATTGAGTACAAGTTTCGCAATTTTAAGATACTTTTACTCAAAAACACCGTAAATATCGTCAAATTTTACGTTATCTTTGTAACGTACAAATTTGGTAAATTTAGGAAAATGTTTAACAGTGTAGCTAGAAATAAATAACTGACATAAATTGGGTCAAAAAGCGACTGATTAAAACTAGGAGAGTGAGTGGCCTCCTTCCTAATGATCCACCTACGAAAGTGAGTTGAATCGAACATGCAAGGTATGCACGCCGGCCAATCACGTTTATTTATTCTGACTGTGTGAAATCTGATTCTATTTCGTAATACACAGAACAGATTTCAGATTCTGTAAAGCAATCACTGATGCAAAACATTGTTACATCTCAAAAAAATCATTAACATTCATTATTTCATTATTGTTAGCAAAGTATAAAGCATAATAGTACATTAGAACTTGTTATTATATTTAAACACAAAGAGGCCCATTGAGTTTCGTACTTTTATGAATGTATCTATTAATTTATATTTTTTATATTTTTGAAAAAGTTTTCTCTATTGCCTTCAGAGCTTACAAGTATTTGATAGATCAGTTTTATATTTACTGTCATTTTACGACAATCATACCAGAGTAGCTTACGGTCTTTTATTCTTCTTAATTTCAATTTGAAAGCAATCATACAGAAAATATTTTTATAAAATTTCGAAGGAGAAATAAAATTATACTGAATGTTGATTATTATTGTACTGCATGGGAAGTGTAATTTGGAATCAGAACATGTGTAAATTGCGTACACATTACAAAATCGCAATCTAAACAAAAATTAAAGCTCTCAGAATTAGTAAAGAATTTTATATTTATCCGCAAAATTACATCTTTAGCTTTTTTTTGAAAAACTTTCTCAAATAATACACAGTACCTTTAGAGCATGTAAATTCTTGCAAAAATCTACACATTTCAATTTATGTAAAATTTATTATGTCTGAGAGGTATAATTATCTACTTGTAAATTTGATTAATTTTTTATAAAATATGGAATAGAATAAGTAATTAAGAAGTAATAGAATATTCCAAGATTACTTATTGAGAGTATGTTTTTGTTCTTCTCTCGTCGCTCTAAACTGTAAACTCCAGAGTCTAGAGGAATACTCTTAATCAATTGCATCTTGCCCATTGAGTCATCAGTTCGGCAAGTTCGCATGCGTGTTTAGGATTTGAAATACAAATCTGATAGAGAATAGTTTCAAAACTTACTCTTGAGATCAGAGCGATGCGTTGTCCAAAAATATCTAATATCCAATATCCAACTGAAAAAGATCCAACCGGAGTTCTATGTGAGAAAAAATTCTCTCAAACAGTATACGTTACATATGAACTTGAATAGCACACAAAACTTGGATAAAGGATAAAGGAACCGCTTAAAAGGGCGGGAAATCTCATAATCGAGACTTTGCGCGCGCGAATGCGCCCTTATTGAGACAAAGAACCGATTTCCTGTCTGCAAATAGACGGAAAAGATTTCCGTCTTGAGAATCCCGTTCAGATGCAACACGATGCCGAACCGAATTTACCGAATGCCGATGCCAGCCGATGCCGAGCTATCGTGGCAACTGAGTTTGTGATACTATAGCACTATAGCAAGTTTTACGTACGTAAGCATACCTCGGACCCCGTACCCATGGAACATTCTGTTTGCGGTAAAAGAGAAAGGGGAAGGAACTATGACAGAGGCAGATGGCATTTCCGACTATTACCGTTCAACCTCGAAAACAGCCGAGCCGAGCTTAACTCATTCGTTATATTTCCCCTCACTACGTTAGATGGCACTTGGTTACATGGGTAAATAAACTACTAAAATCACAATTAACTAAATTTAAATATCCCGCGGAAATTGCCACATGATCAACAAAAGTATTTTAGCAGTGTTGGGAACGTTACCCTTAATAAGCAATTCATTACAGTTACACCTACACTTTATAAAATTTGAAAGTAACTCGACGTTACCAGATACTGTCACTGATTAAAGTAACGTCGTAATGTAGTCAGGAATAATAAAAATGATAGAAAAAACTAGGTATGAAAAATATGATTTTTGTTCGAGATTATTATTTTAGAGTGTTGTTCAATATAAAATAAATACAGTAAAACCTATCGTAGCCGACACTCTCCTAACGAACATCCCACTCTCACGCTTCACATTATTGGTCGAGAAATGTGCATGGTCAGGGCCGTCTTAACCACCGTCTTTGGAGGGTCCTCATATTTTTGTAAAAAATCTTAGTAATTTTTTTTTTCAATGAATATTTAAAATGAAATATTAATTTAATTAATGATTATATTTGAATTATAAATTTTAATTACAATTTAACTTCGAAAAATTGGAGAATTATTATAACCAATTATATTTCAACTTATTAAGATCTTAAATATGTATGTACAGTCGTGCAACGTAACCTCAACTGTCATCTATACATTTTCCACTAAAAGCACTAAGTATTCCTTATAGTTTTTTATCGACTGAATTTATCCATGAAATTTTAAAATTATCAACAAAAATAACTGTTTATTTTTCAAACTAACTTTTACTCACCTTTTTGCACAAAAGTAAACACAAAACATATGTACAAGCCGGTACATGTGTGTTACTAAACACAGGGGCACCTGTTGCCACAGCACTGAACCAAGCTAGTAATAAGTCCCTAGCAATTATCACAAGTCATTGGTACCCATCGTAGCCGAACTTGTCTCCCATATGTGTCGGCTACGATAGGTTTTACTGTACTTTCTTCCATTGAAAACATTATATATTTCGATTCTTGAATCTAGAATATCCTCCTCGACGATAAATCGTTCCAACTGAGGTAGTAAACAAAGGAGAATATTTTCAGATTTTGTTACAAGTGTAAACATAGGTATAAACCTGTATAAACACAAATATAACTGACACGAAAGAAAGTTAGAAAAACTATGATCTGTGTCGCTAAGTTAGAGACAATATAATTACAAGTAACGTCAATCTAATTGAAACAAAAAGTACAAAATAACTGTTAAATTGTAAATCAGTTAAGTTAAAAGCTACACATGTAAAAATATAATTTTACTGTAAAAATTACTATAACTTTTTCAATAACATCAAATCATGAGATGTTTTTACAATAATTAAAATTCGCGCTTGAATTTTGAAAACATAATAAAGGACACTTTAACGAAGATGTGCATTCTTTAATTGGTTTCAAACAATTAAAAATATATATATATATATATATGTGTGTCGGTAATACAGGAATTTACTTAAGTCATAAAGAATTGGTGTAAACTAACCTCCATTAGTACGTCTTTTATTCAACTAAATTATAGTCAAGTTTGACTAATTCAGGGTAAAATGTTGAGTAATTTAGATTAAGAGAGTAAAATGTGACAAGAGAAAATAATAAAGATAAGAAATTTATTGGTCTAGAAAATCACAAACTAATTAAAATCCCCATTTTCCACAATCTGGGTGTGTGACAGTCTCTGCTGTTATTGGCCACAATGAAGGTGGTAGGTTAGTATAATTTCGTAACTCGGCAGGAATATTCCAAACTGGTAGCTCTGTATTCTTGATGTCACCATTTTCTGACACATTTTCGAAAAATTCAACAGAAATGTCACTAGGATTAGGCCAATTTAATTTTGAGCTAGCTCTTATCTCATTGTTGAGTACAACTATAAAATATAACATTTTAATACTTTTTCTTTTTCACATGCAAAATACATAAATAATATTAATGAAAAAGTACCTATTCTTTTTAATTCCCATAACATAGGGAGTGTATAATGAGAAAAACGGCAATGATTTCCAAATGCGCATTCTCCATTCTGAGAAAATTTTTTGCAGGTGGTTTTCACTGATTCTTCTCTCAAAATATCCTCAGGTCCTAAGATTTATAGATAATCTAACAACAAATATTTTTAATTTATTACTAAAAACTAGCTGCTTTTTTATACCTCTAAATAAATTGTAATGTTCCATTCGGTTGTTTATGTGCACCAAGCTTGTCAAATGTTTTTTTCTTGCTTCTGTGTCGTCTTTAAAAGATCTGTCGCAATAATCACAGAAATATCGTTTTCCCATATTTTTAAGTAGTTTCGTTATCAAAGAAGTATTAAATCTTCAAAACTACAGATGTCTATTCTCCATGGACTTAGGCATGGAGACTAGAAATAAAGAGACCAATCTCCATATATCCATTCCCGAAATGAAGTTCTGCCAAGTACATAGTTACAAAACTTCCTGATGAGGACATGTGTGTTCCCTAGACGCAAAATGGCGAAGCCCAATACACGGTGCTTATGAACCGTGAATGCCGCCATTTTGCACTCCCGAAACACACGTGCCCTTATCGGAAAGTTTCCTAACTAAGTGATTGGCTGAACTTCATTTCGTGTTTTGTGATGTACGGCCATGAGAGATTGGTCTCCTTATCAGCTCTGTCCGACTAAAAACAAAATGGCGGATCCTTAGTGATTATAGTTTCTATGTGCGAAGTTTTCTCACCAGAGCGGCGCTGCACGCGGCACGCTCTACAAAAGCATTGTACTAATAGACAAATATTTAAAAAATTTTAAATAATTAAGTTTCTGAACGATATGAAATGAAAAAATGTTCCTAAAATGATTCTAGGACATTAAATACACATTTTGCATAAATCAATTAATACAAAATAAAAAAAAGAACACATTAAACTTCGTAAAATATATACTGTGGATACGCATGAAGAATTCTTGAGACCCTGAACAAAATTTTTTTTATGATATTCCCATATAATTGAAAATATATTTAAAAATAAATAAAAAGCTTAAGCTTATAAATAGAAGTATTTTCCATTTTTATTTTCCAGCTTCAAACGAATGAAATAAAAAATAAATATTTTGTTAAGCCCGGTGTTCAACATAAAAAACCATGCGAAGGAAAATATTTACTCAATAAAAAATTTGCAAATGTAACAAAAAATATTCATTGCTATAAAACTTGCTAGTACATATTTTTAACATATTTTAAATTTTAAACATGTACAGATCCATGATGACTAGTTAAGTGTGGCAAAGCTTGGCATGCTTTTTTTCAAGACGCTAAATTTTTAAATTTTAGCAATTTCCTGTCTTACGAATTGTCTTATTCTTATTTAAAATAAAATAAATCACATATGCTAACATCTCTACAGCTTCATTGGCATGTTCTTTGCATTGAAAAATAAATTTTGTTTCACATGACAAAAAGTATTCATTACTATAAAATTTGCTAGTACAGTAAAACCTATCGTAGCCGACACATATGGGAGACAAGTTCGGCTACGATAGGTACCAATGACTTGTGATAATTGCTAGGGACTTATTACTAGCTTGGTTCAGTGCTGTGGCAACAGGTGACCCTGTGTTTAGTAACACACATGTACCGGCTTGTACATATGTTTTGTGTTTACTTTTGTGCAAAAAGGTGAGTAAAAGTTAGTTTGAAAAATAAACAGTTATTTTTTTGATAATTTTAAAATTTCATGGATAAATTCAGTCGATAAAAAACTATAAGGAATACTTAGTGCTTTTAGTGGAAAATGTATAGATGACAGTTGAGGTTACGTTGCACGACTGTACATACATATTTAAGATCTTAATAAGTTGAAATATAATTGGTTATAATAATTCTCCAATTTTTCGAAGTTAAATTGTAATTAAAATTTATATTTCAAATATAATCATTAATTAAATTAATATTTCATTTTAAATATTCATTGAAAAAAAAAATTACTAAGATTTTTTACAAAAATATGAGGACCCTCCAAAGACGGTGGTTAAGACGGCCCTGACCATGCACATTTCTCGACCAATAATGTGAAGCGTGAGAGTGGGATGTTCGTTAGGAGAGTGTCGGCTACGATAGGTTTTACTGTACATATTTTTATCATATTTTAAATTTTTAACATGTACAGATCGATGATGACTTGTTAAGTGTCGCAAAGCTTGGCTGCTTTTTTCTTCAAGACGCTAACTTTATTAATCTCAGCCATTTCCTGTCTTACGAATTGTCTCATCCGTATTTGAAGATAAAATTGAATTATATTTGCTAACATCTCCACAGTTTCATTGGCATGTTCTTTGCATTGAAAACTAAATATTGTGTCAGATGAAATTAAATCGTCTAGAATTAGATCAAAAGAATTGCTAGACCGGCAATGTTTGTTAAATAGATATTCGACAACTGTGATAAGCTTGTATAACTTAACATTTGGATGTATAAAATCTTTATTTATTTTTGCAAATCTACTCAAACTTTCAGGTAACTGATCACTAGAAAAAGATATCGTATCTGCATGAATTTCAGAAGTAGTCAAAAATGCATTGAAGCATGTAGAACACTGAGTGTGTTGTTTAATGTAAGCAGTTATACGACCAGTTGTGTAAAAAATCAAATAATCTCTAACAGCTGGTAAAACATAATCGTGCGCTACTGCATCTACAAAATCACTAAAATCAGTGTCTTCACAATCGATTATTGCCTTCAACTTTTCTCGAATTTCTTGAATTGCGCTTTTACTATTCGACTGATGTAATTCTTTTCAATTTGGAAATTGTTACTAAGGGCTGTGGAGGGTTGCCATCGAAAGTACTACAATTTCAAAGCTTTGCAGGTTTCAAAATGCTAAAGGCAGCTAATATCTTGTATATTTGCAAGAAGGTTGGTGTACAAGGATGATCATTTGTTCCTCCAGCTAATCTGATAGTGCCAAAAAATCTCTAAACAAAGGGAAAGGAACAAAAAATTAGTGAAACTTTTATACAGTATTGATAATATTCCATTCGAAATCTCATACTGAATAAAATATTTTTATCTTGTTCAGTTAAATTTTCTGAAATTAAGGAAGCTAAAGAAATACTAAATGGATTTTGAATGCAACATCAACGACACTATATTTCTTATACAAATCCATTTTGTAAAAAAATATAAAAGTGCTTTCTGTGATATTTATATTTCACTGCAAGAATTCGAATGAAAAAGGAATGGATTGAAAGGATATAAAGATAAATTTTGGAATTAAATAAGTACCGTGATGATTAATATCAACGTATCTATATTTTACTATACGCGTAAAAAATACTAAGTATAAAAGTAATTAAAATAAATATTTTAATATTATTATTATAAACGGTAGTTTATCTTTCCTGCAAAACACGTCATATTAAAATGAATACATATGTATATATGTCTTCGCTTATGTTAGAAATATTTCGTACAGGGAATATAGATATATTAGATACTTTATCAGATATCTTTATATAAAATCTGATCTAATATTTTATTTACAGATACGTACATGTTAAAATTTTAAAATATGTTAAAAATATGTACTAGCAAATTTTATAGTAATGAACATTTTTTGTCATGTGAAACAAAATTTATTTTTCAATGCAAAGAACATGCCAATGAAGCTGTAGAGATGTTAGCATATGCAATTTAATTTTATTTTAAATAAGAATGAGACAATTCGTAAGACAGGAAATGGCTGAGATTTAAAAAGTTAGCGTCTTGAAGAAAAAAGCAGCCAAGCTTTGCGACACTTTACCAGTCATCATTGATCTGTACATGTTAAAAATTTAAAATATGTTAAAAATATGTACTAGCAAATTTTGTAGTAATGAATATTTTTTGTTACATTTACAAATTTTTAATTGAGTATATATTTCCCTTCACATGGTTTTTTATGTTGAACACAGGGCTTAACAAAATATTTATTTTTCATTTCATTCGTTTGAAGCTGCAAAATATTAATGGAAAATACTTCTATTTAGAAGCTTAAGCTTTTTATTTATTTTTAAATATATTTTCAGTTATATGGGGATAACATAAAAAAAATTTTGTTCAGGGTCTCAAGAATTCTTCATGCGTATCCACAGTATATATTTTACGAAGTTTAATGTGTTCTTTTTTTTATTTTGTATTAATTGATTTATGCAAAATGTGTATTTAATGTCTTAGAATCATTTTAGGAACATTTTTTCATTTCATATCGTTCAGAAACTTAATTATTTAAAATTTTTTAAATATTTGTCTATTAGTATAATGCTTTTGTAGAGCGTGCCGCGTGCAGCGCCGCTCTGGTGAGAAAACTTCGCACATAGAAACTATAATCACTAAGGGAATCAAGTTCTCGCCGTTGCAGGCAGTGAGTCGGATAGGGCTGCTCCTTATATATAGTCTCCATGGACTTAGGATTGTAATAGGCATGGAGAATGGACATAAGGACATAAGGAGACCAAACTAATGTAACTGAAAATGAGCATCTTTGTGTTATAAGTACATTGATTGAGTACGGGAACTTTCCAAGAGATGGCGATCCTGCAAGTAGCGAAAAAAATGAACTTTTCGGGTACTCATGGTTTATACCTTTGCATGCATGCAGGTTGACATGGTAACATTTTATATCAATAACTTGTGTTTGCTGTTCTTTAATTGTATACATGTATACAAAACCCAATAGGGGATTCACGTAATCCACCCATTATTTTACACTCTCATTATACACTTTTATTATACAACCTCAAACATACTACTTATTTAAAAAATGCACCAACGCTATCAGTCTTCTACTTCAATTAACAGTTTCAAATTAAAAATATTTACAAACATTTACAAATATTAATTTTACTTGCGGTTCTATTAGAATATTTTGAGCGAACTGAAGGAAGCTGACATTTTTTTACGCCACTTGCATTCGCGCCATCAATCGGGAAGTTCTTGTACCTTTACCATGTACTTCCGACAAAAACGTGCTCGACTTTTGTGAACATGGACAATAGACATGAGGCATGCACGGCAGGGTTGTGCAGTGACGCGTCACTCGAAGTTTTTTACGTAAATTACCTAAGTGAGGTATTTTACGTAGAAAACCGGTAAAATACCTAATAAATTACGCGCCAAGATGGCCTCCTTATAGAACTGTATATAACCTCACTTTTTCAAAGTTCCGTTCCCATAAAATTTGTTTTAAACCAGCCGTATGCATCAGCCCGTATTTCACGATTCTAACTTGACCCCCTTAGTGTCCTAAGTTGAATTCCTAAGTTAGTTTGCCGAATCGTCACACGCGGCGCTAACTGTACCATCACTCCCTGAAAATACACAGTAACATACGAAGAATTTAATAAAAAAATTTTAAAAATATATTATTTAATGCCATAAACAAATAAAAGAGATCAGAATTTTAATAAAAATATTATTTGAATATTTTGAATTGAATTTTCCCCTTTTTATTCATATTTATCACGTACGAAAACTATTTTGAAACATTCAGCTGATATTAGAATTTAAGTATTAACATCTCTTTTATTCCTTTTTGGCATTGAATAATACCTTTTTTTAAATTTTTATATATAATTGTCTACATATCACTGCATTTATATTATTTTTTTGAGGTAAAATTAAGTTGAAAAATGGAAAAAAATGAAAATTTCTGAACAAGGAACGAAGTTGATGAGAGTTGTAATTAGTTGGAAATCATTATGAACAATTAAAGAAAATAGAATATAAAAAAAGGAGAATATTAATTTATATTTTTAAAATAGTTAACTAACATTAATGAAAACAGTATAATAAGAACAATTAATTTTTTTTTCATTTTCAAAACCAAAAGTAGTCTATCTACGTCCGTTTTCATCGTCTCTAACATTCAAGAAATTTTGAAAATAACATTTTATGTACTTTAAACACAGACAAGTAGAAACTGGACCAAATTATTCATATAAACTTGCTACTCTTCTAAAGTATCACATTAATTAAAACCATTTTTAATAACACCTAAAGCAATGAACTTTTCAAAATTTTTGTTCGTCTATCAGAAAGGTGGATTTACGGAAAATATCCGATGTATATAAAAGAAACTGTAGTCATTTTTACCTGGATGCTGTGAAAGTTTAAATTTAGGGAAACGAAGTTGTAAAAGTTCAAATTCGTGAAATCATTCATAAAAAAAATATAAAAATACTTTTAATGTATTTCTAAGTTAAATATTTTCTATTTTGTTTCGAATAATTAATTTTCACAATTTGTAGGATCCGCTTTTTAGGTATGAAAATACTTTGAATTTTTACAACTTTTTGTTTCCCTAAATTTCAACTTTCACATTTCTTGAATGTTAGAGACGATAAAAACGGACGTAGATAGACTACTTTTGGTTTTGAAAATGAAAAAAAAAATTAATTGTTCTTATTATACTGTTTTCATTAATGTTAGTTAACTATTTTAAAAATATAAATTAATATTCTCCTTTTTTTATATTCTATTTTCTTTAATTGTTCATAATGATTTCCAACTAATTACAACTCTCATCAACTTCGTTCCTTGCTCAGAAATTTTCATTTTTTTCCATTTTTCAACTTAATTTTACCTCAAAAAAATAATATAAATGCAGTGATATGTAGACAATTAAATATAAAAATATAAAAAAAGGTATTATTCAATGCCAAAAAGGAATAAAAGAGATGTTAATACTTAAATTCTAATATCAGCTGAATGTTTCAAAATAGTTTTTGTACGAGATAAATATGAATAAAAAGGGGAAAATTCAATTCAAAATATTCAAATAATATTTTTATAAAAATTCTGATCTCTTTTATTTGTTTATGGCATTAAATAATATATTTTTAAAATTTTTTTATTAAATTCTTCGTATGTTACTGTGTATTTTCAGGGAGTGATGGTACAGTTAGCGCCGCGTGTGACGATTCGGCAAACTAACTTAGGAATTCAACTTAGGACACTAAGGGGGTCATGTTAGAATCGTGAAATACGGGCTGATGCATACGGCTGGTTTAAAACAAATTTTATGGGAACGGAACTTTGAAAAAGTGAGGTTATATACAGTTCTATAAGGAGGCCATCTTGGCGCGTAATTTATTAGGTATTTTACCGGTTTTCTACGTAAAATACCTCACTTAGGTAATTTACGTAAAAAACTTCGAGTGACGCGTCACTGCACAACCCTGCCGTGCATGCCTCATGTCTATTCTCCATGTTCACAAAAGTCGAGCACGTTTTTGTCGGCAGTACATGGTAAAGGTACAAGAACTTCCCGATTGATGGCGCGAATGCAAGTGGCGTAAAAAATGTCAGCTTCCTTCAGTTCGCTCAAAATATTCTAATAGAACCGCAAGTAAAATTAATATTTGTAAATGTTTGTAAATATTTTTAATTTGAAACTGTTAATTGAAGTAGAAGACTGATAGCGTTGGTGCATTTTTTAAATAAGTAGTATGTTTGAGGTTGTATAATAAAAGTGTATAATGGGTGGATTACGTGAATCCCCTATTGGGTTTTGTATACATGTATACAATTAAAGAACAGCAAACACAAGTTATTGATATAAAATGTTACCATGTCAACCTGCATGCATGCAAAGGTATAAACCATGAGTACCCGAAAAGTTCATTTTTTTTCGCTACTTGCAGGATCGCCATCTCTTGGAAAGTTCCCGTACTCAATCAATGTACTTATAACACAAAGATGCTCATTTTCAGTTACATTAGTTTGGTCTCCTTATGTCCTTATGTCCATTCTCCATGCCTATTACAATCCTAAGTCCATGGAGACTATATATAAGGAGCAGCCCTATCCGACTCACTGCCTGCAACGGCGAGAACTTGATTCCCTTAGTGATTATAGTTTCTATGTGCGAAGTTTTCTCACCAGAGCGGCGCTGCACGCGGCACGCTCTACAAAAGCATTATACTAATAGACAAATATTTAAAAAATTTTAAATAATTAAGTTTCTGAACGATATGAAATGAAAAAATGTTCCTAAAATGATTCTAAGACATTAAATACACATTTTGCATAAATCAATTAATACAAAATAAAAAAAAGAACACATTAAACTTCGTAAAATATATACTGTGGATACGCATGAAGAATTCTTGAGACCCTGAACAAAATTTTTTTTATGTTATCCCCATATAACTGAAAATATATTTAAAAATAAATAAAAAGCTTAAGCTTCTAAATAGAAGTATTTTCCATTAATATTTTGCAGCTTCAAACGAATGAAATGAAAAATAAATATTTTGTTAAGCCCTGTGTTCAACATAAAAAACCATGTGAAGGGAAATATATACTCAATTAAAAATTTGTAAATGTAACAAAAAATATTCATTACTACAAAATTTGCTAGTACATATTTTTAACATATTTTAAATTTTTAACATGTACAGATCAATGATGACTGGTAAAGTGTCGCAAAGCTTGGCTGCTTTTTTCTTCAAGACGCTAACTTTTTAAATCTCAGCCATTTCCTGTCTTACGAATTGTCTCATTCTTATTTAAAATAAAATTAAATTGCATATGCTAACATCTCTACAGCTTCATTGGCATGTTCTTTGCATTGAAAAATAAATTTTGTTTCACATGACAAAAAATGTTCATTACTATAAAATTTGCTAGTACATATTTTTAACATATTTTAAAATTTTAACATGTACGTATCTGTAAATAAAATATTAGATCAGATTTTATATAAAGATATCTGATAAAGTATCTAATATATCTATATTCCCTGTACGAAATATTTCTAACATAAGCGAAGACATATATACATATGTATTCATTTTAATATGACGTGTTTTGCAGGAAAGATAAACTACCGTTTATAATAATAATATTAAAATATTTATTTTAATTACTTTATACTTAGTATTTTTTACGCGTATAGTAAAATATAGATACGTTGATATTAATCATCACGGTACTTATTTAATTCCAAAATTTATCTTTATGTCCTTTCAATCCATTCCTTTTCATTCGAATTCTTGCAGTGAAATATAAATATCACAGAAAGCACTTTTATATTTTTTTACAAAATGGATTTGTATAAGAAATATAGTGTCGTTGATGTTGCATTCAAAATCCATTTAGTATTTCTTTAGCTTCCTTAATTTCAGAAAATTTAACTGAACAAGATAAAAATATTTTATTCAGTATGAGATTTCGAATGGAATATTATCAATACTGTATAAAAGTTTCACTAATTTTTTGTTCCTTTCCCTTTGTTTAGAGATTTTTTGGCACTATCAGATTAGCTGGAGGAACAAATGATCATCCTTGTACACCAACCTTCTTGCAAATATACAAGATATTAGCTGCCTTTAGCATTTTGAAACCTCCAATGCTTGGAAATTGTAGTACTTTCGATGGCAACCCTCCACAGCCCTTAGTAACAATTTCCAAATTGAAAGAATTACATCAGTCGAATAGTAAAAGCGCAATTCAAGAAATTCGAGAAAAGGTGAAGGCAATAATCGATTGTGAAGACACTGATTTTAGTGATTTTGTAGATGCAGTAGCGCACGATTATGTTTTACCAGCTGTTAGAGATTATTTGATTTTTTACACAACTGGTCGTATAACTGCTTACATTAAACAACACACTCAGTGTTCTACATGCTTCAATGCATTTTTGACTACTTCTGAAATTCATGCAGATACGATATCTTTTTCTAGTGATCAGTTACCTGAAAGTTTGAGTAGATTTGCAAAAATAAATAAAGATTTTATACATCCAAATGTTAAGTTATACAAGCTTATCACAGTTGTCGAATATCTATTTAACAAACATTGCCGGTCTAGCAATTCTTTTGATCTAATTCTAGACGATTTAATTTCATCTGACACAATATTTAGTTTTCAATGCAAAGAACATGCCAATGAAACTGTGGAGATGTTAGCAAATATAATTCAATTTTATCTTCAAATACGGATGAGACAATTCGTAAGACAGAAAATGGCTGAGATTTATAAAGTTAGCGTCTTGAAGAAAAAAGCAGCCAAGCTTTGCGACACTTAACAAGTCATCATCGATCTGTACATGTTAAAAATTTAAAATATGTTAAAAATATGTACTAGCAAATTTTATAGTAATGAATACTTTTTGTCATGTAAAACAAAATTTATTTTTCAATGCAAAATATTCAAATAATATTTTTATTAAAATTCTGATCTCTTTTATTTGTTTATGGCACTGAATAATATATTTTTAAAATTTTTTTATTAAATTCTTCGTATGTTACTGTGCATTTTCAGGGAGTGATGGTACAGTTAGCGCCGCGTGTGACGGCTCGGCAAACTAACTTAGGAATTCAACTTAGGACACTAACGGGGCGCCATTTTCTCTTCTGATGCATACGGCTGTTTTAAACGTGAAAATTGTTAATTAAACAATATCATCAATGTCGACTAAAAATAAACGGGGGGAAATAAAATCCCACTTCGGGTATCCATATATTCCATGGAATAAATTGAACTTTCTGCGCCTGCAAGAGAAAAATAAAAATGTTGCAAAATGTTTATTTTGTAGTAGTGTTAAAAAATGTTAGATATAATCGCCTTTCGGGACACAGGTACGTAGTTGTACAGGTAAGCAATTATAGAATATTGTTATTTTTGTTCATTCAAATATTTGTGCGATTATGTATTAATACAATTTTCTTGAGTATACCGGTTAATATTCTAACCTCAAATTCGTAAATTTTTATAGATTTTCGAGATTTTATTTGCATTTAGTGTATCTCCGTTTTATCTGTAGTTAAAAAATATTTTTGACGATCATACTCCATTATTATTATAAAATGTTGTTTAAGATATGAAACTGAAAGCTGTTCATATGTTTCTTTATTCATATTTTGGAGAAGTTTTGTGCTTAATGATGTATACCCTATTGAAAAAATTCTCGAGGAAATCCTCGTGCTATTTTTGGACGAGTAAAACATGAGGAAATCCGCGAGGATTTTCAAATTCCTCGAGGAATTCCGCTAGGATTAATTCGCTGGCTCACGGATTTCCTCGAGGAATTTGAAAATCCTCGCGGATTTCCTCGTGTTTTCATCGTCCGAAATTTCCATTTTTTAGTTCAGATGTAGAAACATCATTGTCCGCAATTATGATGTCCTCACTAACTGGAATATTATTTTCTTCACTAGCATCAATGCCGCTTAGTCGACTGCGAACATTCCTTAAATAAAATGATTGAAATAATTCACATAAATTTATTTACGTGAAATTTATGTTTATTTATGTGAAAATAAAAAGAGGAAAAATGACCAACCTCGGACTGTGTAAAATTGTAATCCTTATTTATTCATCTAGACAACGTTTCGATGACTAAATGTCATCCCCTTCAGATCATCTTACGTTACTGAATTTGAATTTCTTTTAATCTATATACAATAAAAAACAAAATTATAAAATTCTTAACAATTAATGAAAATAAGAAGCCAATCAAAAAAATTACCTGTCATTACAAACACAACATTTTCAGCTACATCACTAAGATTTTGACGAATTCAATAAATCGCAGTCAGCAACTTTCCATGATGTTTTAAAATTTGGAAAAAACAACATCATTGGAAAATGTGTCACTATTAATATTAAAAACAATTGTAGTCAAAATTTGTAAAAATGCAATTGACATGTTGTACACGGAGAAAAATAGTTGACGTAATTTTACTCAACTTCCGATCAAATTTGGTACATAAGGACAAGTTAGAAGTTATTTAGTATCATTGTATTTATTTGTGATATACTAAATGTCCAAAAGTGAATCAAAGTTGAGTAAAATTCAGAAGCGTAGGGTGAAGTATGAAAGCGTGCATTAAAATTTTTTAAATATATATATTATTCCTCGTAGTATAACTATAAAAAACCAATCTTTTATTAAATCACAAAAATAGTAGAGCTTTCCGTTCATTCTTCTCTACGCTTCAATCGAGAGTTGAGTAAACCGTGAACCGCAAGATTTATTCCAACAGCTACATCTATTCACGCAGGAACGAATGAAAGTAATCTGCGCCTTGGGCACACATAAAAAATTTTTGATTTCAAAAACTTAAATTCTTAAAATTAAATTGATATTATGAAAATTTAAACAAAAAAAGTTGATAAGTGTATTATATAAAATATGAAATATCACATAAATTACTCAGGCAGAATAATAATTTAGAATTCGCCAATGTAAAATTCATATTTTGAAAACATAAAACACAGAAAATAAAAGAACCTTGTTTTAAATGTTTTTATACAAAATACTTCTTAATAATAATGCAATTTTTTAATGTACATTTGAAAATTTAGTTTCACTAAACATCATACGTCGTATAATAAAAATGTATACTAAATGTAATTTAATAATTATATTATATATATTAATCATCACAGTTATAATAATTGATTAATTATATTAATTGTAAAAAATATTTTATTAATTATTTATTAAAAAAAGTTGATTTATTTTTACTTCAGTAAGGCTCAAAAATTTTATTGACGGCACTTACTCTCACAAGCTCTGAATAACTCAGGCAGTCACTATATAAGAAAGTTCCAAGTTTTATATATCAGCATTGTAAGCAAGTGAGTGCGTGATTCGACGAAAGCGTATCGTACTATACATAAGTGTGTAGTTATTAGGTTTATATATGTAAGGTTATATGTTTAAGTGTATTTGTGATTTGAAATGTGATTGGCTACGTCTAGATGGTGTGAATGAATTTGTATGTTGTTTATGTATGTACCGGATGACTATTGGCAGGCTCGAGGTAATAAATTTTTTTTTTTTTTTTTTTTTTTTTTTTACTTAAGAGAACCATACCATTGCCAGTTCAAATAATACGCCCAATGCTCATTTTACCCAACTACGGTTTGAAGCACCTCAAGCGTCGGTGATATACTTATGCAGTTCATGTTAACCCTCTGACGCATGTTGGTGCCCTGTCTTCGATTACGTTTTATTCAACTCCTTACTATTCCCTATGTAACGCTTATTGTTATTCACTTTGGGTGAATTAGGTATATATCAAATTCATTTTACCCGACTAGGATTTAATAGATGTTCAAATGTCCTTATGTCCCAAGTTTAATCGACAGAGTTGATTAAAATTACTTCAACTATTTTTCTCCGTGTAGCTTTAGATTCATTTAACTTATTATTATTAAATAATTTTCTCCACTATTTTACAAAAAACGTTGAAATTATAATTAAATTCCTTCTGATCACATTATGATCTCATTAGATGTAACGTCACTTTTTACAAATATGCCAATTCATCTGGTAAGAAGAAGGAATTGAAAAAAGATGGAATCTTATAAATAAAGCTACAAATTTACGATTACAAGAGTTCCAAAAAGGAATTGCATTTCTCATGAAAAATACTTTTTTTGAATATGACAATGAATATTATCATCAAATTTTTGGGACTCCAATGGGGTCGCCTATTTCACCAATGTTAGCAGATTTAGTATCGCAGGATTTAGAAGAAGTTGTTTTAAAAAAATTAAGTTTTAAAATTCATTCATATTACAGATTGTTATGCCTAACGGTAAGATACCCTTTCTATTAGCACTCGAGGCCTATATAATGTAGAGCGCAGGGCCCGCTCCTCAGTTCTTGTCCGACCAATAAACTACTACCTACTGAGCTTTCTAGGCGAATGACTCAGTAACATTCTTCAAACACCTTTGTACGTTATTACGCATAACATTTTTTGGCGATCCTGTCAGGATCCGCTAAGTTTTCTCGGTTCTCGAAATTCTACGGAATAAATTAATTGGAACCATATAGAAACGCGGACGGCACTGAGAAAAGAAACTGGATTCTACGGACCAGAAGCAAGTGAGAATCCTACGAGATTCATTAAGGCAAGAACTCCGGACTTCACTACGGTAAGCCCGAAAGAAAATAAAATAAGTGAATTAGTATTTATCTGAATAAATAGTAGGCGCTATACTACGTAAATTCAGATTAAAGAACATTCAAATTGGAACGAGTCCCGCAAACAGGCGGAAGAGGTACGTCACATAGACGGTAAGAACCTAAGAAGAATTGGACCAGGTTGACCAACGCCCATAACCTCTATAGCAGCAAATAACTAACCGGTTTCCAGCGTAAGCATAAAATATATATATATGTCTAAGCATTTTAACTTCGCGACTTGAAGCGATCTCAGGCCATTGAGTATAAGTCCTCCTTACGTTCGTTGAACGGCGACTGTATTACATTACAGGCGAGGCTAAGTAGTGGTGAGATCGGGACGACTATACTCCTGGTGTTCCAGAGCAATGGTCGTTCCTCAATAAAACAAATACACTATTATAAAAATCTAAGGAATTGCAATAGGCGATTGCTTCGAATTTTATAGTATTAAAAAACCGAAGCATTTAATATTGTAACGCGACACATTCACTCGTTACGGAAACCATCATCAAAATAGGAAAATAGGTGAAAATAGGTGAAAATAGGCAAACCGGCGTTTTACAAATATCAAAACGGTACTTTGTACCAGATCGACTCGTCACTTTCTATAAACCTTCCATTCACGACAGCTCCAATGTCTAGAGTTCATTCACCCGTCCGGGCCAAGTCCCCCTCCCACACCACGGAAGAACGGATGCAATAGAAATGACACCGGAAGAAGTACAAGAACAAATAGATTTCTAGGACTCAGCCGAGTTTCTGTCGTATGCGGAAGATTCAGATCTGTTAGAGCAAGAAGAAGAACAGGAAGTTACCGACTTCTAGTCGACTCTGGAGCAGCAATCAACCTGATAAAAGAAAAAATCCTAGACGAACGAGACGTTAGACAAAAACACTTTAAAAAATTTGTTATGGGACGGAACGAACACGTTTCAAGTGAATCCGTAAAATTTAACATTTTCAATAAAGAACACATATTTCATATTATCCCCAACGATTTTACCCTACCGGAAGATGGAATTATCGGACTCAAATTTTTCTCGAAACATGACCGATATGCAATTACATCAGATTTTTTAGTTTTGGATAAAAAGAAATTACCGTTACAGGTAGATGGAGATTTTATACCGGCATAAACATCAAAAATATTTAGAATCCCGGCGGCAGGAGACGATCAAGATGTATTAATAATCGATCAAGACACAGTACCGGACGGGATATATAAAATTAAGGACGGAATTATAAAAGTACCCATTCAAAATCATTCAACGAAACCAGCAGAAATACCAAAAAGAATTAAATATGAAGAAATTTATACTATGCGTTCCAGAGACGTGAACTTTCCAAAAAGGGATGAATCATGGCAACGATTACAAGAAATTCTTAAATTATCAAAATTGGAACATTTGGAACCACAACAAAAGGAATTTATTAAAAAGATAATAAGGAAGTATCAAGAAGTTTTTTCACTTGACACTGAACCCTTAACATGTACAAATCTAACGGAACAGGAAATTGTACTTAAAACTGGAAAAATCATTAATTTACGATCACACAGATTACCCGAAAAACACAAAGAATTTGCATTACAAGAAACGGAGAAACTTTTGAAAAAAGGAATCATTAGAGAATCCCAATCACCGTTTAACTCACCATTATGGATAGTACCTAAAAAAGGAGATAAGTTGAGAATGGTCATAGACTATCGAAAAATTAATGAAAACACAGACCAGGATGCTTATCCCTTGCCCGTGATAGACGATATCCTTGATCAATTAGGCAAAGCAAAATTCTTTTCTGCCTTTGACTTGTCAGCGGGCTTTCACCAGATCCCGATGAAGGAAAAAGACAAAAAATATACAGCTTTCTCCACTTCACAAGGACACTTTGAGTACAATCGAATGCCTTTTGGATTAAAGAACGCACCTGCAACCTTCCAGCGAATGATGGACAATGCATTCTGCGGATTAATTGGTAACAAATGTTTCGCTTACATTGACGATATAGTTATCTTCGGAGAAACTATCCAACAACATAATCAAAATATGGAAGACGTTTTGCAAAGAATCAAACAACTTGGACTACGTTTAGAACCCAGTAGATGTGATTACTTGAAACCTGAATTAGAGTACTTAGGACACATAATAACCAAAGAAGGTGTGAAACCTAACACAGAAAAGTTAAGCGCGATCAAAAACTTTAAAGAACTGAAAACCGTGAAGGACGTGCAATCCTTCCTAGGACTATCTGGTTATTATAGAAAATTCATTAAAAACTTTTCAAGCATTGCAAGACCACTCACTAAGCTAACTCAAAAGGACACAATATTTGACAGGACATTAAACTGCGAAAAGGCATTCTAAGACCTGAAAAATGCATTAATATCAGCACCAGTGTTAAGGTTTCCGAATTTTAAAGAACAATTCACCTTAACAACTGCAGCCTCAAATCAAGGCTTAGGAGCAGTTCTTAGTCAAAATGGACACCCATGCTTATTCATCTCAAGGACTCTCAACAAAGCCGAAGAAAGATACAGTACCTCAGAAAAAGAGCTTTTAGCTATAGTATGGGCTATGAAGCGTTTGAGACAGTATCTCCTTGGTAACAAATTCAAAATCCAAACAGATCACAGAGCTTTGGTCTGACTCCATAACGTCAAGGATCCTAGCTCAAGATTGCTACGATGGCGATTGAGAATGGAGGAATACGATTACGACATCGAATACGTAAAAGGAAAAGAAAACAAAGTTGCAGACTGTTTATCCCGACTTTTCCCTGTAACATCTGATATTTGAAAACAAGCTATGTGGGAAGCAGGAATATCCGATGAGGATGATGAAACTGCGGAATTAAAAACTCAACCACAGAAAATCGAAATTTTCGATACCCCAGTTATAACAGAAGATAGGGTACTAAAAGGAGAGGAAAAGATCGATTTACCACCAAGAAGGATGAGAGAACCTTCGGAGGAAACAGAGAACGAATCTACAGAAGACATGACAACCGAAAAACTTGACATGCATACGGAATTTATAAATTGGAGACTGCAACCCACCTTCGGCAAAGTTTAGACAAAACCTAACGAGATAGGGAAGTTATGGAAGGAAATAAAAAAGGAGGAAATGCTCGACGATGATGAAGAAGATTGGCTCATAAAGTTAAGTTGGATTATAGAGGAAATCAATAGCAAAAAATTAACCATCATAAGGCTTATTTTCGGAGACCCACTATTTACCCCACTGTAAATGAAAATACTCCAGGAAATGATGGAATTTCTCTCAAATTATTACCCTCACCTAAATTTCCACTTATGTTTCACGCCTTCCAGAGAATTGACAAAAGAAGAAAAGCAAGCTATAATCAAAGAAGCACACTCCACTCATCTTGGAGAGAAGAACACGCTTGAAAAGGCTAAGACCATCGGCTTATGGCTCGGAATGGACAATGAAATTAAAAAATACGTGCAGTCTTGCCCCATTTGTCAACTACAGAAAACAACGCGCATAAAGAATCAAGCGAAGAGCATATTACCTGATATACCTTTAGCACCTAACGAAAAATTGGCACTAGATATCTTTGGGCCACTCCCCGAAACACAAAAAGGAAATCGTTACATACTCAGTATGCGAGATAGACTAACAAGATATACAGTTCTCGTACCTTTGCAGAATAAATCATCGAAATCAATAATAGAAGCCTTAATCGATCACTACATTTATACTTTCGGAGCACCTAAGACCATACTTTCTGACCAAGGATCAAACTTATTATCGGAATTAATGACACAATTTGAAAACGCAATGAACATTCGGCATATTAAAACAACTGCATTCCACCCGCAATCAAACGGGAACATCGAAAGAATGCACTCTACACTAGTAAACCTGATCAAGACTAATATTGCTGAAAATAATAAACAATGAGACGAAAACTTAAAATACATCAATTTCGTCATCAACACTACTACCAATCAAACGACTGGACATTCTCCCTATGAATTAACATTCGGAAGAACACCCAATATCCCGTCAACGGTCAACACCTCACCTAACCTAACTTATCAGGATCTGATAAGGAAATGGAAGAAGAAACACGAAGAGATCATATCCAAAACGCGAGAGAGAATCCAGGTACAAATGGAAAAGACAAAAAGGAGACTCGACGAAAATATAACTAGAAAACATCCAATATATAAAGCAGGAGATCTTGTCAAAACACTTAACAACACTAAGCAAAATAAATTAGAACCTGCTTGGAAAGGTCCTTTTGAAGTCATAGATTACATCGACAATAACAATCTAAGAATTAGAAATAAAGATGAGATCATTCGAATACACATAGACCAATGTATGCCGTATTTTTCAGATGCTGATACAGATGATAACTCTGCTAGCACTAGCTATGATTAGTCACACTGTACATTAGTTACAAGTTCGGATCATTTGAGTTGTAAAGAAAAAAATTGTATCCCGAAAAGAATATGCTTATTTTGCGTTAAAACTAAAATAGACACACACACGCATGTGATCACTTACAATGCGAGCGTTCAGCCTTTGCTAACTGAACCACCCAAAAATAGACGTATCAAAATTTAGGGACTAAATTCATTCTAAACAGGGGAGTGTGTTATGCCTAACGGTAAGATACCCCTTCTATTAGCACTCGAGGCCTATATAATGTAGAGCGCAGGGCCCGCTCCTCAGTTCTTGTCCGACCAATAAAGTACTAACTACTGAGCTTTCTAAGCGAATGACTCAGTAACATTCTTCAAACACCTTTGTACGTTATTACGCATAACAAGATATGTTGATCATACTTTTTTAATTATTCCAAATAATAAGATTAAAGATACTATAGAAAATTTCAATTCCTATCATTCACGTTTAAAATTTACGAGCTAGAGATAAATAATACACTTCCTTTTTTAAATTTGTTGATCATAAAAAATCAAGATGGTACTCTTGTAACAAATTGGTTTAGGAAAAACACGTTTTCTGGTAGATATTTAAACTTTCTTTCAAATCATCCTTTTAAATAAAAAATTGCGATCATAAAAAATTTAGTTGATACGGCAACATTACCGTCACATAAAAAGTTTCATGAAGAAAATTTGTAAATAATTAAGAATTTACTGGTGCATAATAATTATCCGATAAAATTTATTAATAAACATATAAATATTATATTATATTAAATATATTAAATATATTAAATATATATTATTTTTTTTGGCTATGTTGCACCACACAAAATCTTTTTTTCAAAATATATGCTAAAAGTAGAGATTCCAAGGAATATTTCTATAATATTTACTTTGGTGACCCTCTCAAATAAAGATTAAAAAAAAATTTTGAAAAATTCAAAAAAAAATTTTTACCCCTTTTTTTTGTCCGAAATTTTTTTTAATTTTCCTATAAATTAGTCCCGCTTGTATTTATAACATATTATTTTTTCATCAAAATCGGTCAAGTCGTTTTCGAGGAAATTAATTTTTTTCATTTTGATTTCCCCTTCCATAACTCCCAAAAAAATGTAGTTTTAAGGTTACCAGTTTATGAAATTGAATAACTAGTTGGTGCCTACTTACGACATAAATTTGGACTTGATACGTGCGGGGGCAACTTTTACATACTTATCTCCCTAGACCCTTTGTCCTCTATTATTCCGTTAGCTTGCGTTTAAATCCTTAGTAGTATCTGATCGTTGGCATAATGATGACACTTAATCCGACAAATTTAAGTATAATTTCAACGTTTTTTGTAAAATAGTGGAGAAAATTATTTAATAATAATAAGTTAAATGAATCTAAAGCTACAACATGTCAATTGGATTTTTACAAATTTTGACTACAATTGTTTTTAATATTAATAGTGACACATTTTCCAATAATGTTGTTTTTTCCAAATTTTAAAGTATCATGGAAAGTTGCTGACTGCGATTTATTGACTTCGTCAAAATCTTAGTGATGTAGCTGAAAATGTTGTGTTTGTAATGACAGGTAATTTTTTTGATTGGCTTCTTATGTTCATTAATTGTTAACAATTTTATAATTTTGTTTTTTATTGTATATAGATTAAAAGAAATTCAAATTCATTAAATGTAAGATGATCTGAAGAGGATGACATTTAGTCATCGAAACGTTGTCAAGATGAATAAATAAGGATTACAATTTTACACAGTCCGAGGTTGGTCATTTCTCCTCTTTCTAATGAAGAATTTCGTTCGGACGTAAAATCTTTTATATTTGAAAATAAAAAAAAGTAAAAAATTTTATTTATCAATATCTCTATTGAAAAAATCCTCGTGTTATTTTCGGTCGAGAAGAACACGAGAAAAGCCGCGAGTCAGAGAATTAATCCTCGCGGATCTCCTCATCTTTTCCTCGTCCGAAAATAACACGAGGATTTTTTCAATAGAAATAAACATCATTAAGCACAAAACTTCTCCAAGATATGAATCAACAAACATATGAACAGCTTTCAGTTTCATATATTAAACAACATTTTATAATAATAATAAAGTATGATCGTGAAAAATATTTTTTAACCACTGATAAAACGGAGATACACTAAATGCAAAGAAAATCTCGAAAATCTATAAAAATTTACGAATTTGAGGTTAGAATATTAACCGGTATACTCAAGAAAATTGTATCAATACATAATCGCACAAATATTTGAATGAACAAAAATAACAATATTCTATAATTGCTTACCTGTACAACTACATACCTGTGTCCCAAAAGACGATTATATCTAACGTTTTTTAACACTTTACTACAAAATAAACATTTTGCAACATTTTTATTTTTCTCTTGCAGGCGCAGAAAGTTCAATTTATTCCATGGAATATATGGAAACCCGAAGTGGGATTTTATTTTCCCCCGTTTATTTTTAGTCGACATTGATGATATTGTTTAATTAACAATGTTCACGTTTAAAACAAACTTTATGGGAACGGACAGCCCTATCCGACTAAAAACAAAATGGCGGTTCCTTAGTGATTATAGTTTGTATGTGCGAAGTTTTCTCACCAGAGCGGCGCTGCACGTGGCACGCTCTACAAAAGCATTATACTAATAGACAAATATTTAAAAAATTTTAAATAATTAAGTTTCTGAACAATATGAAATGAAAAAATGTTCCTCATATGATTCTAGGACATAAAATACACTTCTTACATAAATCAATTAATAAAAAATAAAAAAAAGAACATAGTAAATGTATATATATAAGTCGATCAAGGTGTGGGTTAAAAAAAAAAATTGAAACACTCAACCATAATTTGTCATGAGCGACGTTTCGTTGGCTTGGTTCGCCAACCTCATCAGGCTATATTTGAATGAAAAAGTTCATATAAATTAGGAATCACAATAATTTTTACAAAATTTTTTACAAAACAGTGAAAAACACTTTCTAAAGAGTCACAAAACAAATTTTACCTTAAAATTGAAGTCTTTACATTTAAAACATTTAGTCAATTATTAAAATCTAATTTAATTAGTCACATTGTTTTGTCACGAAGTGAAATATTAAACTAACTATTCATAATTTTGTTTCCTTATTTATAAGACGGAGGACACTAATATTAATAAACTAACACTAACTTAAAACTTGTATATTATACAAATGAGTATTCAAACGTTAAATAATAATTTCAAACAAGAATCAGTATTCATAATTTCAAACTCTTCAAAAGCGGAAAGTAGTTAGAATTTAACGTATAAATATCATCTTTTTTATTTATGCTATTTTTTTGACACTTAATATGAATCATTTCTGATATAAGTCTTTTTTTATAAATAATTTCGGAATCCACTACAGTAGTCTTATTCCAATCAAATTCATGTTTAAAATTAGTTTGATGCTGACAAACAACTGATTCGTTATTTTTATTATTAATATGTTCCTTTATACGTGTCTTTAAAGTTCTTTTTGTTTCACCAATATAACACGCTTCGCAATCTTTGCAACGGATTTTATAAACAACATTAGTTCTATCCATTATTTTGGTGCTGTCTTTACCTAATTTGATGACAGAGCTCAAATTTTTATTGACAATTGGGATAGTTGAAATATTGAATACTTTCAAACTTGAAGATAATTTTTTAAAAATTCTTTCAACAAAGGGCAAGCAAATAGTAGTATTGAAATTATGAGAAAAGTACTTATTTTTATTACTGATGCTTTCATTATGGGTAGAATTAAAAGAAGATCTAATTTTTTCCAGACGGATTGTAATATTCTGCTCAATAAAATTTGAAGGATAATTATTTTGTTTTAAAATCTGAAAAACTTTACACAAATTCTCATGATGAAATTCATGATGAGATAATAAAATTGCTCTGTCAACAAGGTTAAAAACAATATTTTTCTTTTGTTGAGTTATATTTATACGTTAAATTCTAACTACTTTCCACTTTTGAAGAGTTTGAAATTATGAATACTGATTCTTGTTTGAAATTATTATTTAACGTTTGAATACTCATTTGTAAAATATACAAGTTTTAAGTTAGTGTTAGTTTATTAATATTAGTGTCCTCCGTCTTATAAATAAGGAAACAAAATTACGAATAGTTAGTTTAATATTTCACATCGGGACGAAACAATGTGACTAATTAAATTAGATTTTAATAATTGACTAAATGTTTTAAATGTAAAGACTTCAATTTTAAGGTAAAATTTGTTTTGTGACTCATTAGAAAGTGTTTTTTCACTGTTTTGTCGAAAATTTTGTAAAAATTATTGTGATTCCTAATTTATATGAACTTTTTCATTCAAATATAGCCTGATGAGGTTGGCGAACCAAGCCAACGAAACGTCGCTCATGACAAATTATGGTTGAGTCAGGCCGTGCAAACCTAATGGAAAGGTGGTGGACCGTTAGCAACTAGCGCCGCGTACAGCACTGCGCATGAACTACCATTATGTGTGCACGTGTTAGTGCATATACATGCATACGTAGGTTCTTTAAATGTGTTACAAAGAATATATTCAAATAAAATTAAAAGGAAATTGAAGATTTAGCGCAAAATTGTGAAAATTTAATTCAAGAGTGAGAAGTTATGTTGATATCAACTCACTCTTTAATTACATTTACACAATTTTGCCTTAAATCATGGTTTTCTCGGCATAAATAAAAATCAAAAATATCTGTAATTTGTATATTTATTTTCAGAAAATATAGTTGCTTAGCACATTTTGCGTTGATTTTTGTACTACAAGATAATCGAACACTTTGTGGGGTCGAGATAGCTCTCTTCGGTGTTGTGTGAAAGTCTTCTCCAAGTACATCCTTGCTGCTTCCTGCTTTTGGGATATCTTCTGATTCTTTTTTCTGCAATATAGATTAAAAGCATTTAATTTATATGAATATTTGAAATATATTTCGTAGGTATTTTATAAAATAAATAAAAATAAATTTTATAAAATAAAACTCCAGTCACATGTTTCGCGAAATTGTGGTGGGAATTTCTGACATTGTGGAATTTGTATTGGCAATTCTCAGCTATTTTTTCATAAATAATCCTTTGTAATTTTATACTATATATGTACTTGCATCTATACCTTCAGTAACATTTAGACAGAAGTACACTGCCGGTCGAAATTATTTGTTCACTTGTTGTTTCAGCTATTCCTAAAGTGTCTTAATTTTTATAATAATAAGTTGAAATTTTTTTCCCTATCATAAAATAAAAGTTAATAAAATTTTGCAAATAACAAATAAAACAAAATAATAAAATAAACTAAATAACAAAATTGAAGAAATTTTTTTTTCACAGAAAAATTTCTTCAATTTATATTGGAAAATACCATCTAGTTTTAAATAACGTTGGATTAATTCTGAATCATAGGTTGATAAGGTCGATATAGTAGAGTTCCGTTGTCACGTACAGTGATACACTCTTCTAATGATCGACATAATCGACTGAAATGATTTAGCAAAATCAGAAAAAATAACAAAATGTTAATTTTATAAAAAATATTTCAAAAAACTTGAAATTTCAATCATTCTGAAAAATATTAACAACTCTGAAATTAATTAAGATTTTTAAAAGTTTTTTGTCTCATTTAAATGGTAGGTTTTCATAGTATTTTGCTAACTAATCAAGATATTTTCAGATTTTTTTTCCTGGATTCTACCCGGCGTCAAAAATGATACAAAAAGGTCATAAAATTTTAAAAATGTGTAGCTACTTACAAGAAATTCTTAAAAACCAATGTGTATCATATTTTAATAAAATTTATAGATTACTGTCTTCATTTGAAAATTTTCGACATGTTTGTACCATGTTTGACCCCAGGGTAGAATCCAAAAGAAAAATTCTAAAAATATCTGGATAAGTTAACAAAATACTATGAAGAGTAACCTTCAAAATGAGACCAGAAACGTTTAAAGGTCTTAATTAATTTCAGTGTTATTAATATTTATTCAAAAAGATCGAAATTTGACGTTTTTTGCAATATATTCTTATAAAATTACCATTTTGCCTTCAACTTGGGCTCACTAGATGCAAAATTTAAATAATTATAAAAATTAAGGCACTTTAAGAATAGCTAACACAGCAGGTGAATAAATAATTTTGACCGGTAGTGTATATACTACTTTTTTAGTTTGGTATCTCAAAATTACGTGCTAGAATTTTTATTGTCATTCCTAAGGAAGTTTTAGAAACTTCATAGAAGTTTCTTGTACTATTTTTATGTAAATTTTCTTACGATTTTTACATTTTTTCACATTTTCAAAGTTTACTTCGAAATAGGGCTCATATATGTAATATTTTATTTATTGCACTTAAAATTTTAGAAATAAAGATCACTAATGAGGACTCTGATCAAAGTCGAAAAGTTTGAAATTATATACAATATCGTATGAAATTAAAAATATTGTTACTTACGTGTGCAAACTGCACGCTACTTTCTTCAAAGTCTCGAGTGCCTTCTGCGGGTTTTTCTACTTCGGGAATAAAGATTTCGAAGTCTGATGGGGAAGAAACACTCGCCGGTTTAATGTTCACATCACTTCCACTCGACACATCACTACACGACGGTAAATTTAACGTCGGAAAAATGTCGATGACAAATAAAAAATTGTCTTTCTAGTACTTCGAGGTATCCTAACCTCGACAAGTAGGGATTTGAGCATGCTTCTATCCATCGTTGTCCGGCATTTTCTTTCTTCGGAAACCGATGAATTGACACATTGTTCTTCCGACCCCTTTTGGAGGTACACCCACTCACAGCACACTGAATTTCGTACTTCGAATTCATTTTAAATGATTATAAAGCGCGATCGCGTACGAATTGTTGATACATGTATACAACAATGGCGGAACTCATACGAAGCCGTTCCCTTTGCCGCACTACGCCCGCTTCCGACAACTAGCGCCGCGTACACCACCGCACATGAACTATCCTACGGGGACACCCAATACATTAGAGGTCGACCTGCCCTGGGTTGAGTGTTTCAATTATTTTTTTTAACCCACACCTTGATCGACTTATATATATACATCTACTATATACACATCATGGAGGATGATAATTCTACAATATTCTCAAAAAAAAGAACACATTAAACTTCGTAAAATTTATACTGTGGATACGCATGAAGAGTTCTTGAGACCCTGAACACAATTTTTTTATGTTATTCCCATATAACTGAAAATATATTTAAAAATAAATAATAAGCTTCAGCTTCTAAATAGAAGTATTTTCCATTTTTATTTTTTTCATTTTGTATTAATTGATTTATGCAAAATGTGTATTTTATGTCCTAGAATCATATTAGGAACATTTTTTCATTTCATATTGTTCAGAAACTTAATTATTTAAAATTTTTTGAATATTTGTCTATTAGTATAATATAAAATTTGCTAGTACATTGAGACGGCCCAGCCTCGAGTATCCGCCTTTTGCGACGAAACGGGGGAAGAATCCGCAAAGTTAGGCTTACTTTTGGAACAAGTAGATTCCCACGAGACTCGCACGAAAGAATTGCGATGTCTCATTAAGTATTCGCCCAGTAATTAACGATTTACTTCCAAACCGGAAGTGAATGTGGCGAGAACGAGCCAGTCCGCTTTTCACGGACATTTTCGTTCGCATTCTCAGCGAGCGCCACACTAACCTGTGGTTGCTGCCACACGACCAATCACCCAGGTCAAGCAGCGTAATGCATGATCGCTGGATGGGCGTCCCACGCTGTTATTTCTTTTTTATTTATTATTAGCTACGATAGGCTTGTTTATTTATGTGCATGGAAAGGGTTAATCATTGATAATAAATCAAAATAAATAAACATACAAATATGACTACAACAAATAAATACAACTATTATTACATTGTAAATACTGTAAATATTGAATATTATAAATGTAATTAGTTGAGTTTGAAATTTTTGTCACTGCCTACATTATCGGAGGATCACTAGTCGCGTATCAGATAGGATACGTTGTCGACAGGTGTCCTCGTAGACAATTTCAAACTCTTATATCGCAAATAATGCAAATAAATTCAATATTTAAAGAATTTGAAAATCTTTCTGTGGAAAAAATGACGCTTTCGACTGCGCTGGGATTCGAGCCCAGGTCTTTCGATTGCCGGTCGACTGCTCTAACCACTGAGCTACACAGGCGTCCGACATCTCTTTCTCCACAGGAAGATCTCCTTATATCGCCTAGTGGCTCAGCCTTGCGGCTGTAAATGATTTCAAATTAATTAGTTGAGTTTGAAATTTTTGCCACTGCCTACATTATCGGAGGATCACTAGTCGCGTATCAGATAGGATACGTTGTCGAAAGGCTGAGCCACTAGGCGATATAAGGAGATCTTCCTGTGGAGAAAGAGATGTCGGACGCCTGTGTAGCTCAGTGGTTAGAGCAGTCGACCGGCAATCGAAAGACCTGGGCTCGAATCCCAGCGCAGTCGAAAGCGTCATTTTTTCCACAGAAAGATTTTCAAATTCTTTAAATATTATAAATGTATATTGCTTTTAATATAAATTACAAATAACAATAAATTAATATTGACTATCTGAAATGGTAAAGGCTCGCTCCAGATCATGAGCAAAATGCCAAAATCATTAATGAATTAACAACATGCGGCCTTTGGTCATTTTTATAGGGTTTCATTTTAATGGTTTTTGCACATTTTCATTTTAAAACTTATCATTATATATGAGCAACACATCTAATCTCTCTTTTTAGAATTTTATTTATTTTTTTTTTTTTTTGAATCTGCACACAATTTCAGTCCGGTCCGCACCTGGAAAAGGTGAGAACTTATCGCTCTCCGCGGCGATTAATTGGACGCTATATTAGATCAGAGCTCATAGTCAGGTGACGTGCATTTTAGCATCACCGCACCTGACTATCGGAGAATCTGATCGTCTATGTTTACCCATCCCCCTTTTGCAGATAGGGATTTGCAGGCTCCGGTTTTTTTCCTTTTTTGGCTTTCTTTTATTTATTTGTCTCAGCCGCGTTCTGCTCAAATTTTAGCCTGTGTTTTTTTTTATGGTAGTGGTTTCCGATATCGGCGGGGTACCAGGGGATCACTTTTATTCGGATTTTAACGGATTCGTTCTCCAATTCTTGAGCATCTAGTACCCGTTGACTCACCTCAGAATGAGAAATTGGGAACGTTGCTCTCCTTTTTAGATTATTTTTTTTCTTAACCAATTTTGTTGATCAGGTGCCGTAGCCCTTAGGGCACTTTACCTGTGAGGCAAAATATTTTATATTTTTTTTCTTGGTCTCTTGCCAGTTAAATTGTTGATCAGGTGCCGTAGCCCCTCAGGGCGCTTTACCTGGGAGACAACATTCTCGTCTTTCCTATTTTCTTTATTTTATTTTAGTTATATGAAATCAATTGTGGATCTAGTGCCGTAGCCCCCTAGGGCACTGCGCTAGTGAAACGTTCTTCCTTACCTTCGGAGAGTTGGAACACGAATCCGCCGGTATTACGGGTATTTTGCGGTAGGGTTTTCTTCTTTTTTGTTCTTTTAAAATTAAGAAGTTGAACGCATCTTCCTGTGCACATGATGATAATACCTGTAAGTGTAAGCCTGAGTGCTTCTAGTCACTACAGGGCTCTGATGCCGCAAATTGGAAGATTTCTTTAATTTTCAATGAGAGTCGATAAATAGAATTTTTTGTTTTTTGGAGTTTCGCAGGGTGGGAAACACGAATGTAGAAATATATGAAATTGAAGTTGAAGTGAGCCTGGAAGTCAACCATAATATTATTTTCAGATGTAGGAAAAACCCAAAAATTAAACCGTGTATTTGATGGCGCAACTGCGCGAAATTTTAGCGCTTACTAATTGAAGTTTTTTTATGGTTTTTAGATTCTCAAAAATCCAATATCACGGGAAATATATCCGACGATTCCTCCGTTTTATTTTGCTCATTCGGAAAAACTGAAAATCGTGAGTTTCTTTGCTGTTCTTACTCTTAAAATAAAGAATAAAAGTTCGCGAAATTTTCACCCTTCGTGTGACCCACGCGTAGATTATAAAGGGACAATTTTGATCCAAAATGGGGCAAAATTCCTGATAAAAAATTTAGTAAATTAAGGTAATTAAAAATTGCCGATTCGAAATATAATCTCGAACTCAGAGTGCGAAACTTTTGACCAATTCGGGCGAAAATAGAATTATAAATGTTTAAAAATTGATAAATTAAAGAGCGTAAAGGTCGAAATGTTTCAACATAGTTTTAACATATTATTAATTTTTAACATGTACAGATCGATGATGACTAGTTAAGTGTCGCAAAGCTTGGCTGCTTTTTTTTCAAGACTCTAAATTTTTAAATTTCAGCCATTTCCTGTCTTACGAATTGTCTCATCCGTATTTGAAGATAAAATTGAATTATATACGCTAACATCTCCACAGCTTCATTGGCATGTTCTTTGCATTGAAAACTAAATTTTGTTTCAGATGAAATTAAATCGTCTAGAATTAGATCAAAAGAATTGCTAGACCGGCAATGTTTGTTAAATTGATATTCGACAACTGTGATAAGCTTGTATAACTTAAACATTTGGATGTATGAAATCTTTATTTATTTCTGCAAATCTACTCAAACTTTCAGGTAACTGATCACAAGAAAAAGTTATCGTATCTGCATGAATTTCAGAAGTATAGTCAAAAATGCATTTAAGCATGCCGAACACTGAGTGTGCTGTTTGATGTAAGCAGTTATATGACCAGTTGTGTAAAAAATCAAACAATCTCTAACAGCTGGTAAAGCATAATCGTGTGCTACTGCATCTACAAAATCACTAAAATCAGTGTCTTCACAATCGATTATAGCTTTCAACTTTTCTCGAATTTCTTGAATTGCGCTTTTACTATTCGACTGATGTAATTCTTTCAATTTTGAAATTGTTATTAAGGGCTGTAGAGGGTTGCCATCGAAAGTACTTCAATTTCAAAGCTTTGCAGGTTTCAAAATGCTAAAGGCAGCTAATATCTTGTATATTTGCAAGAAGGTTGGTGTACAAGGATGATAATTTGTTCCTCCAGCTAATCTGATAGTGCCAAAAAATCTCTAAACAAAAGGAAAGGAACAAAATCTTAGTGAAACTTTTATACAGTATTGATAATATTCCATTCAAAATCTCATACTGAATAAAATATTATTATCTCGTTCAGTTAAATTTTCTGAATTTAAGGAAGCTAAAGAAATACTGAATGGATTCTGAATGCTACATCAACGACACTATATTTCTTATACAAATCCATTTTGTAAAAAAATATAAAAAATTTTTAATTGAGTATATATATTTCCCTTCATATGGTTTTTTATGTTGAACACAGGGCTTAACAAAATATTTATTTTTCATTTCATTCGTTTGAAGCTGCAAAATAAAAATGGAAAATACTTCTATTTAGAAGCTGAAGCTTATTATTTATTTTTAAATATATTTTCAGTTATATGGGGATAACAAAAAAAAAATTGTGTTCAGGGTCTCAAGAATTCTTCATGCGTATCCACAGTACATATTTTACGAAGTTTAATGTGTTCTTTTTTTTTTATTTTGTATTAATTGATTCATGAAAAATGTGTATTTTATGTCCTAGAATCATATTAGGAACATTTTTTCATTTCATATTGTTCAGAAACTTAATTATTTAAAATTTTCTAAATATTTGTCTATTATTATAATGCTTTTGTAGAGCGTGCCGCGTGCAGCGCTGCTCTGGTGAGAAAACTTCGCACATACAAACTATAATCACTAAGGGAATCAAGTTCTCGCCGTTGCAGGCAGGGAGTCGGATAGGGCTGGGAACGGAACTTTGAAAAAGTGAGGTTATATACAGTTCTATAAGGCCGCTAACTTGGCGCGTAATTTATTAGGTATTTTACCGGTTTCCTACGTAAAATACCTCACTTATGTAATTTACATAAAAAACCTCGAGTGACGCGTCACTGCACAACCCTGCAGACAGCTTTCACAGCTGACTACGTTCTGGGTATATCTATATATATACATGCCATAGTGCGGTCATTCAGGCCACTACTCGATACTAGCGCTATCCGTGGCGAAAATATGAAACATTCTGACTACAAAAATGGAACATCCCCCACCACGGGAGTTGCCAGACCTGTCTATACTACCGTGACATAAGGAGACCAAACTGTAACAGTGTGCTCAGATCGGACACGCCAACCATGCGCACACAATTACAGGCTACGTCCGTGTGAATAAAGTAGGAGCTGTAAGTTTGGTTGCGTGCGCAGCCGATTTCTCCTCTTCTGAATTTTAAAACTCGGACATGCTCGAAAATCTTCGGGAAACTTCGGCTCTCTCCTTGTTTCATCTATATATAGCATATACGAACTAAAGTCCCTGGCGAACTGGCTGAACAGTAGCTTTACGCTGTACCGTAAAGCTATCGTAAAGCTATTGTAAAGTAGCATTATAACTCATGAATGAAGCAAAATAAACATTCAAAATGTTTTTATCCTTATTCTACGTTGAAAATAACGTTAACTGGTAATTGAAATATGCAATAATTTTATTTATTTACGCTAAAAATTGAAAAAAACATAATACCTGTTATTCAAGGCAGTGCAGTGGTTCATCACTTTCCATGTCTTCACCGTCAGGATTGAATATTTGTTAGAGTGAGATGAAAGTATAGTTGTGTCTCACGCCAACCAATAGTCAACTTTAACGGAGAAGTTCCACAAAAGGTGAACCACTGCACTGCCTTCAATGACAGGTATTATGTTTTTTTTTTAATTTTTAGCATAAATAAATAAAATTATTGCATATTTCGAATACCAGTTAACGTTATTTTCAACGTAGAATAAGGATGAAAACATTTTGAATGTTTATTTTGCCTCATTCATGAGTTATAATGCTACTTTACAATAGCTTTACGGTACAGCGTAAAGCTACCGTTCAGCCAGTTCGCTAGGGGTAAAAGCAAGCGTTCCCTAACTTTCTGAGTTTCTGCGATTTCTTCGATTCGATGTCACGTACATCTCGTCGTCTGCTCGCCCGGCGACTTCTGTTTACAAAATTTGCCACCTAAAAAATTTTGAATATTTTAAATTTAAATTGTTAATTAATTGTAATTTTCAACAAAATTTTAAAAATAATCATCATTTTTACTAGATAAATTCTGTCATAATTACGTTTCTTGTAATTCTATTTTCCGACAATATATAACCCTTTAATTCTTTCTTACCTAAACCTTAGGTAATAAAGTACATCTATGAAAGGAAAAATTGTTACTGTCAATATTTTTGGTCGAAATGAGAAATTGGAATTCTGAGTTCAGAATTTAGATATATTATTTTTATATTTACAATCTTGCAAATGAAAATTAAAATACAGATATTAAAATGTCACAAAAGTACAATATCAATAAGATAAATTAATGATACAATGATCTGAAAATGAAAGAGTTTTAAAATCGTTTGAAATCCAAATTTTTTTAACTTTTCATAATCATAAGTGGACAGATTAAAAATAATGAGGTATTGAAAATTGCTCAATTAGTAATATCTCCAATTTTAAATTGAATAAGTTGGGAAGATTTAAATGAAAAGATCTAAAAATAATTATAATGGTTTCTCTTTACAAAAATTTTAAATGCAAACAATTCCAATTGTAAAATGTCCTGAATTTTTAAGCATTCTTAAACTAAATCTATATAATCTAAAGTAATTTTATTTACATATCAGAAAAATTGAAATAGTCTTCGGACTTTAGAACACTAAGAAATTTATTCATGACAATCATTCCAAGTCGCAATTAATGAAATATTTCAAATGAAACAATTATAAGCTGAAGGTACTAAAAAGTGCATAATTTTATATTCAATATATTCAAATTTGTTAAAAAATATTTGATACGTATTTTTTTATTTCAATTTGATATGCAAAATTTCCGAGAAATAAATTTTTGAAAATTATCGTGTTAAAAAAAGTAATTGTCTTAACTTTTTTATAACTATAAAATGATTTTTCAAAAAAATATTGAACATTTTATCTAATATGCAGTTGATCCCGAACTTCGAAATGACATATACTGAAAAATTGTTCCAATGAATTTTCATAAATAAATTAGCCATTTTTATAAACAAATAGAGATTGCTGAAAAAGGACCTAATTTTTTTGACTTTTTTTTGTCGATTAACTTTCCTAACACATTCCAGGATATACTGTAAAAATTTGAAAGTGGAGAAATAAATAGTTGTTGAGTAACAAATTTTCAACTAAAGCCGTTTCACTTTTCAAGCACGCGTGCTACCATGCGCGTGACGTACGACAACTCTGGCAAGTTACGATGTCCAGTGCGATTACTTTTAACTAAATTTTATTTTAAAGTCTACATCAGAAAGAAAAGCCATCCGAAAAAATTGTAGATGAAGTTTGTTACTTAGCGTATAAGCATGTATTTTGTTTCATTAAAGAAAATAACATGGAAACAAACATATCATTTTTCGATGTGTCGTATAAACAAATTTATTACTCAACAACTATTCATTTCTCCATTTTCAATTTTTTACAGTATATCCTGGAATGTGTTAGGAATATTAATCCACAAAAATTTTTTTTAAAAATTAGGTCCTTTTTCAGCAATCTCTATTTGATTATAATAATGGCTAATTTATTTATGAAAATTTATTGGAACAATTTTTCAGTATATGCCATTTCCAAGTTTGGGATCAGCCGCATATTAGATGAAATATTCAACATTTTTTTGAGAAATCATTTTATAGTTATAAAAAAGTTAAGACGATCACTTTTTTTAACACGTTTATTTTCAAAAATTCATTTCTCGGAAATTTTGCATATCATATTGAAATAAAAAAATACGTATCAAATATTTTTTAACAAAGAACGAAAAATAAAATGTTTCACGCAAAAAAAAATGTAGGGGGTAAATCTCCCGTGGAATGACTCATATATATTGTAACCGTACACTCCTTGCCCCTGCAGAACGGCAACCGGCAACACCGCCGGGTCAGCCGACAAGCGGTGTGGCCAGCACGTAGGCGTGGTTATCAAGCGCAGACGCAGCATCTCCGACCCGCGAGCGAGGAACCGCGTCGGGAGAACAGAACCGCGGTGGGGGAATGGAACCGCGGTGGGAGAATGGACCCGCGAATAAAAAAGCGGGTTGCTGGGCCGAGAAATAGCATTCCGGCGGCTCTTGATCGAGCCGCAAGCAGCCTGAGAATACTCTCGGGGCAGTCTAAAGGTTTTCTGCCTTTAGGTGATTCCTGATTTATTCTCTGAGACGTTCTCGGGGCAGGCTAAGGGTTTTCTGCCCTTAGCTGAGTTCTGATTCGGCTCACGGTTGAGGTACAGTGGGCAGGATAAGGGTTTTTTGCCCTTGTCTGAGTCTGGTGCTCTCATCCACCCAGGGGGGTCTTTAAGCGCCTTCACTCTCGAATATTATTCGCAGGTAAAGAGCTTAGAACTCCTGTCTGTTTGTGGCAAAGTATCAGCTAAAAGAATTTAGGAATTTAAATTTATATCGAGCCAAAGAATTATACATGGCATTTTAAATTATGTCGAGCTAAAATATTAATATCTCGGGGATATATCATCGAGGAAATTTACTCTTGTTTTTAGGCATTTATTTTGAATCTCGCGGTTAGATTATATAGAGTCAACCTGTTTCAAATCTCGCGGTTGGTTTATATCGACTCTAATTCAAAATAAATGCATGTTTTATTTTTAGTGCTACAGACCCAAATATTGGTAGGTATACATTGTATCATAGTTTTAGTTGCCCAAAGTTTCAATTGCCCATAAAATCACCAGAAGTCACTATATTTGAAAAGCAGTGTTTGACGAAGATTATGAAAGGAATGCGTTGGCAAAAGTTGCAAGTTTATATCAAATATAGGCGGTAGAGAGCGCTTCAGGGAAATGTACAGGAATCCTGCCAACACATTCCTTTCATAATCTTCGTCTAACACTGCTTTTCAAATATAGTGACGTCTGGTGATTTTATGGGCATTCGAAACTTTGGGCAACTAAAACTATGCTACAATGTATACCTACCCCAAATATTAGTATTTGTAGTATCAGTATTAATATCTCTTATAATATTTCATTTGTAAGCATAGGTTATAATTAGCTGTTAGGCTCTATAGGCTGATCACTTATGAATAGACTCTGGAAACAGCGTAGGGCGATTTCTCTCTTTTTATTGTTTCATTTGTGTTATCCAAATTTTATAATACCTCTTGTTAAGAGAAATCGCACGTCGTCGTATTTTCATTAAATTAATTCTCATTTCACACTAATCAGAGTTCTTATTTCTTCTCCCGTGTCCCGAATTCAATGAAACAAAAATATAAAGTAACAATATATATACACTACTGGTCAGAGTTGTGGGACCACCTGTTCTTCGATAATTGGTTAAATTATCCTAATTTGAATTATGTAAGTAAAAATTTTGTTCTTTTAATTAAATTCAAAGCTATAAACATTCTTCATAAAATGAGCGCAACATAAATTCTTTTTGTTAAATTTTGAATCAGTTATTGCAGAAATAATGAATATTCCAATGCTTTCTTAAATTTCAAATAACTTTCAAAATAATCAACATTTTTTAATGTTCTTGGACTAATTTTAAAGCTAAATTTCTACAAAATCGAATAAAATTCTTAGAATTAATGTGTAATTTTTTTCTTACACACTGCTCGAGGTTAAAGTTCAAATAAAAATGTTGGAAAAATTCCAATATTGGTTTTGCTGAGAAAAACATTTTTATAAGATATATAAAACATATAATCATGAATTTTGTATTGAGTTCCCTCAAAATATATATTCATATGATGTTTATTATGATTTACCTACAGATGAAATGTTTTCGAAATTCCTCTACTTTTTTGTTACAATTTCAACTCTTTGCATTATGCAAGAAAAATATTATAGATTTATAATGACAATTTACTGTGATTCTGTAGAATCTTAGCTTTAGAATGAGTCTAAGAACATTAAAAAATGTTTATTTTTTTCGAAAGTTATTTAAAATTTAAGAAAACATTGAAATTTTGACTTTTTTTGCAATAACTTCTTCAAAATTTAACGAAACGACTTCATTCCAGACTAATTTTGAAGATATGTTTGATGGCTTCCACATTATTAAGGGTACAAATTTCATCACTTACAGAATTTGAATTAAGATAATTAAAGCAATCATCGAAAAACAGGTGGTCTCACAATTCTGACCGGTAGTGTATATATATGTATCAATAAAAAATGCATCGCTCATTGAGGTGTTCGAAATAGTTTCTTGATGCATTTTCATACCGTTATATTAATTTAAATCAACTTAAAATTGTTTTCTTGAAAAAAATTAAAATCTATGTTTTCCTTTATTTCAATAATAATGTATATATTAATTAATAAAATCAATGAATATATAATATATATATATATATATATATATGATTATTGATCATATATATGATCATATCATATATATGATGATACTGATTATTTCAGTGAAAATTGACTTATTTGACAGTGCAAAATATTTTTTCCGCTGATGAATCTGTGAAAATTAACTGATTTAACAGTGAAAATATATATTATATATATATATATATATATATATATATATATATATATATATATATATATATATATAAAATATGTAATATATTGACCATAAAATTATGCACATTTTAATACCTTCAGCTTATAATTGTTTCATTTGAAATATTTCATTAATTGCGACTTGGAATGATTTTCATGAATAAATTTCTTAGTTTTTTAAACTCTGAAGACTATTTCAATTTTTTCCATATGTAAATAAAATTACTTTAAATTATATAGATTTAGTTTAAAAATGCTCAAAAATTCAGGACATTTTACAATTGGAATTGTTTGCATTTAAAATTTTTGTAAAGAGAAACCATTATACTTATTTGCAGATCTTTTCATTTAAATCTTCCCAACTTATTCAATTTAAAATTAAAGAAATTACTAATTGAGCAATTTTCAATTGGGATCGGACATTGGGAACGCGACACCTGGCGGCGAGAATCGGAAGTTTTCTCAAGTGTCGGTTTACATTATAAGAATAGACCAGAGATGAGGGGGAGATTGCTCAACCTGTGGAAAAAGAGATTGAGTAAAAATTGGGCTGATAAACGCGCCATCAGGCGAGTGGAACTGTGAGTTACTTTGTGAATTCAGATTTTCAGACCTTGCGCGTCGGTAAATGATGAAAATGAGAGAAATTAGAAACGAGTTACCACCGGAGTTGCTATTGAAAGAATTATCACGCCAGATCACGAGTACAAACTGCAATATGCAAAATTATTTATTATCAGGATATTAAATAATTAATAATTTATAATTATTTGTATTATTCTATCGACATTGCAGAATTAAGAAATGACAAAAATATATTTATATATAAAATATATATATATATATATATATAAATTATATATAGTTTATATGTTTATATTTGTACTAAGATTTACATATAAGACAAAGCACCATAATTGTATTTTGTTTTCAATATGAAATAAATAAATAAATTTAGCTTGTTATAAAATTTTTGTTTTTTTAATCATCCTTCCATATTGTATGGTATAAGCAGCTTTTTTTACTCTTAATTTTTTAAGGTACATAATAATAAAAAATAACGAACAAATAAATCTAATACACTCAAATTAACGGGAAAAAAATGCTCAATGTATGAATAATGGCAAAAAATTGCAGTAAACAAAAATCAAGGAGTTATGGATTTCATTGAATTTAAAAGTAACGACACGATTTCTAAATGACGAAAATAAAAATCCTGAATCTAAGAAAATCCGTGACATAACATTTTAATGCATAATTCAGAATACAATTTTTTTATGTACTCTCTAAATTTGAATCAGTCAAAATCTACTGATTATCAGTGAAATTTGACTGATTCAAATAGCTAAAAAGAGGTTACTGCAAATCAGTCAAATTTCACTGATTATTTCAGTGAAAATTGACTTATTTGACAGTGCAAAATATTTTTTCCGCTGATGAATCTGTGAAAATTAACTGATTTAACAGTGAAAAATATTTTTTCACTTATGAATCAGTGAAAAGGCAAATCACTGATTCAATCAGTGAAAATTTAACTGATTCAGATTTAGAGAGTATAAAGATACAAAATATTTATTTTTCTTCATTATGAATTGACAATCAATCATTGAATTCCCTCACATTCTTACATTCCCGAAATATAAAACTGACAAAAAAAATATTTTTAATATCTATACATAATATATATCTATATTTATCACTTATCTATTTTTTATTTTAATAATTTTATTATTATAATATTTGTTTAAAATGAATATTTTTTATATTTATAAGTAACTTCTTTATATCTATAGAGGTCCTGGGCTCAATATCCAGTGGAGTCAAAGCTTTCCTTTTTTACAAAGAATATTTTCCTAATAAATATACTCATTATGTATAGATATAAGAAATATTAATTTTCGTCAATTTTAAATTTCGGCAATGTGAGAATGTGAGGGTATTCAATGATTCATTGTCCATTTATAATTCTTCATTTTTTTCGAATTTTGACAAATTCAAAGAACCCCGCATAAAATGTATGTAAAAAATGTTTTGATGGATTTTGCCTGCCAATAATTTATTTTTCACTTTATAGAATAGAAGAAATTTCCAAAAAAAATTTGGTCCGATTACAGGTCTTCATTTGAATTTTAGAATTTGCTTTAATTCAATTACTCAGAAATTATATAATTGGATTGATTTCAATTCGGGATATTTTGAAATTCTAGATTCTTATTTTTCGTGATTTTTTTCGTCAATGAAAAATATTGTTGTTATTTCAAATTCACGAAATTAATTGAAAATTTTTTTAAATCTACAAAGCAATACAGAAAAAATTAAAAGGTTTTTTTTCACATAAAACCAATAAAATAAAACCATCTTATTGATGATAGACATGTTAAAAATTTGTGCCTATTTTTAAACATTCAAGACTTTTTTCATAAAAGCAATTTCTTGTCTGCTAAATATCCTCATTTGTCGGGTTTGGTAGCTAGTTTTAAGTTTATAAAATAAGATAATATAATTCATGTTAAAACTTAATAGCATTTATTATTTAAAAGGTGCATCGTAATAGATATCTTCTGTTTTGAAGATTTTTTTTATTTTCGTGTTATTGCCAACTCTATACACCAGTTCCACAAATCTGACGAAAATAACAAAGAGAGGTGTGAGGAATGTCCTTCCGTGACCTTCTGTTTACGCCACCGAAATTGCAAGCGTAAATATGTAGTGAACTTCTAAAACAAAACAATAATCGAGTCACTTTGATTTATAGCCTTGTCAAGAAAGCACGGTTTTTAAACGGTTTTCTACCGAATTTGAATCCGAGCAATTTTCTGGCAAGAAATAATCGCAAAGTATTTTCAGCTCTATCCGAAATCGGCTGTGAGTGATTTTTAAAGTGAAATTGCTACTCGAGAGTGAAATAGGTGTAGTAACTATTAAATCTGCTTAATCCCTGCACGTGCAGAGGAAAAACTAAGAAGCGGAGTGCGGTTTAAAAAGTAAATTGTGTAGGAGTGCGTGGTCTGTGTTTGGGCGTGTGTGTGTTTTGTGTGGTTGGGGTTGTGGGTTTTTTTGATTTTGAGGTGTTTAAAATGTCATCGAAGATTGTCGATTGCTGCCAATTCTTCGGTTGTTCAAACAAACGGTCGGAAGGGGCAAAGTTATTTCATTTTCCTGCTCAGGGTGACGCGAGATTAGAAATATGGATAAGAAATTCAGGTAAGTGCCATTTAATTAAAATTTTAAGAATTCGTAGTACTTAATCAAGCAAACGATTTTGGATTGTGAGGCTTTTTTCGTATCTCACATATTTTGGTTACAAAATTGAATTTTTTATTTTCAATAGTATTTTTTGAATCAAAACTTAATAAATACATCATATCAATGAATGTCCCAATAGAATTTTAGAGCTGCATGTAGACAAATAATTTGAGCTCACATATGACTGATTCCATTTCATTTTGATCAAGCTTTATAGGTTGATATTTCATTTTAACTCGAAATTGAAGTACAATGTTCCCAAAACGATTCAATTAGACAATTATATTTTGTTTTTTGGCGAGTTAAGGGAATTTTTGTTTTGGCGTTAATTTTTTTTCCATGGAAGTAAAATGTTCAAATTCTAATTTGACGAAATTTGTAATGGCGAAGATGTTTTTTTAAATGAGATATGATTTTTTGAGAAAAAACGATTTTCCCGTTTCAACTGTTCTAAAATTAACTTATTTTTTCTGGGATAAAATTTTTACACCCTGGAATTAATTTTTTTCATCCGTTTTTCTATTTGAAAGTTCGTCAATCAAATAAAAATATTTTTATTTTCGATTTGGAAATCAAAAATCTGTATCTCGAGGTGTCGAAATGGGAACGTTTCTGTGCCGCCGTGTAAAATTTCAGAAATGTGGGTTACGCCCTTTTGAATGTCCACTCTTCAATTTTTACTATAGTATTTTTCAATTTGGGGAAAAACGTATTACTTTGAGAATTTTTGCCAGTAAAAATACTAAACTTTATAAAAATGATATGGAACTTCAGCATAGTTCATAGCAAATTTTACTGTTAGTTCATTTTAAAGTTTCATATCATTCTTCTAAAGTTTAGTATTTTACCGACAAAAATTCTCAAAGTGATACGTTTTTCCCTAAATTGGAAAATACTGTAGTAAAAATTGATATAAAAAGTTTCTCCGTGTTAATGTCAAGGTTATACTGATTTAAGAAAAAATTAATCGGGTAACCTGCAAACTTTGTCGGACAAAATTTGTAGACCCTGCCAAAGTGAAAAATTCCAAATTCTTACGTTTTTCGTATTTAGCATATTCTGGTTAAAAACTGATTTTCAATTTTCACTATCATTTTTTTAATTAAAAAGAAAAATACACATTTACAGAAAAATGTTGCGATTCGAATTGTAGATCTTTTTGTAATGAGATATTCTTTGGTTTGATTGAAAAAAATTATCAGGATAATTAGTAGAGATTTATGAGCAATATCAATAATCAATATTGCAATTTTAGATTATTTCAAAAAAATTTCAGGAACACAAAAAATCCCCTTATTTTTAGAATTTTGGTCGGATAGGGCTGATTAACGAACTTGTCCTAACTTTGTGGGCTCCGATAAAATATGCCAAAATTCAATTCAATCCGATAATTCTATCGAGATTTATAAATTTGTATTCACATATTTTTTTAAATTATTTATAAAATAAATAATTTAAAAACAGGCTTATACTGATTTTTTCCTTCAAATCACGAGTTTTCCTTGTTTTTGTTTGTGAACATCGAGCACGAGATTTAAATTTTTTGACAACGAGATAAGCCAGTAAATGACAGTGAATTTATTTTTTGATTGAGGATTTCTCAAATTTTCAGTAGGAACACCTTTTGAATCTAATGTTTAATGGGGTTAATTTGACATAGTTTGAGTTTAAAAATTTCAATTTGTATATTTTTCAGGCATGAAACCATTCAGTCCTAATTGCGTAATTGTAATGTCCTTTAATTTTTCAAAAACATTCAGTTTTACATTCTGATCGTTCTGTATGAAATTGAAAATTTTTTGAAATATAGATTTGAAGGCTATTGTTGTTATAGTCATCAGTCCTGGGACTAGTTTGATGTAGCTTTCCATCCCCTTCTATCCTGAGCAAGTCTCTTCATATCGCGGTATCCGCTACAACCTACGTCCTTTATAATTTTTTTTACGTATTCTACTCTCTGTCTCCCTATGCTTTTGCGACCTTCTACTACACCTAAAATTGTTCCTACTAGTCTCTCGTGCCTAAGTATGTGATTAAAAATCAAAGGTGTCAGAAATTCAATAATTTTGATAATAAATACGTTTCGAGTTGATTAACGATAAAAGTAAAAATAATTAAACATTTAAGAAATTAAAATACCCTATTTAAAAGTTGATGATGACTGACAGTGAAACATTTTAAGAATGGGCAATCTATACGTTATTAAAAATGGAAAGCCTTCATATTTGTTTACAGATAAATTACTTTTTATATTAAATAATATCTAATTAAAAACTCCAAAAAAACAATTTTTAGAGATTAAACAATAGGAATATGAATTTTGATTTTGAATCAATAAGTGTTCAAAATGGAACGATTAAAAATTGAAGCGTACAAATTTTTAATTTCCAGAAATTGTTCAATTTAGGAAAATATACATCATACTTTATTTATAATCATTCTTTTTATCATTAGATATTGATTTTGCTACTATTGCACTGTTCAACAGCCATTTTGCTGCAGAGTGGACAGTAACTTTTTTACAGTAATTTGAGCTCGCTGAATTCAAAAATTACTATCATTTAGTTCGATCAGTTTTCATTTACGAGACGCTGCAAAAAACAATTTTTCTTCGAATTCTTTAGATCTTACAAAGTCGAATTGTAACTACTGTAAGTTCAATTGTCAAGTCAACTGTGTGACTTTGTAAGATTCACAAAATGCCAAGGAAAATACGCATGAAAGGCCGTGTTACAATTTAAAGTATAAACTGTACAATGCAATTTTCTCCTTGTTTTATCGCAATGATTCGGTCTCATTAAGTCATCATTAATAGACATATAAGACAGCTTGGATATTTCATTGAAAAATTTTCGACACGGGTAAATAGTTATCAATTTGATAGTGACAAATATATACTGAGAAAAATATATATGAATTTTTCCTGTCTTTTATAGGAATTCTACCTCAAGGAGTAAAAAATATGTACTTACAGTTCTGAACGTTCAATGAACGATGAAAAAAAATTTTTTAAAATAACGAATTTTTTTTTATGCCTACCCTTAGGACGCTCTAACAATATGATCTGTAATAAAATATATGAGACTTTAGTATTTACGGGGTTAAAAACTACCCTTATTCATAATAATAGACATAAAATCAGCATTATCACCTTTAACGCAACCTTTTTTTCACAAAAAAAGTGTATTAACCACAAGAATTTACTACCCCCGAAATATTAAGGGTTGTAATAATTCCCGGAAATAATAAGAAAACCACCCCTATTAATAAAAAATCTTAACTTTCTCGAAAATCACCTTTAACGTAACCTTTTTTTTATCGAAAAAAGTATCTTAAGCATAAGCATTTAATACCCCCGAAATATTAAGGGTGATAATAATTCCCGGAAATAATAAAAAAACCACCCCTATTGATAAGAAAATCTAAACATTCTCGAAAATCACCTCCACCGCAACCTTTTTTTATCGAAAAAAGTGTCTTAAGCATAAGCATTTAATACCCCCGAAATATTAAGGGTGGTAAGAATTCCCGGAAATAATAAAAAAACCACCCCTATTAATAAAAAATCTAAACACTCGCAAAAATCACGGTTAACGCAACCTTTTGTTATAAAAAAATAGGGGACGAAATTGGATAAACCACCCTTATCGAATATTGACCTGAAAATGTTGAAAAATTGCTATTTTGTCTCAAGCACATTCATATTTCTCTCCAAGCACACCTATTGGACTTGAAATTTCGTGTTTTTGTTTTTTTTTATCAGCCTAAAGAACACATTATCATCATGACATTTGTACTTCGCGCTCGATTTTCTGTATACATTTATGTAATATTCTAATATTTTTCATGATTAAAAAAAATTGAATTTCTTCCAAATATCTAAAAAAAAAGGAAAAAAATTCATAGACTGTTTTTCAGCAAACTATTTCTTATTTTAACGCTTATTTTGTATCTCACATATGATGGTTAAGAAATGGAACTTGATATTTTCAATATTTGCAATCAAAACAAAATATAAATCTTGTCAAAAAATGTTCGTTGCCAGGTATGCAAAAAGCTGTTCTTCAAGTGTCGATTCTCGGTTTTCGTCTCTTTCTCGCTGCCGGCTGGCTCCCCACTCTTTTGCTGACTGCAATTCTTATACTGTGTGATTTAGAGTTTTTAATTAATTTATAATTATAAAAATACTTTTGTTAGAAAGAAGTAATTTTATAATAATTGCTGAAAAATTTGCTGATATTTTTGTCATATCTCGCATAGTATGGATAAAAATATCAGTATTTATTTATTTTTTTTAAATCAGACCGAAAAATACAAATCGTTTAGTAAAACATTTAAATTGAAATTTCGATCTTTTTCGAAAGAACAATTTTGCATTGTAACTGTTCTCGTATGTGGCGAAGTTTTACCGGAAAAATAAAAAATCATAATGGTGCGAATGATTTGTAGAATTGAAAAATTGTGCCTCTCGATAGTATAAGGACATGAAATTATTTATTATGAAACGGATCTGTTAAAAAACAAAATGGTTATTTACATAATAAAAAATACACCAATTTTTTGAGAATCAATCAAAAAAGAGAGAAAAAGAAGAAAACATACCTTATGAGTTTTTTTTAATGAAAACATAGAAAACGAGGTTAATATATTGAGAACCAGAAAACATTTCAAAATTGAAAGTTTTTATGTACATTTTTGTTAAAAATGTCATTGTTTAAAAAAAATATTGTTCTTAACTCTGAAAAGAAATCCTTTAAGTATTAAAGGATTACATTTAAAGGCTAGCGGGCCATTGAAGGTTTTTCAGTTGTCCCTTCTTTTCGATGATTTTTTTAAGCATCCTTGAATTTCATTGAATATTATGGTATTCATAAAAAATCTAGATAGACTTAAAAATCTCAATTTATTAAAATTTACATTTAATAAAATCCTAGAATATAATTACATTATACAATCCAAGATGTTCATATTTCTTACATATTTTTGTATATAATGTCATAATCAAAAGCACAACATTTTTTATCAGATGTATATTTTTTTAATTTAAAAAATTCTATTGAAAATCGAAAATTTAATCTTTTCCCAGAATATGTGAAATATGAAATGAATTTAAGGATGCAAAATTTTCCGCTTTAATGAGGTCTACAATTTTTATTCGACACAGTTTCTGATAGAATCTATATTTTTCGATTTAATTTTGAAAACTTGAGCGTGAGTATCGTCGTATCGTGATGAGAATGTGTTCCTTTCAGTGTGCTCAGATCTGATACCGACGCAGTCACAACACAGAAGCACCTCCCGTTCGTGAGAAGCGAGCAAGCGAGTAGGGAAAGGTGGTGGCGCGCGCTGCCCTTCTTTCTTCCTCGTCGTTCTTGCACGCGAGAACGACTCGTCCCACTTCTCCTTTTTCTCCTCGCTTCCTCCATGCAATGCTATTTTTAGATTTCACGCTTTCGGTTATTGAGTCGAAATTGAGAATTGTATTTCTCTCGACTCCGTGCAAAAGAGGCGCGAAGCAGACGACAATTTCAAATTTATGAAATATGTTGTTCAAGAATCAACACTTTTTTCAGATATTTTGGGAAAAATCTGACTAAAATAAACATCTGAAGAATCCCGTAAAATTTTCTAACCATTTGAAAAGTTCAAAAATAAACTTGCAGCAAAATTGGATGCCAATAAATGTTCAAAAATTGAATTAATATATATTTTCCTATTCAAATTTCCATACATCTTATCAATTTTGTACATTTAAAAAATTTTCAGTAAGAGAGATATTTTCTATTAAAAAGAGATAAACATAAAATTCAAGTTTAAAATTTACATTCTCATTTTTATGTTAGAAATATTTTCATCTCACATTTTTGTAGCTTAAGCACAGACTTTTAAATCAAAAAATAAAATGGTGTACGGAAAGGAAAAATTTTCTAATAGGAGTGGATAAATTAAAACGCTAAAATATGTATTCATTGATATCTTCATATGAACATTTAAATATTTATCCTTTTTAAATTTTACATAAAAATTTTTGTTCTAAGTGTTCAGATTTTGTAGCAATTTGACTAGATCATATGGACGAGTCCAAGCTTTTAAATAAAATATTTTGTAATTTTTAATTTGTGTGTTCTTCTGAAATCGGAGGAAAATTTGAACAGTAAAATAAAAATTTTCCAATGGGATTCAAGGTCAATAAACGTTCAAAGTTTTATATCAAGATTTTAATTACAAAATTTTGAAGCTTTGTAAATAAACTACTTGATTCATAAAGTAATTCAGCTCTGTAGAGCATTTTTATATTTGGAATTCAAAATCTGTGCTTAGGCCACAAAAAAGTAAGATAAAAATTCTTTCACCATAAAACTAAGAATTTAGATTTAAAACTTATTATGTCATATGTTTATCTCTTCTTAATGGAAAATACTCAACACATAATTCTCTGTTTTTATAATTTTTAGATGTACGAATATTTAAGAAATTCATAACTATTTCACCTTTTTATGAAACTTAAAAATTTCCAAATAACGCTTTGATTGACAAATCTAAAAATTTGTCAATAATTGATCTATTGTATTGTAAGTTTAAATGTAGGACGACTTTAAATTTCACAATGACATTACTTTTCAAGTACTTAAACCTTTCTTCAATTTTGAGAATTCTTCCCGAGGTTTATTTCAAGTGAGTGACTATTTCTTTTTACATTCTCATCATGGATGAGAAGGTATTTGGTTTTATGTGAAAAATGACTTTCGAAAATTTCATCAAATCTTTACGTTTTGAGACCCCTTGAGTCCGAAAAAAGGGTTTTTACGAAAGTGTCTGTCTGTCTGTCTGTCTGTATGTCGTGTGCGGCATAACTCTCGATAGAATTATCAGATTGAATTGAGCTTTGGTACACTTTATCGGAGCCGAAAAAGTAAGGACAAGTTCGTTAACCAGCCACATCCAATCAAAATTGAGGGATGGAGCACTACTTTTGTGTTTTTGAAAATAATTTTTTGAAAAAATCAAAAATTTTAATACTGGTTTTAGATAGTTCTCATAAATCTCTAAAAATTATCTTGATAAAGTTTTTTGATTAAATCAAAATTAGAAATATTACAGCATATTCAAATTCGAAAAAAAGTCAATATCAAAATTCCATTTTCCAGTTAAATTATACGAGATACGAAAAAACGTTATGATACAATATTATTGAATACATAAAGACCTACAAATTTGAATTATAATATTTTTTCATAAGATGCATATTTTTCTTTTTAATTAAAAAAAAAACTATTGAAAATCCAAAATTGAATTTTTTAACAATAATATTGGAAATACCAAAAAAACGTAAGAATACAAAGTTGTTCGTTTCAAAAAGATCTATAAATTTTGTCTGACACAGTTTCTGATAAAAGATATATTTTTCGTTTCAATTCCAAAAAATACGATAAAAATGAAAAAATTCCATTTTTTAGACAAAATATGTGAGATGCAAAAAAAACATTTAGATGGAAAATTGTTTGCCTAAATGAGGTCTACAAATTCTGATAAAGAAATTTCGGGACAGGATGTATATTTTATGTTTTGATTTTTAATATTGAAAAAATTCGATTTTTTTCACCAAAATATGTGAGATACGAAATAAGCGTTGTTCTGCAAAATCGTTTCCTTAAATAAAGTCTACGATTGTTTTTCCTTTTTAGATATGTGGAAGAAAGTAAATTCTTTTAATCATGTAATTTATTAAAAAGTTATACTGAAATGTATACAGAAAATCGAGCGCGAAGCGCGAGTGTCATGATGAGAATGTGTTCCTTAAGGCCGATAGAGCCTTAAGTAAATTGAATTTCCTGTTTCACTTAAATTCAAAAAGAAATTCAGTGACTTTGAGAAAATGTGTAATTCACATCATCTGTAATATTATTATAAAATTGGTTTGAGCTTCAGTATCAAAATATAAGAAATAAACTTAAATGTATGCGAAGAGCACAAGACCGAGCGAGCGAAGCGAGCTGCGCGCGAAGCGCGCGATGAGAATGTGCCCGCGAAGCGGGCAGATTTTTTAATTAAAAAAAAGAAATAGTTACTCACTTGAAATAAACCTCGGGAAGAATTCTAAAAATTGAAGAAAGGTTTAAGTACTTGAAAAATAATGTCATTGTGAAATTTAAAGTCGTCCTACATTTAAACTTACAATACAATAGATCAATTATTGACAAATTTTTAGATTTGTCAATCAAAGCGTTATTTGGAAATTTTTAAGTTTCATAAAAAGGTGAAATACTTATGAACTTCTTAAATATTCGTACATCTAAAAATTATCGAAACAGAGAATTATGTGCTGAGTATTTTCCATTAAGAAGAGATAAACATATGACATAATAAGTTTTAAATCTAAATTCTTAGTTTTATGGTTCAAAAGTTTAATTTTCGATTTTCAATAACATTTTTTAAAAATAGGTGGTTAATTTTGAAATTTTTGTCACTCCTACATTATTGGACGATCATCGAGGCAGTGGCAAAAATTTCGAACTCATCCATCTAATTTGAAATTGTTACAGCCGTAAGACTATGCCGTTAGGCAAAATAAATGAATCTTCCTGTGGAGAAGGAGATGTCAAACGCCTGTGTCGCTTAATTGGTTAGAGCAGTCTAGCAGCAATCGAAAGTTCCAGGCTCGAATGCAGGCACAGAAGAAAGCGTCTCTTTTTTCACAGGAAGTTTTAAAATTCTTTAAATTAGTTTTTTATTTAAATCAAAATAAAGGAAAATATACGTTTTCTAAAAAAAAATGATGCGATTGGAATTTGTACATCTTTTTGTAGTAAATAATTTGTATTATAACGTTTTTTTTTGTAACACGTATAATTTAACTGGAAAATGGAATTTAGATATTGATTTTCTTGAAGCTTCAACATGCTGTAACTTTCCTACATCTTTTTTAATCGTAAAATTTTATTAGGTTAATTGGTAGAGATCTATCATTAATATCAGTAACCATTTTTGCAAGTTCTGATTAAAAAAAAAAAATTAAAAAACACAAAAATGCTTATATTTGCACAATTAAGGTCGGATGTGGCTGCTTGGCGAACTCGTCCTTTCTTTTTGTATTCTCAAAAAATGTCGCCAGGGTCTGGTAATCCTCTAATTTTTAATTATTTTTTCAGGAAACGAAGCTTATTTAAAGAAGATAAGCGCGTCAACTCTTCGAAAAGCAGGACTTTGTGGAGATCACTTTTTCCCTGAATCGTTTTGGAATAACACGAAAAATAGGCTGAAATCGAATCAGAACCCGATTCCATATTGGAATGCTTCAGCAGAAGAAGACGAAACCGAGAAGAGAATGCAAGAGGATACAAAGAAGAGAATGCAAGAGGAAACAAAGAAGAGAATAAAACAGAAAATAGAGAAGAGGATACAAGAAGAGATACAGGAAATAATAGAAGAGGAGAAAGGGGAAACCGACAAAGAAGAAGATGAAACAGCGAATAGAGAGACCGGAACTGGCAAAGATGCGTCAGGAATTATTTCAGAAACATCTGATAGTGAAAATGAAATACCTGTAAAGAGAGCGAAAGTGATAAAAACTTATCCAGGAGCTGCCAAGAAGGATAAGTTTATCACCCTGGATGAAGAAAATGATCAAATGGAATGGTCAAAAATCGAACCTCCATTACCCAGTACTTCAAGCTATGACATTCAGGGAACAGGTACTCTCTCTGCTGAAGAGAGAGTGGAAAACATTAAAAAGGGTTTGACTAACAAGTTTAAAAAACTGAGAAAGGATGACGAGTCAGTTAGAAGGAAAATGGCGAGGAAAATTCAGAGCCTGCAGCAACAATTGAAGGCTGTAAAGGAAAAATACAAACGAGACATGGCCGCAATAAAACGAAGAAAAGTCAGTATTTCTGAGTTTATGAATGTGCATCATTGCCTTAATCCTGTATCTCGTGCAATTGTAACGATGCAACTTCGTCACCAGAACAACGCACGTTATAATAAAGACGAAAGAGATTTCGCAAAGAGATTAAACTTTTATTCTGCATCAGCGTACAGACATATGAGAAAAGCTGGATTCAGGCTTCCTTCTGAGTCATCGGTACGAAGGTGGATTGCTGAGTATGATATAAAGCCAGGATTCAGTGAAATTATTTATGAAAAATGCAAGGAAAAGTTGGATCAATTGCCGTCAGATGAAAGGATATGTGGCTTAAAGTGGGACGACTTCAGCATTAAAAAATGTGAAGAATATTCCAAATACTGCGACCTTATTGAAGGCTTAGTTGATTTGGGCCCATTGGGCCGAAAAAACATCCCAGCAACAAACGTTTTGGTGTTTTCTGTGGACAGTTTAAATGCAAAAAAGCCTTTTTCTCAGCCGATGTCATATTTTTTAATTGACAAGAGTGTGACCAGCGATGTGATTGCACATCTTGTAAAACGCTGTCTTTCGAAACTAGCCGAGTGTGGGGCAGATGTAAGATTCCTCACTTGTGATCAGGCAACTACAAATCAACACTGCATCTGGAAAACATTTGGAGCAACTATAGAGAAACCTTTCTTTGAGTATGAGGGACGAAAGTATTTTTGCAGTTTTGATTTTCCACATTTGATTAAAAATTTATTGAAACAACTACGAACACACCAGTATTTGTACGATGGAGATGGAAACATAATAGCCAATTACCAAGATTTCGTAAATGCATGGCTCTATGACAAAAAGAGTACAACTAGCAATTTACTTGGACATATAACGGATGTGCATATGGCTCCAAATAATTGGGAGGTAATGAATGTTGAAAGGGCTATGAACTTCTTCAGCAAGAGATTTGCAGCGGCGATACGGCTAGCTGGGAGAGATACAGGGGACAAGGAGAATAAAATTCATCGAGAGGATGGGAAACCTGATACTTGGGAAAGAACTGCAAATTTCGCCGAAGAATTGGACAAAGTGATAGATGCAGCCAATGCATACCGATTGATATTTCATAATCCTGCAAAACGCCCATTGTCACCAAGAAATCCACATATTGAAGAAACTCTACAAAAGTTTCTGGATTGGTCTTTAACATGGACTACGAATCCAAAATCAAAAAGTAAAGCGCCATGCCTAAAAGGTCTACCACTAACAGTAAATGCAATTATTTGTTCATATCATGATATTCAAAAAGATTTTCCAGGATTTGAATTGGCAGCTGGACTTTGTAATCAAGACTCTTTGGAACATTTATTCTCGAAACTTCGCCAAAGAGGAGGTCATGTTAGCAATCCGACAGGAAGGATGGTTCGCTTAGCTTTACGGCATATACTCTCCAGTGGAAAAATTGAAGGTGGTACAGGAGCCAATGTCCAAATAGGAGATAAAAATCTCCATTTATTGATAAACTCTCCAAGCGGCGTTGAGAAACAATTCGGACAGAACTGCGATCAACTTATCATGGATCACCTTAAGAAAGTTGAAGAAGATGACGATACCGAAGAAATAGAATCGGCTGTAGAAGCGATTGAAAGAAATGAAGATTTGATCCTCAATGAAACAGAAGATGCGAATAATGTCGAAATTCAAGAAGCCGAAGATTCAAGCTCGAAGGAAAAGGAAGAATCCAGTAATTCAGTACCGGAAATTTCCTTTTACGAACTCAATGCTGTTACTTTTTTTGCTGGTTACGTCGCTTCTAGATGCTTCCTAAAAAACCAGTGTGAATCTTGTCGAGAAGACATGATGAAGACTCCGATGGAAGAGAGCAAGGATAACGAGTACTACATCCGACTGAGGGAATATAAAAATTTGGACGAAGATGCTCCAGAAGTTGAGAAACTGACAAGACCAAGGGACCAATTTTCATATATTGTTTATGAACAACTGCGATCATTTCATTCGTCTTGGGAAAAGTACTGGAATTCTGAAAATTTGCTGGACCATTTGACAGAAGAAGCTAAAATTCATACGAAACAGCATTTCCCAGACTGGTTTAAGGCAGACGGTCCGTGCAATGAACATCGCCTGAATGCCCTCAGATTCATGCTGAGGGTGAAAATCTACGCTAAAACTCGGGAACGAAATGGACAACGAAAGGCAGCTAACATTCACATGAAAAAAAGGGCAGAAAGGTCAACATTGTTATGAACAATTGAGGTAAAAAATAACTTTATGTATCCTTTCGGGGTGTCTATTCGTATATGTAGAACCCTGAATTATTAAGGAATTATTTCAAATCGTGTTACATTTTTTTCATGAATTATAAAAATTAATAGCAAAATATTGATCTGAAATATTTCAAATAACGCTAGCTTTGAAAGTTTGAATTACTGTAATTCCTCCACATTTCTAAATCTTTCTTTTTGTAATGTAAAGTGCTTGCAAACTCAAAAAATGTACATTTAATAAGGTTTTCTAAGTTGAACTGCTTTTATAACAGAAAAATCATAGTACTGTGAATAGATTTCTATTCCTGAAACAATGTAGAGATGATACCTGGAAACCTGGAATTGTCAAGTCATTTTTTTCTCAATTTGAGTAGACACCCTAATTTTGCAGAATTTATTTTCACATATATATATATTGTACTGTAAACTGAATTTGGTAATGAGAAAGAAAAATCCTGATCTTCAATTACGCTATAACACTTTTACTTCAACTTTATAAATACTTTGAGTTCCTTTTCAATCGAGGATCCGGAACGAATAACTCGCTCAGCGCTCGAACGTGCCAGAACTGTTCACCTCTGATCTCATATTCGCTTGAAATCTTAAAAGTCGCAAAGTCAATTCTTTAAAAATATAGACATGTGCAGAATAACTTAGATGAAATTTTTTTGTATCTCAAGTTTTTTTGTCGTATGATGACTGAAATTTAAAAACTAAAAAATTTAAAACCTGATATTCAATAAGTTTTAAAATGAAAACCATCGTGTGTTGAATAAAATTTCAAATCGATTGAAATTTGGCACACACACTATGTACAGTCTATCTATGTACACAAATTTAAAAAAAAATCTACAAATTCCCTTTTTTTAATAATATTTAATTGCAAATTGAGGGTGGTAGGTAATCATGTTACTTTAGTTTCGCCGAAAAAAGTATCGAAGAAACTTTAGAGTTAAAAAAACTTTCTTCGAGACATTTGTTGACTGTTATATAAGAAAGCTTCTTGGTAAGTTTCAAACCAATGCAATGAAAACTGGTGGAAATATGGATTTTGAAACGTAGCTCTCGACGCCAGTATCGATAGCTCCATAGGCAGAATAAAGCCGTGGAAAACGATAACAGTGAAAATACGTTGGTTCGATGATGCTTAGTACTCATGGAGCTATCGTTACTGGCGTCGAGAGCTACGTTCCAAAATCCATTTTTCCACCAGTTTTCATTGCATTGGTTTGAAACTTACCAAGAAGCTTTCTTATATAACAGTCAACAAATGTCACGAAGAAAGTTTTTTTAACTAATGTTTCTTCGATACTTTTTTCTGCGAAACTAAAGTAACATGACTACCCACCGCCCTCAATTTGCAATTAAATATTATTAAAAAAAGGGAATTTGTAGATTTTTTTAAAATTTGTGTACATAGATAGACTGTACATAGTGTGTGTGTGCCAAATTTCAATCGATTTGAAATTTTATTCAACACACGATGGTTTTCATTTTAAAACTTATTGAATATCAGGTTTTAAATTTTTTAGTTTTTAAATTTCAGTCATCATACGACAGAAAAACTTGAGATACAAAAAAATTCCATCTAGTTATTCTGCACATGTCTATATTTTTAAAGAATTGATTTTGCGACTTTTAAGATTTCAAGCGAATATGAGATCACAGGTGAACAGTTCTGGCACTTTCGAGCGCTGAGCGAGTTATTCGTTCTGGACCTTCAGTTTACAATAAATTTTCAAATCATTTTAAACAATCTGAGGATAATTATACGTTTTCTGAAGTATAAGTTCTATTAAATTTTCAGAATTCAGACATCATTTGTCAAAGTGCAGTTCAAGCTTCCAAACTGTCTGTGCACAGCGCAGGTTGAATCACAAAAAGGCATTGGTAAAGTCAAATAATATTTTATTCCATATAAATACAAAATTCTAATTTATTGTTTGTAATAACAGAGTATGTACGTTCCCACCCACTATTATTGAAATTTGTTGGAGTTCAAAATGGAAATAAAGCATTTTTGGTTTAATAGAGGTATGTTTGATATTTATAAATAAAATAGTATATATTGCATTCAATATCAGGCAATGTTCTTTAATAAAAATAATCATCATCAACAATAAATAATTTTATTTTCAGGTCATTGGTAATTCTGGATGTCATAAACTATGTTGATAGCAAAAGGTTTTTTATTCATCGAGGCTTCATTTAAAATTAGAAGGTTAGATAATAAAATATTATTCGTCATAAAACCCAACTACAAATATTATTTTTTGTAAAGTTGCTAATTGGTAATTTATAATTGATAACAGATGAGGTTATTAATGTCCATATCCACGATGGAAAAATCTGGAATTTTTTTCGATTATAAGGGAAAGAATATATCACTTATCATGGAGGTAAATATATCTAATATATAAGTTTGTAAAATTCAACATTGAGCAATTACTCACAGTGAATAAAGTAATGAAAAATATATAATTTTATTTGCAGGATCAAAAGGATGTCATCACTGTTGTTCAAACGAATTTAGGAGACAAAGGAGAGTAACTTGTGAAAAATTTATATTCCGATTATACTGGTAGGTAGTTGAATTTTAATGCCGTCTTCTATATTCAATTTCAGTACCATTAAAAATAATATTCGATATTTAATTTTTTTAAATTCATTTGATTGAAGGTTTACTACATTTCGGTTTCATAAATAAAAGCAGAAAGAGGAGAGAAAAATTCATTGAAGGAGGGTGTTTCGGTCAAATATCATTGGTGTTCCGGTATTGTCAGGTATTTCAGTCATATTTAGAATTTGAGTTAGTGTAGTAAAAATTAATATTCTGCAAATAATTCTGTCATTACTCTAATTGTAGGTTTCCCCAAGCTTCGCACTTTAACTACTGCGAGAGAGATGCTACTTTTTTCATAGGTAAGAGCTATGTATGCGTTAAAAATAGAAATATTGATAGGAATGGACGTTAATTAGTCAAATTTTTTTCAGAGCTGTCTGGCTAGATCCTATGTAACTTATGCAACTTCAGGATGAAAGGAATCAAGAAATTTATTTTAAAAAGTGTAAAAAATATCTTGCGTTTATTTATCAAAATAGTAAAAGTTTGAATAGTATTGTAAAAAGTTATTTTTGCTTTTATTTGAAATTTTATACCTTGGAATTCTTAAATTTTCAAATTTATTTGCTTAATTTAACTTTATTTTTAGACTAAAGTATTCCAATTAGAAATTTGGTATAAATGACAGAGTGAATGTAAAACTTGAAATTCGGCAAAACTATTTTCTGTTGAAAAATAAGTCTTTTTTTAATTTTATGCGAGGGGGAAAGATGTGGTTTTGATTTTCTAAGTAGAAATATGTGTAGGTTATCTAATCTATGTAAAATCGTAGTCGAATTTGTTACCAATTTTTTTTTAATTACGAAATTCTTAGTTAACATTTAAGGAATTTTAAGTATGCTGTTCGATATTTTGATTTATTTTATATTTTATTATCTTATTTCATTTAATTTGTCTTAGTTTTTGATATTTGTTATGTTAGACTCCTTCCGGAGGTTTTTCCACAACGTGGTTTTTCCCTGCCGGATTGTGCTGAAGCAGTGTGAGGTACTTATAGAGATTTTGTAATGCAGAAGCACAGGCAAATGCGGGAGTCTGTTAGGTGAATCAAAATTATTTAATAAATATTACTTTTGTTTCCATCCTTTGATTCAATGAGTTAATCATTTTAAACCCTTCCGTTTCCCTCCACCAAGCATCGCATTATTGTACGTCGTGAATTTATATTTTATTATTTTTATTTTATTCCAAAATTTTATTAATATAAAGAATTTAGATATTCAGGGTAAGTTTTATCTGTATAGTAAGAATAATTTTTAATTTTTAAATTACAATTTGCTAGTATGAGGACGGGTGTTGTTTGAAATTCGTTAAAACACACATAATATTTACGAAATGAACTTAAACACATTTTTTTTTTAATAACAGAATTGATTTTAGTTTACTATTATTAATATCTCTAATGAAATTGAACATTTTTCAATATCCTCGGTCTCATATTGAACATAAATTTTTATTAAATTTTTTAACTTACAACGAATGTTGTTGACATTTTTCCTTGCATTCTTCTTGGGGCAGAATTTCTAAGAAGCAAATTTCAAAAATTCAAACAATGCTTGCACTGATAAAATACGTGTTTGGTTTTTTTAAAATGAATAATCTCATTTACATTTTGTGAAAATTTCTCAACATATATTTCCTATGGATGTTAAACACTTCTGTCTATGTTATGTATTTTTAAATTTTCAAATTTTTCATATTCCCCATTCGGGCTCATGTAAAATCTAGGGAAAAATTTCCCTAATTTTTGTCGATATTTCACGTAAATTTTTTTGGAAAACGAGACCAAGGAAGGGTATCGAAAAGTGTATCGAGAAATAAAAAATTCCACTAAGTTTCTGTTTTGGAAAATCACTTTTTTAATTCCAAATTTTGGTATATGAAGAAAGCATAGATTATTATACAAAAAAGATTTTAGATTAGGCATTTGTTCCGTTTTCAAAATTAAGATAAATGAATATATCTTTTAAAGTTTTCAAAATTTCTACATCGATTTTTTATTTCGCTTTTTATTATATTAGAGTTACCTTCTCTGATCTACTCTATCGACATTAGCAGATTGTTTAACTGCAGCCCTGTTTTACCGCTCAAGTAGCAGCATCGACCTTTCATTTTAGTTCGCAAAAGCAGAGTTCCATAGAATGCGCTGTGGAAAATCACTCGAAATCGAATGCACGTGTTGAGCAATCTCCCCTCATCTCTGGATAGACGAATAATTGAAAAAATCATTTAATAAATATATCCAAAAGATGGAAAGCCCGAAACTGACATCTAATTCGAAAAAGAAATGCGGCTTCGTATGTGCAGTGAACAGTTGTAAGTCTAAGGGTGCCGTCCCATGTGGGCGCATAATTCAAAGCAGAAAACGAACAGCCAATTACAGAAAAAGTTTAGATTTCTTTCTTCTTCAAGGTGATCTGTAATTGGATATTCTTTTTCCGCTTTTCACTTTGCGCCCACATGGGACAGCACCCTAAGTGACTGAAAAATGCAGATTTGAGCTAACATTTCTTCCCTCCTACGTTCGGAATTTTGTCCAAATCGACAATTATTTTAGCATTCCCAAAAAGACCGACGTGTTGGTTGCATGGAAGAAAGCAACAAAAATAAGAGACGTGAAATCCAATTTAAGGGTCTGTTCACGTCATTTTACCACATAAGATTTTCTATTTCCTGGTAATAAGTATTATTCTATATTAGCCTAAACAATTTTGATCCTTCAATTAGAATAATCATTTCTTATACACATACTCTTCCCCGATAAAATTTATTTTTCCCTGATTGATTTCAGCCTATTGGCAAATTTCTTGAATCGTTAAAATCATTGTTAAATATAAAAATAAACAGACCCACATATGTAAACAATGCATTTTGACACTTAGTTTCTGCCATATTGGATCATATGTGACCCACGTGACTTTCGAGAGCCACGCCTCCATGTCCGATCCCAATACTTAATTATTTTTTAATGTCACCACTTTTGATTTTCTTGTCAGCTTTTAATTAATCACTTTTGAAAAGCACTAATCGGGCGATCACGCGCCCATAGCTAGCGGCAGAAAATCTCCGAGTTTTCGAATTCAGAAGAGAAGTCGGTTGCGTGCGCAACCAAACTTACAGTTCCTACTTTATTCACACGGACGTAGCCTGCAATTGTGTGCGCATGGTTGGCGTGTCCGATCTGAGCACACTGAACTGTAATGCATGTACTTCACGAAAAGCGAGCACTTTTATCTCGGAAGTTCATAATGCATTGAAATGGTAGAACTTCCCGTTCGCGGCGCTTGTGTTGCAGTGGTGTAACGAGCGACTATAGGGTCTCGCTCGAAGTCGATTAATTTAATCAAATGTTCGATATCAGCTCGCGGCATTTTCAATTTCAAAACAAAAATATAGTTTAATTTAGGAAATTCACATCTCGTTATTATAGCGTTATTATAGCGATAATTAAAAACAAAGTTTTATTTAATAAAATATTACAACGACGTTGAGTTGTTCAATCACTTCTAGCAATGGAAATAGCGCAACCTATACTTAGAATAACCTAAGGGCTTGTAATACCTGAGAAAAGTAGCAAGTTCATATGAACAATTTAATCCATTTTCCACATGTTTTTATCCAAAATACATAAAATGTTATTTCTAAAATTTACGAAATGACAGAGAAGAGAAAAACGGACGTAGATAGACTACTTTTGGTTTTGATCATGAAAAAAGAATTTCTGATATATATAGTTTTTTGTTCTATATGTATATTGCTTTGTACTGAATAAATAAAGTTTTAATTTGTATCTAGAAGTCGCTAAAGAAAAAAATAGGTGGCGTGGTCTCCCAACTCACGACTTTGATGAACCTCTTCTTTCAAGTTCAGTCAGTTCGGAACATTTCTCCTTTGTTTCAAATATATTCAATTTAAAACCATAAACCATAAACATTTTTTTTCACATGCATAATCTCTTCTTTAAATTTTGTAACCTGTCACAGAAACAGAAAACCAAATTCAAATAAGAACATTGTACTCATTTTTATTTGTCGTAAAAAATGAAAAGTATCTTTAAATTTTTTTGTTTACAGTGCAAGAAGAAAATTGTTAGCCTTATGATAAAAAATATTGTGTAAAATAACAAAGACAAGTTTACATACTTTTGCTTTTATTCGTTTGAGTTTTCCTTTTAGCGGTCGTACTTTGTCAACTTTTTTCTGCGTGGCTTTCAACTTGGTTTGTTTTCTTCTAAAATTATCACGATCTATAGTTCTTCGGCGTTGCATGCGACATAGAAAGCAACGCTCGCTTCGCGAAGTTATTTTCAAAAAACCTAGACCTCCCTCAGATCTGAAATAAAAAATATACATTTAACTATTAATCATACAAAAGTAATTTTTAAAACACTTATTCTTTCACTTCACCTCATCGCCTCATCCCGCAACAGGGCTTAATATTTTCCAAAACTTATCCTGGAGAGAATGCACGTTTCGTATTCCCGGCACAATCCTCAGTACCTCCTTTATATACACCTACAAAAATATGTATTTATTCACTGGCAGGACGAACTGCATACGTCATCAATGCATAAAGTAGTGAATTCCCACTAAAATTATAAACTGAGGTAGTAAAACCTACTTTTACAGACATGTCGGTATCGACGACCAGCTTCTTTTCACTGTAACATAATTCATCCCATTCTCCTATGATTACCCTTGAGCGATTACTTATTACTGACAACCACTTTCTCCACTTTCTAGGTAACTTTCTTTTTTACGTCGCTTTGTAATTTGCGGAATGTATAAATGGGAGTTTTCTCCTGTTACAAAAAAAAATGATTAACAAATTATTGACCGTTGAATAAATGTCAGTCTGACAATTGAAGAAAACCACACTTACGATATTTGTGCTTCCGATTTGAGGACATTCCTGAGAGCGTGATTCATGCTCAACGAGATTACAAGTCATACTGACGTGCTCAACGCGCTCAGGTGCTGCTTTACAATCCAAATCTTCATTAGTTGGATTCACTGAGATAGAAGTACTGTTCGCATCACCGGGATTCTGAAAAAAATTGATAAATATTTATCATTCAGAATTCAACGATGAGCGTGTTGAACATATATATAAGTGTGAAAGAGGTTTTGTAGTACCTCGAAAAGTGGAAAGAATAATCTTCACTGATTACATTTTGAACATACTTAAATGCAGCAGTACATATTTAGCCTCTAATATTTTGCGATCAGAGTAGTAAACATTATACATGCATAAGTGTTCAAGTTTCGTAATACCTCAAAATAGGAAACACCCTCCCTACTGACGTCTTGATCGGTATTTCAAGATCCTGTACTTCTTGAATTTTTAGAATTATATATTCTAAAAATATATTCATTCATCACAAATTTGTATGCGTATAAAAAAAATATAATTAAAATTTGTTCATGCATTTTATGAAAGATATGGCTGGAATTCGAAAAGTTTCACAAGTCTACAAGTACCCAAATATTCAGCGAAGAGCGCACTTCTATAAATCAACATACCTTCACAGGAATGGCATTTTGTCTTAAGGAAACTTGCCCTCTCCGTATTAGATCTATCTTTCTATCCGGCATTGGAGTTTCAAAGAACTCTTGCAATTCTTTACGTTTAAAGTGCGCTTTACAAAGAACATAATTTTCATTCAAGCTGATAGAAAAGGCTTCTTCCCATTCCCGCTTCAAATTATCCTCCTGCAAAAAATAATTAATTGAGAGATTTTAAGTTTAAAAAAGTAAAACGTATCTTCGTGAAGTACTTATGACGTTGAGTGAAGATAGGTATAGAGGAGACATCCAGGGCGATTGAATGGTCCAAACCTTGATGGGAAAGACGCCAGTGGTAGGTAAAGTTCCAGAACCAACCACGGGGATCGACACTTTCGAAAGTCGACAAAATCTCACGGATAAGAAGTAAGTTGTAGGGATGTTCGATTCCGATTCGATTCTCGAAAAAATCGATTTTTTGGTAGAACGATTTCGATTTTTGAATCGATTATTTGCTGCTCGATTTTCTTGAGAATCGATACTTTACCCCCAGAATCGGAAGATCGATTCTCTTTCTTCCTTCTGGATTTTATCCTTTATCAGCAGTCACGACCCTATTGATAGAGGAAGAAAGCATAATCTTGTGGGTCGTGTGGTATTTTCCATCTGCATAGAAAGAAGATATTAAAGCGCCCAAGGCAGCCATATTTATTGACCTAATTAAACCACGTGTTGAGGTGTCGTTCCATGTGAGCGCAAAGTGCAAAGCAGAAAACGAACTACCAATTACAGAAAAGCTTAAGATTTCTTTCTTCCTAAAGGTGTTATAATGTAATGTAATTGGCCTTTCGTTTTCTGCTTTGCACTTTGCGCTCACATAGAACGGCACCCTTATGCGAGCATCCGGCATTGTAAGCTACGCACAAAGCACAAGCGTGAAACGAGACAATGTAAAATGTAAAAAGTATTTCGAATCCGCAAAAAGTGTAAAATCCTAACAATGCTGAATATCGAAGCCGACTTTCATCTGCGCATTTGCAGCAGTTACTATTCTTACACTCTTTGTCAAAATTAGAATGGCAACTATAGGTAATGAATCTAAAAATTTTAAAATTCTTCAAACTGATTTTGTTTATTATCCAAATTCTGATCTGATATAAAATTTTCTTTTTTTCAGGTGTAAATGCAGAAGATATTAGTATTGCCTGATCAGTATTATTGGCAGTAGTGTAGAAAAAACAAATTTCTGATCTCAAAGATTGAAACATGCTTGTGTAACAAATGATTTGTTAAGCGTATCCCTGGCGAAAGTATCGGATAGCAATTCATTCCGAACCAATCAAAACTATTCAGCATTCCGATGTCTGTATCCGAGCCAATGCGAATCATTCCCAACCAATCTGAAAAACGTTTTGTATCTCGTTTGATGAAAAACAGTGAATCCGTTTTAATCCAAACCAATCCGAAACCAAATTTTGAATTAGAATCAATCCGAATCGAAATTGTCGGATTGTTGCTTCAGATTGAATCGGATTAGGTCGGGTCGATTTTTGACCGTTTTTAATCAAACAAATCGTTTTCAGATTGGTTCGGAATGATTCGCATTGGCTCGGATACAGATATCGGAATGAATCGGAATAGTTCTGATTGGCTCGGAATGAATTCCTATTCGATACTTTCGGTAGAGATATCGCTATTATGAATTTATAACTATGAGAAACTGAATATTTTTTACGAATAGATTATTGGGCTTTCCTTTGGGAAAGACGACTAAACCAAGGATTGCAAAAGAAATAATTGAGTATCAACAAAAATATTTAGATTTTTTACGATTGATTCTTGCAGAATCGATTCTTTTGTTTCGGTTTTTACGTGAATCGATTCTCTTTTATTCGGTTCAGATTCGATTCAAGAATCGATTATTTTTTAAGAATCGAACACCCCTAGTAAGTTGCAGGAGTAAGGCCCAAACTTGTGTTGGTGAATCTGCTGTATTCATGATGGGTCACGTAGTCCTCGTCAATTCAACCCTAGCTTGTCGACAGAATTTCACAAAATAGCTTTTTACCTCTTTTCCTTCTACTTCGCTCTTTACTAGTCTTCTCTTAAAATCGGATATATATTTTTTTTAAATATATATATATAAAATAATACATAAAAGAGTATATATAAAATATTTTATATTATATATATATATATAGTATTATGTATTATATACCCGATAGCAATGTCGTAGGCAACATTTGTCAATAACACATCCATCGGATTTACCGAAATTTATACATAATTGACCTAAGATGCGACCGCAAAACGCTAAGATTTTCCATGCATTAAAAATGAGCCTACTGACAGAGCAAAATCTGCACCATAACAGATCATTCGTATTGAGACCTTCCATTCCCTTACTACCTCTCCATTACAGCAGCATAGTGTATGCATCAAGTGTAGCATTCTGAAAGACGCATTTAGGCTGTTTTTTTGCACCATGCCATCATAAGGCGACGCAGCATATGATGCTCAAATAAATGTGTCACTACTCATGACTCTAAAATAACATGTGGGAATATTTGTTGGGTTGGTATAGAATTTATTTTGCCAACAAGTTGATCACACCAATGCAAATTTATTTTCAGGCTACTTAGCAAAGTTGAAAATTAACATTGAATACTGCTAACACAAAAGTTATTAACATTAATGCACATTCCTAACCTTCGTTTTTTTTAGTAATAAGGAAACGAACTTCAAGTGCCACACTGACATCACCAACCAAACAATCAAAAATTCTCGGGTTGACGATTTTCTGATGAAAATGATCGGAACAGAGAAAAATGTTGTAAAAACCATAAGAAGTAGAATAATATTACAAAATAAAAGCAATTTATCCGAATAACACTTGGCACGTGATACAATAAAACTTAACATTCAACGAGATAGAGGTATTCTTTCTGTAATTCCAAAAATGTATTCCGCAATTTTCAGCCATTGATAATATTTTCGAAGACTTCATGCGTATAAATATTACGTAAACCCTAACAAATTGTTTTACGAATTTCGAATTCTGTATTTTTAATGTGATGCACAGCGACTGTGATGTTGCCTCTATTGACAGAAGTCTGCGGCGTCTTTTAATGACTAACTGAATGCTCATTCGTGGCAGAATCGTATTCAACACGTGATTGCGAAAAAAACACGACCAGATGTGACCCAATATTTCTGTGTTATTCCGGCATGACATTTTAACCTGTTAATCACACGTAAATGCACAATGAATAGTACACTGGAAATACTCAACAAATCTTTTTCGTGAATAAACACAAATAAGTATGAATCATTGATACATATAAGTCTCTCATTTCAATTGACGAAATGTTGAGCTCAATCTTTTTGCTATCGGGGATTATATTTTATATTATAAATTTTATAATATAATATATATATAAAATATTTTGTGTCCAAACGGGCGGAAAAAGTTCATACCGCCCGCTTCAAAGGGCGATAATGTTCATACCGCCCGCTCCAACGGGCAAAATGTCCATACCGCACGAAACTTGACTGCCCGCGGCTAACTACGCACTCGCACGCAACGCGACTTTTTCCACCAATGTGGACACAAAACGTCGTGTGTACCTCGAGCGACATGGTAGCAATGTGACTCGTGTGAATACCGCCCTCGCTACGCTCTCGCGGGTACGCTTCGCACTCGTCACAATCGCCACCATGCCGCCCTTGGTATACAATCTACTATTATATTATAAATTTTGTATTATAATATATAAAATAATATATATAAATATTAAATATATATATAAATAAACCATGTATTAAAATTAAAATTTTTTTTTTTTAAATTTATTACATATTTATTGACGAATTGTTTTCAATATTCTTTCATTATCTTGATTACAATACTGAAGACATATAGACAATGGAAATAAATTATCAATGATGATATTTTGAAAGTTTAATATTCATACAATATAATTTTCCTTCATACAATACTGTTACAAAAAGTTAATATTATTCTCTATAGGGATACAATAATAATTGCTTTTTTAAAGAACTTTACAATTTTTAGAGAAATTAAAATTAATTCAATTTCAGAAATAGGAAACGGTCAAGTTGTAGAGAATCTTTTTTCTAAAAAAATGAACCGTGATTTATTAGAATCGCATCATTTTTAAAAATTTGGCTCGAAGCGATAAGAAAATAAGTTTGGGCAAAAATAAAATTTATTAATAATTCACAGTTTCTGGAAGGCAGTATCGTAATTGTAAAGAACCATCTCGACGATCGTCATCTCTTCAGATTATAAATATCAAATCCAAGCACCTGCAGGTGCAAAGTGTAGGCGTTATAAACGGATTTTTATAGAGGATCAATAAAATTTTGACTTAGTTTCTAGATCTACAGAATTATGACATGAAAGAATATTTTTATTTGTACGATTGCATCAATATTTTTCTTTGGATTTAAAAAAATTTGATTGCAAACTAGTTCCTGTAAATTATCTGTCTTAATTTAGTCGATTCAATGGAATTTAATAAATAGAATTTATTCAATAAAAAATAAATGACAGAATTTACGTAAATCAATTATTTGAGTCCCCAGAAATTTTTAATTATGATTAAAAATGTTTTTTTATTACTTAAACAGAGAAAAATCATTTCAATTAATCTATAGTAAAGAAGTAATAAAGTTAAAATGATCTGAAAACTGAGTTAAGGTTTTATAAATCCTTTGTAAAAATTCTTTCATAACGCCTATACTTTGCACCTGCAGGTAGGTGGATTTGAGATTTATAATCTGAAAAGATGAAGATCGAAGAGATGGTTCTTTACAATTCCATTGCTGCTTTACAGTAACTGCTAAGTAGTCGTAAAAGAGCCCTTTCGCCTTTCTTACAGTCAAAGTCTATAAAATAACTTCAGATCTGAAGCTGGTCATTTACATTCTCTAACAAATTATTATATATTAAGAGCAATACTTTGCTTTAATTTTAATTTTTCTAAGAATTGTAAATTTAAAAAAAAGCAATTATTATTTTATCCCTATAGAGAATAATATTAACTTTGTAACCGTATTGTATAAACGAAAATTATATTGTATGAAAATTAAACTTTCAAAATATCATCATTGATAATTTATTTCCATTGTCTATATGTCTTCAGTATTGTAATCAAGATAATGAAAGAATATTGAAAACAATTTGTCAATAAATATATAATAAATTTCAAAAAAAAATTTTTAATTTTAATACACGGTTTATTTATATATATTTAATATTTATATATATTCTTTTATATATTATAATACAAAATTTATAATATAAAATGTTTTATATATACTCTTTTATGTATTATTTTATATATATATTTTTTAAAAATATATATCCGATTTTAGGAAAAGACTAGAAAAGAGCGAAGTAGAAGGAAAAGAGGTAAAAAGCTATTTTGTGAAATTCTGTCGACAAGCTAGGGTTGAAATGACGAGGACTACCTGACCCATCATGAATATAGCAGACTTACCAACCCAAGTTTGGCCCTTACTCCTACAACTTATCTCTTATCCGTGAGATTTTGTCGACTTTCGAAAGTGTCGATCCCCGTGGTTGGTTCTGGAACTTTACCTACCCCTAGCGTCTTTCCCTGCAAGGTTTGGACCATTGAATCGCCCTGGATGTCTCCTCTATACCTATCTTCACTCAACGCTTATGACTTCAAAATCAAATACTGCATATTTTTCTCTACCTTAGGAACTTTGAAAAGCCTTCGCGGTAAGATATTTTCCTTTTCCATACTATATGAAGAGTAATTGCATTCTGCACATTTTCTTTTTCTCCTTACACTTCTTGACCCGTTTCTTTTGGGTTCCTGAAAGCAAAATAAAAGCCACTTATGGATGGTTATGTTTATGCTGTGCATTTGCGTAACATTCGTTTATTTTCTAGGCAGTAGTCCGTGTAATCACTCTTAAGAATCGTAAGTACCTACCTCGTTCATTTAAGAATCACTTTAAACTTTAATTTTAAACGTTTATGTTATATTATATTAAACATGTCTTTTCCATGCATAGCATGTAAAAAAATAATATTTATATTACAGCATGAATACCATATGCCATGACCTATGTGAATACAATAACCGTATTTCTTCTTCTTCTTCTTCTTCTTGGTTGTGGCTTCTTGCTGAATTAGCAAATGGCCATATCTATACAAAATAATCACATAGTTCCGCATGAGAAATAACTAAGTCCAATCGGGGTATCAAGCAGCACACAAAAGCGTCCAACGGCGCAAGACAGGCAAATTAAATCTCACATTCAGCAGTCAAGCCAGCAGTCAGAAGTCAAGATTAAGCTGTCTATAAGGAAAGGAATGGGTGCAAGGATAGGCGAGATTCGATCAAATCCCAAAGCAGAGGAAGGCAGTCAAAATAGGTCTATATGACCAGATCTCCAGAACGAAAAAAACTCCCAAGCTCCCAAACAGCCTCCGGATCCGGGTCAAAGAACAGATCCCCCAGATCAACACGCTCAGGGGGTCTCCCGGGAACCGCTCCGCCAAAAAGCGAAAGAACCTCGGCCTGCCCTCCGATAGGATCGGGCATTCACCGACCAAGTGTGCAAGGCTCTTCAGCTCCGCACCACACCCGCAACCAATATCCATATCCCATCCCATTCTAGCAAAATGGGTACCGGTACAAATATGCCCAGTTCTCAGACGCGTGACCAGACTGATATAGACCCTGGGAAACCTGTGTCCCGTAAACCATGGTCTAGGGGATTTAAAGGAAATTCTATCAAAATAAAAGGCACCACGACCAGACGATGAACCCGCGTAAGGCCACAAGATACGACACCAGGCCCCGTTATCCTGCCCGAGTGCGGATAAGAGGTCAGTCAGGGGAGTCCCACAGTTCACAATAAAGGGAAGTCGGGAGGCAGACCTAACCAAATAATCAGCCTGCTCATTACCAACGATCCCAGCGTAAGACGGGATCCATACAAAGCTGACCACGCACTTCTGCTCCCGGGCGATAGACAGGAGGCGAAGGATCCTGTAGGCATAAGGAGATGTACGAGCAGAAAAGAAGCCATCTCGTAGGTGGTAAAGTGCATACAGAGAATCGGAGAACACCACTGAGGAGGAAAAACGCATCCTAAGGATGTACTTGAGGGCGCAGAAAATGGAGTAGAGCTCAGCAGAGAGTATTGAGGTGAAACATGCAAGGCGAATTCCAAATCTGTACCCCGTGGAGGGGACATAGAAGCCAACACCCACACTCCCTGCGGAGTCATCACGCGACGCATCTGAAAACACCTGAACTGAATGCGAATACCGGGCATCAACCAAACCATCGAACTCCCCAGCAGGCTCAACAGCGCCCTTCACCTCTCGTCCAGTCTCAAAATCCAACGCAACAGGGATGTTCAGATCGGACCAAGTATAATCAAAGTGCAAAGGACGGGTCGTACGAAAGCACATTCCCAGCAAGCCCCGCACGCTCTCATAGGCAATGAGGAGGCCACACCTAGACGGGTTGAACCTAAATCTCCCGACCCGAGACTTCTCATACAGCAGGGTCAGCTTGGGAATCAACAGGCCATCCCTCGAAGCAGCATTCCTAAGGATGAAGCGACCACCTAAAAGAGAACGTCGCAAACCAAGCGGAGGCTCGCCCGACTCAGAGAGGAGAACAGCGATGGGCGTCGAGCGCATACAGCCCAGTGCCACGCGCAAAGCCTCATATTGTGCCCTATCCAGAATCCCCAGGGCCGACCCACCGGCACCCGCAAACAAGGGAGAGCCCCACTCCAGGTATGCCCTAACCAGCCCCCTATACACAAGCAGGAGCAAAGAGGGGGAAACCCCCCAAGAGACCCTAGACAGAGCCCTAAGCACACCCATCGAGGGATCGGGGAACTCGCAAAATGAGACCAAAGAAAGATGTTTTTGTTTTCTGAGGAACCTCTTAACCTCCTCATCCACTCTCCTACAAGCAACCCTACCTTCCCTGGTCTGTGAGGAAGTATACATCCTAAGAGCCTCTCGCCTTCTGAGAATGGCCGCATCGCACTCAGAATTCCACCAAAGCGGCTGGGACTTCCTCTTACCCGACAGAGAAGACGGACGATAAGCCCCACAGCGCTCCAAGGCTCGCGTGATCAACTCAAAGAACCCGGAGTATGATACCACCGGGTCAGAACGACCGTTAGGAGCCAAGTCAATGCCAGGCAGCCCGTCGTCAACCAGTTCCCGAAAACGGATCCAGTCCACGTTCTTGATGTTCAATCGATTCGATGTTGAGCGGGCATATCGAGGCGAAACCCCCAAGTCGCCCAAGACCAAAAAATGATCATATCCCAAGGTGTCCTCAGTTACCCAGGCCGAAGCCACCCCAATCCTTGAAGACGTAAGGAAAGCCAGATCCAGGTTCCCACCAGAGCGCCCCGCGGCGGCCAAGAAAGTAGGTACAGAGTCATTGAGAGGGGTCAGCCCATGATCAAGAACCACAGAGCACAACTCGCGCCCCTGGAAGTTGGAACATCTCGCCCCCCACAAAGGAGAGTGGGCATTGAAGTCGCCGCAGAAGAGCAGAAGGTCGCATCCCAGTGAACACCGAATTAGCGACGTCCACATATCAGCATTAATATCCGACTCCGGAGGTGCATAGACAGAAATGACCGACAAAGAGCCCAGAACGGTAGACAACCTGACAGCCACTGCATCCAATCGGTCGCGCCAAGGACCATCCACGAAGAGAGGAAGGATAGATAGACTCTCACGCACCAGAATAGCCGATCCGCCCCCTCCACCCCCCGGACGATCGCATCTATAAGTCAGATAGCCAAAGAACTCGAAAGCAACGTCCTCTCTAAGCCACGTCTCAGTAATACAGAGTACATCCAACTCCCTATCATGCAATAGGAACTCAATATCAGCCCTCTTGTTGTTCACACTGTGTGCGTTCCAGACTGCAAATCTAATACTCCTATCCGTGGAGCGCATAATAGACTAGGATAACAACAACAACACAAACCAGGGAATAGAGAAAACAAAGCTGAGGAAACAAATAGAAACAACAGTAAAGTAACAAAAAACGAAGAAACGAAAAAAATTAAATAAATAATTCAAAACAACCTAGAGTTAGGGAAAATTAAGAATAATTCAAAACCTAAAAACCTAGAAGCTAAAGAAGAACGTAAGAAATGCATACTGGCCGGGGCAAGCTAAGGCCCAGCACGACGTAATCCACCAGGAGGGCCCGGTCCCACCGCTAAGAGGGAGGCACCAGAAACCGCACTCGAAGAGTTAACAGAATCAGGATCCCCAGTCCCCCGGGCCCGGCTCCCCAGGGCGCCCAAGATCCAACAGGGACCTGGCAACCTCGAGAGCCGAGCCAGAGGCCGACGGCAGCGAGACAGAGGCAGAGAAACCCAAATCAACATCATGCAGTGTCGAAGGGGGATCCTCCAGCGAGATACGATCAAATCCAATCTCCAATCGGCGTCCCGGTCTCAGGATGCCCCGCTCCCGCAGTCCCATCTCCGCCTCGCCAAATCCACAACAATTCCAATAGCAATACTTGTTGATCTCAAACTCATACTGGTACACCGGACACTCACGAGAGGAAGCAACATGGTCACCGCAACAATTCGAGCAAAAAGCTGAGCGTAGCTTATTAGAACAAGCGTCCGTACGATGGTGCTCAGAACAGAACTCACATATGGGGCGCGAGCTGCGACACTGATTAGAAATGTGGCGGAATCTCTGGCAGGTGAAGCAGCGTCTAGGAGGGGGAATAACCGGAGTTAAAGGGTAAGAATAGCCCAGCAGGCGCACATTACGAGGCACACGAGCAACCGCCATCGTAAATTCAACCCTAGAAGAAATAGCCATCATCGTTCGTCCTCCTCCTCACAGCCACCGTCAAGTCTAGCAGGTCCGGGTCGAGCTTATTGGCGATATCTGAAGCCGAATATTTGGGGTCTATCGGGCCAGTGAATGCCTTTTTCCTAATCAAAGATGAAGGGATGAACAGCTTGAAACCTCCCCTCCTAAGGTCGTCCGAGCGAACAAGCGTGTTAGCATCCTCCCTAGCCTCACATTGAATCTTGACCTGATTCAGACCATTATAGAAGATGGTACGGCCTCCACTAATCACCAGATCAATGCACTCCGCCAGGGCCAATCGATCGTACTTGCCCAAGTTCTTCCCAGGTCTGGTACTCTCCATCAAAACTATGTATGGAGGTGGAGAGGCATCCGAAAACACATCCTGTAAAGGATCATGTGGCTTGGACCACAAAAGATCACAAGACGGGTCACACGGAGACGGGTCAAAGAAATCGTCGATCCTTTTCCTCAATGTCTGACTCGCATCACCGCAAGACAAATCCACGCACGGATCAAGGTCAGACGGGAGCCTATTCTTTTTATGCTGTGATGGCAATAGCGAAGGCGGGGATGAAATAGGCCTCTTGCGACCATCCATAGGGGCCATACGAGCCCGGGCAGCGCCCGAGGAGACAGCAGTCAAACAAAAGGCGTCCGCGCTACCTTCTCGCCCAGGCCTCGCCGGTGCAAAGCCACGACCGCGACCCACACCCTGAACACCGCCACGAGCGTCCGATGTCAAACCCCCCTCAGATCCAGTCAGAGACATGGCGCGAAGCTGGACAGCAATAAAACCAAAGCACAGGGCAAGCCACGGAATGCAAGAATTAAAGTAGCAGAGATATGCAGCAGCGAGAGCGATTCGCCAGGCAGAGCCTACCCCAAGCAGGTTTAAACGTGCATATAAATTATATCAAAAATAAATAAAAAGAAAAGGATTATATTTAACGTATAATAAAATTTGATAGAAAGGGCACTCAAGTAACTAATCAGATGCCCCACTTATATGGGTAAGGTTATGCATAGGTAAACGTGCGTGACATAGCATTGAGGGTAAGACTTCATAGGTTTAGCAAATAAATGGACTTTGCGACAGCAAGTATGTATCCTAATGAGTTCCTCAATCCTATGACGATAAAACTAAGAACAGAAGAATTTAGTATTAAACTAGTTCTAGAAAAATAATTAAATTAGATAAGAAAAGGAAAGAGTTAACAAGAATTAAATTTATACCTAATCAATTGCCTTCCCCTCATACAGATGTGGTTATGCGTAGGCAAACATGTGTGTCATAGCATTGAGGATAAAACTTAGTAGGTTAAGCAAATACTTATGCTTTAAATTTGAATCGAGTGAGTTCCTCAATCCTATGGCAGTAAAACTAAATACTTTAATAAGTTAACAAATCAACAGAAGTATGAGAATTTAATATAGAAAAAGATTTAAATAGAAAGTGAGTGCTGGTAAAAAAAAAGAAAAAAAAAGGCTGACATGCAGATCAGCTGGGCTGAGTAAGGATCCTAGAAGCCACTAAGATTGATAAGAAAAAGAACGTTATAAACATACCATGCGCGCATCTGTATTTAACTCAGACAGAATCACCTTGTTCTCTGCCCTGTAGAAATATCACTTGGGAAGATATCTAAATATTTACAAATATTGAAGGAAAAATATGAGTATTAGATGTGGTTACAATAATATTGGAAAAGGCAATTAGGTAGGATAGACAGTAAAATGTTACCATTCAGGTTCGGCGACAAGCTTAAGTAAAATATTTGAGGTTATGCGTAGAGGGCATGTAGAAAAACACGCAATAGAAGGAAGCCTCTGGAAGTCGCAAAGAGAAGGCAAAGTTCCCAGCCTAGCGTCCCCTCCAATGCTTAGATATCCAAATCTTCAAATATTCCCGCAGGCACTCCAAAATGCATATATTTGCACAGGCGCAGGCGATCCGAAGAGAACAAGCTCGTAATTCGAGTGTTGTAATAGTTTTAGATAAATCAGCCAAACTGAATCAGGCTTCACACACCGGCAATAATGGCAGCCAAGCACGCACTAGACACATCAGCAAAAGTCGTTTCATAGAATTTCTTGACAGAACAATAGAATATAGTCAAAAACACAGTGACCGGAAACATCAATAGTTACTCATAGAAAACATAACACAGTACCAGACGTGATGTAGCAATCACGACTTAGTGAAACATCCACGGAAGAAGCCACAAACGAACCACACTATACAACAGCAGCCAGAAACCGAATCCATAACCGTATTTCAGCAGAAAACTTTCGCTCCTTATTGCTACGAGCATGAAGTATAGTATAAGGAGACCCCACTCGCGGAAAATTTGAACGCGTGGTTCCGGATTTAGTTAGTTTGCATCGCTCGTAGCGCCTCTTACAGGGAAATGTCAAACTCTTGAATTTTTACAATATGGCTGTCGTGTTGTCTACTGCACGAAAACAGATAAACAAAAACAGTGGCACCGTTATAGTTATAATTATTTTAAAAGTATACTGCTGTTCTTTTATATGAAATATAATATAATATACAATATAGATGTGTTTACTAAGTGAAGTATAGTTTATGTTATTTACATTTAGCCTTTTTCTGAATTTTGTAGATTATGTTGCCTGTCAATGCGAAGATGGAAAGCAAACCCTTTTGTTTCTTCAAGTATTTACATTAAAGTTACTTGCATTGAAGAGTTTGAAAATCTTCTAAGAGAGGTTGATGAGTATCCGTAAATTTTGTTGCAGCTATATATTATTCGGAAATATAATAATAAAAAATGCAATCATATAATAACTGCAAAAAAAAATTGAAAATCAAAATTTTTTTTAAATTAAAAAATACCAGAGAAAATTTATTCTTAGAAAACAATATTAATATTGATTTTTCGTGTAATTGCATGAAGTCACATTAAATTAAATTAAACAAACGAATTATACGATGAATGTAGCGGCCACAAAAGTCGTTGTTTCTGGAGTGAAATGCGGCCGGGAGGACCGTACTTTCGGCTAGGAGATCAAGAAAAAATAGTTGCAATAGCACAAAAATTAAATACAGATCAATGTACTTCACATTACAGATTTATAAAATAATTAAACATACTGACCGTGTTAAGGCAAAAGAAGTGACGTTTCTCCATTCTGTCTTCTTTTTATTTTTTCTTCTTTCCAACATAGCGCGTGGATGCGCTACCATCAGTAAAACAATAGACCATATTATCTTGCACACACTTGTTTATTAATATATTTAAAACTTCTCGCACATGTATGGCAATGACTGGTAATTTTTGTTTGTACAAATCATGCTTACATTATTATGAGCGCCGACATTTTTGAAACTTGTGTTGCAACGCTTTTCCACAAGCGGCGCAACGAACGATGCAAACTAACTAAATCTGAATCTACGCGTCCAAATTTTCCAAAGGCTGCATAGGAGTGGGGTCTCCTTATACTACTTCGTGGCTACGAGTTTCTATCTTATAATTTTCGCTGTACGGCGGCGCTTCCCGCGTGTAGGTGTAACGAGCGACTAATACCTCGCTCGTTCTTCACTAGATGGCAAGAATTCACATTCATAATTTCGCGCAATCATTTGAAATAAAATATGTGCAAAATTGCTAAAACTCGCGTTCAAATTATAAAATATATAAATTTATAAACGAAATAGTATTCTTAACATGGAACTGATCTGAAAATATCCCTGAATAGGAATCATAAAAATCTCTCTCTCGCATTTAACTTAAAATTAATAAATCATGTAACATAGATTACTTTTAGCTTTTAGAAATATTTACCATTTAGAACTTATATTTTATCTTAACGATCTTCTAGAATTGTGAAATGTTAAATCTGAGAAATCTTATATTCTCATGTGCTGTCGAAATCATAAATTGTAATATTAGACTTAAGGACTTTCTGTCAGTAATAAACTTTCATTCTGTTAATAGATTTTAAGCTAAAGGTGATGTCTGAATTAGAATCGCGTTAGTTAAGACAGTTTTATTACTAATATTTCAATCAATTCGATTAGGGTTAGTTTTGAGAGAAAAACATACAAGAAATTATTGAGATACTCCAGACGCGAGTTTAGACATTTCTTTATATTTATGTTTAGTTTAAATTTAAGGCTATGTTATATGAAACCTGGAGCCGATGCACTTAAAGGTTTCCAAGAAAATCCATTTCAGTGGTGAGAGTCGTAGACTAAAGGACTTGGTTAAGATTCTTATAAGGAGTCTGGGAACATGTATTCGTATGTATGTGTCTGTGTGCGCACGTGTGAATAGAGTAATAAGGGTGTGAAAACTAGTGCATAGTTTTGAAAGAGGGTATGCTTTCTTTTTTGGACACTCTTGAGAGTCAGTCGTTAGGAGTCACGCTTCGGAGTTAGTCGTTATAACTCTTTGTAAATTCAGACTTCGCCTTACCACGGTTTCTTATGATTAAATCTAAATAACAAATTATCAATGTTATTTTATTTCAAATTTTCCGGTTTGTTCCTACAATTTGTTCGCGAATGAACCAACCAATCGCCCGAATACCTTCGATCATGCGCATTAGTTGCGGCTCGTAACATAATAATTTGGGGGCTCAACCGGGATCGCGAATCGGAAAATTCAAATGAACAAGAAGTGTCATAACAGACTTTCAATTATGTGAATAATACTTTATGGAACTGTGTCATCAAAAGAACAAGTTGTGACTGTAATAGATAAACCTTTTATTAAAAATTGGTCTTATGCATTAAAAAAAAAAGTTTATTATTTAAACTCTGAAAATAAAAGTGATTACTATCCAATACATCTATATACAAGGAACTTGTTGCTAATTATAAAGGAATATTCTCTTGGTCTACCCTGAGATCTTCTCTTCATCATGGATCACATAGATCATCGTTGAACTGCATCGCTGGACTCACGGATTTTTATGGCTGCACAAAGGACAACGTTGGATTCATCGTCTCTACATCAGGAACAGGAAACTGAAAAAATTTGTAGTGATTAGTGAGAAGGAAATTCTGTGTTGTAAAAAAAAATCTGTTAAAGTGTCTAGTGAGCTATCTTAACGGATACTTCCCTTCTCTTCAATAAGGACAATAAGGTTTGAATAGAATTTAAGCGAATTATTATAAATTTAAGAATATCTTATAAATTACATCTTAGGTAGTGAATCGTCTTCCTTTCCTTCTAAAATAAGTACATATTAAATTCAATAAAACTTAAATTAATATTATATATATTGTAAACAGTATTTCTTTAAATTTAATATTAGTAACAATTTTTGTTCATTTCTCGTAAAATTCGATGAATTTGGATCAATATAATAGCAGACATGTTATCAAACATGTCACTTTAAAATTAGTAACAATATTTTTATTCAATTCATAGTGTTTTCATTTTAATTTTGGTAAAATGCCTAGAAGATCTACAAGGAAACGGACGATTCCTACACCGAGCCGTAATGAAATTTCAGACGAAAATCAGTCCTCTATAAGAAACAATGTTGCGGGAAATTCTATTAACGACAATCAAGTTCGAAATAACGAGAATTCTATCGCTATAAATTATTCTCAGAATCCTTCCACTATTGAGCGCATAAATAGTTTCGAAAAGTTTATTTCAAATACAATCAGAGATCGCTCATATCAAACAGATGAAAAATGAAACCATTCTTTCTTATGGTGCCCGCGTTATGAATCTTTTTAACCAAATAGTTAAAATAACAAAACAACAATCCCCTGCGCACGTTGCTGAAATTAAAATTAAAGAATATAACTTGGATGTCGCGACCTCTTTTCGCTTGGGTTTAGAAGGAGAACTAGAGACTAGAGTTCGACAAGAGAATCCCTACACCCTCAATGATGCCATTAATAATGCTATTCAAGCAGAAAAAGATCTCTCAAGACGAAAGAGATTGAAAGCCGAAACAAATAATGAAATTTATTTACCTGACAGAAACATGTGTCCTGCTTCTGGGTCGAATAATTCAAATAAAAACCTAAAGCCTTGCTATCAAATAAAAAATCAATTTCAAAAACCCTTAAATAATCTAATATGCTACACTTGCGGAGAAAACGGGCACACCTCACGAAATTGTGCTAAGCGAAACACGAATCCCGTTCCTAATGCACATAAATTTAAAAATAAAGATTTTCAAAATTCTAATTTTAATAATAAAAGAATTAAAACAGAATGCACGTATTGTAACTTAGGTGGACATACCTTCGAAACTTGCTATAAAAGAAGAGCTGAAGAAGCTGAAAAGGCTCTTGAAAATTATAAGAAAACTCCCTCGACTTCGAATTATTTAAACTTGACAAATGCTCGACGACCGGGTGCAACGACGAGCAGGGATTCAAACAACTTGCACCAATCCGCCGGACAATCCTTACAATCACAAAACAAGCAAACGAGAAACTCATCTTAGTAGATGTAAATTCGTCAAATTTACATAAAGGTAAAGGCACATTTCTAATCGACACTGGTTGTGATTTAAATTTATTAAAGGAAAGTTGCATAACGGGGAAAATTCGGAAAAATAAATCAGAAATATTTTATTTAACAGGAGTAGGTCATGGTATGATAAAAACTCGTGGTTTCATAGAGATTAAAATTAACGATAAAAAAACTAAATTTCATATAGTAGATAAAACATTCAACATTCAATCTTGCGGCATTTTAGGACTACAATTTTTAAAGGAAAATTCCGCAATTATGTTCTTCAATAACGAAAATGTTATCTTAAATATTAAAGAAATTAATCATATTAAAAATCAATTAATTACATTGCCCGCGCGATCAAGGAAAATAATCACACTCAATACAAATAGTAATTTAAAAGAAGGATTTCTGGAGCGAATTGACGCAGGAAATGGAATATTTTTAGGAAATAGTCTTGTAGGATGTGGAAATGGAAAAATAAAGGTTTTTGCAATAAATTCAACCCTCCGCGATGTTGAACTAACCCTACCGCCGGTCGAAATACAAGAATTTGAAGTCTTGAACCCAGATGAACCTAAGGGAAAAATCAGTCATAATCTTGAGCAATCAAGCACCTTAAACACTCGATTATCAAAAATACTAGAAGTTCTCGATCTCTCCTGCTTAAATGATGAAGAAAAGTCAAGTTTAATAGAAGTTATTTCTAAGTACCCACACCGATTTAAAATTGAAGGCGATATTTTAGGTACCACTAATGTTGTCATGCATGAAATACGTACTGCAGATGAAAATCCTACTTTCCAAAGGCAGTATAGAATCGCGGAAATTCATAGTGAAGAAATCCTCAATCAAACCAATGAATTAATCAAAACAAACTTTATCGAGGAATCGGATTCTCCGTATAACTCACCGATTTGGATAGTCCCAAAAAAACCTGATGCTCAAGGTAACAAACGCTGGAGAATGGTGATCGATTTTCGTCAGCTTAATGAAAAAACAATTAGTGATGCATATCCCCTTCCCAATATCACTCATATCCTTGACCAGTTAGGAGGCGCACAATATTTCTCTACTTTAGATCTTGCAATGGGATTCCATCAGGTCCCAATGCATCCCAATTCGAAATCTAAAACAGCTTTCTCCACTCCTTATGGACACTTTCAATTCAAAAGAATGCCTTTTGGACTTAAAAACGCCCCAGCAACATTTCAACGATTAATGAATAAAGTCTTATCAGGTCTTCAAGGGCACGAAATCCTCGTCTATATGGATGACATAGTCATCTACGCCCGATCCTTACAGGAACATACAAAAAAATTAACAATTTTACTAGAAAGACTCGAAACTGCAAACCTTACCTTAGAACCCTCCAAGTGCATGTTTCTCAGAAAGGAAGTTGGCTACCTAGGCCACATAATTTCTAATGAAGGAGTCAAGCCAGATCCAAAAAAAATCGAAGCCGTTAGGAAATTCCCTCGACCTAAAACAATTAAAAATATCAAAGAATTTCTAGGTCTTGCCGGGTACTATAGGCGCTTTATACAGAATTTTTCAACGATTGCAAAACCGTTATCTTACCTATTAAAGAAAAACGTTAGATTTTCTTGGACTAACATCCAACAAACAGCCTTCGATAAATTAAAAAATACATTATGTACTTACCCACTTTTACAGTACCCAAATTTTGCTAAACCTTTTACCGTCTCTACAGACGCTTCAAATTATGGAATTGGTGGTGTTTTAAGCCAATATACTTCAGGAAAAGATCTCCCAGTCGCCTATGCCTCTCGAACCCTGTCAGATACGGAAACAAATTATTCGACAATAGAAAAAGAACTTTTAGCGATTTTGTTTTGCGTTGAGACATTTAGGCCTTATCTTTACGGAAGGAAATTTACCTTAGAAACAGATCACAGGCCTCTTGTGTGGCTACATAACGTGAAGAATCCTGGTTCCAAATTAACACGCTGGCGTTTTCGATTGAGTGAATATGACTATGATATTGTTTACAAGAGGGGAAGCATTAATTCTAATGCAGATGCGTTATCGCGAAATCCTTTGCAAGAGATGGAAACAAATCTTGATATTGATAATGAGGATCTACCTTCCGATGAATTAGATCCATTAGATCCATCTTTCCTTAATTCTCACGAGGTGACAACACCTGTGACACCTACTAACCAAAACACCAGATCTAATTCGGAGGAAATGGATAAAAACATTGAATTTACCTTTTTCGATTACGAATATGACGAACCTTCTTGTGAGACAAGTCAAACAGAATTTTGTTACGTTTGCAAATTTGATATGGACTCCAATGACAGTGACGAGGTTTATGACACCGCTGGTGAAGATGAAGAGATTTGTACTACCGATGGTAGGTCTCTTACTGGCAGTATTGTCGATGACAATGACTGTGTGGCTAAGCCTTTCGGTCTTGCAGCTATCCCTAGTTCTGAGACAAGAAACATTAATTCTGAGGGTTCCAGCCGGATTGCACTATTCAGACCGACTGGTGAAAGTCAAATTGATAATGTATTATTGAATAAGTTAACAAGTCATGGCGCTATCCTTGGTTCCGAACTGCCATGTGCCGTTTCTGAGAGTTCCACACGGACTGCATTACCCATGTTTGTTGACAAGGTCACTGATTATGAAGTTGGCGAGGTCACCGAATTGGAGCACCGTAACAGTATTGATAAAATTCAATTAAATGATTACCATAAGACTGACATTATAGAAGAAAGCGACAGTGATTTGGACTCAGAATTCTCAATCAATGAATTTACTGTAATTCCCAAATTAATTGACAGCTTTGTTATAAATTCTGAAAAGATCGGGCCATTGACTCAGAGCAAACAAAATTCTTCATGCTATCCAATATCTCAAACCGACTCACCCTTACAAGAGGAATTTGAAATTTCTCAAAATGAAAACGAAATTTTCCACACAAACGAGGATAACCAAATAAACAAATTTGACTCGACATTTATCCAACATTCAAAGGATAAACTGTATATGAGAAATGATCATTTAGGGTTGTTTATATCAGCCGACTGTGTACTGACAACTGAAACTGCTCGCGAATTAATTCAAATGAAAAGAATAAATTATGATCATTTAAAAATAGAAAATTTCCAAAATTTACAAGTAGGAAATGTCATCGTACACAAGTATGAAAATTTTTATACCTTTTATTTAATTATAAAAGAAAACTTTGACTCAAAAATTTACACGACGGACCTATTAAAAACACTTACTGGACTAAAATACGCATTGGACGCATTAGAAGTAACACACATTAGAATTTCACGAATAGGTAATGGACTAAATCAAATATCATTTCCTTTCATAGAAAAAGAACTCAAAAAAATTTTTGTTGATAGAAGTTATATAATTACCGTATGTTATGGCGAAATCGAAACACCGTCTGACAATGACCGTTCTGAAATTATTAAAGAATATCACTCTTCAACTGTAGGTGGACATAAAGGTAGCAATAAAACTTATAACAGAATTAGAGAAAATTTCTACTGGCCCAATATGCGCGAAGAAATTAGAGATTTTGTTCGAAATTGTGGAAAATGTAAAGAAAATAAATTAGTCCGAATTAAAACGAAATTACCCATGAGAATAACAGATACTGCTTCCGAAGCATTCGAAAAAATCGAAATTGATATTGTCGGACCTTTACCAGAGACAGAAAATAAAAATAAATATATACTAACCATCCAATGTAATTTAACGAAGTATTCTGATGCTATCCCACTTCCAGACACGCAATCCACGACAATTGCCACAGCTTTAGCGGAAAATTTCATCTCTCGTTTTGGCTGTCCTCAAATTATCCACACAGATCAGGGTTCTAATTTTACAAGCCGGATTATGTCGACATTCTGTAAAATCTTCAAAGTAAAACAAATCCAATCAACTGCTTTTCATCCACAATCTCTTGGTTCGCTTGAACGCAGCCATCACGTTTTGATTCAATATTTAAAAATTTATTGTCAGAAATCCAATTGGGATCGATGGCTCCGTTTTGCAATATTTTCTTACAACACTTCCACCCACGAATCTACTGGATTTACCCCTCATGAACTGATTTTCGGAAAAAAGGCAAATATTCCATCCGAATTTTCCAAACAACAAATTCCTCTCACTTATAATTTATTCCTGAAAACATTATATGACAAAATAGTAGAAACCCAAAGTCAGGCAAAAACAAGATTAGAATCAGCTAAAGGAAAAGCAAAAAAATATTACGATCAAAAACTAAATACTCAACAATATTCACTTAACGATATGGTTTATTTATTGAATCAAAAATCTTCTAAACTCGATAAAGAATATCTTGGACCTTATAAAGTAGTAAGTATTTTAAATTATTTCAACGTCGAAATTGATTTGGGTAAAGGAAAAACCAAAATTGTCCATATGAACCGTTTACGGCCTCAAGCTCTACAAATATTTCCAGATTAAAATTATTTAAATTTTCAAACTCAACTAATTGATTTAAAAATGTAATAACATTCATATATTTTATTTTTCTCTCCTTCTCGTACTTACCGGTTGGCAAAACCAGGTTTTAAATCAGATTTAAATCCTCTCTTCCTCACTTCCTTTATGAGAGGGGAGAGGAAACACAAGAGCGACTAAAACCTCGCTCATTAATTTAAAATTCCTTATCATTTTTATTGTAAGATCACAATATGAAAATTATTTAAAAAAAAAAAAAAAACCTTAGAACACACGAATAAGATTTATATTTAATCCTTATAATCGCACTGTCAACTCGTAATTATCATTATATTTTTTTTTTCTTTTTCCTTTCCTTTGTTTTTTTTTTTACACTTGTTGAATAATTTACAATCACGATTCCGAATTGTTTTCTAATGATATGACATTTCGTCTTCCTAGTGAAAATAAAACTTATAAGGGGGAAGGATTAACGAGCGAATAATACCTCGCTCGTTCTTCACTAGATGGCAAGAATTCACATTCATAATTTCGCGCAATCATTTGAAATAAAATATGTGCAAAATTGCTAAAACTCGCGTTCAAATTATAAAATATATAAATTTATAAACAAAATAGTATTCTTAACATGGAACTGATCTGAAAATATCCCTGAATAGGAATCATAAAAATCTCTCTCTCGCATTTAACTTAAAATTAATAAATCATGTAACATAGATTACTTTTAGCTTTTAGAAATATTTACCATTTAGAACTTATATTTTATCTTAACGATCTTCTAGAATTGTGAAATGTTAAATCTGAGAAATCTTATATTCTCATGTGCTGTCGAAATCATAAATTGTAATATTAGACTTAAGGACTTTCTGTCAGTAATAAACTTTCATTCTGTTAATAGATTTTAAGCTAAAGGTGATGTCTGAATTAGAATCGCGTTAGTTAAGACAGTTTTATTACTAATATTTCAATCAATTCGATTAGGGTTAGTTTTGAGAGAAAAACATACAAGAAATTATTGAGATACTCCAGACGCGAGTTTAGACATTTATTTATATTTATGTTTAGTTTAAATTTAAGGCTATGTTATATGAAACCTGGAGCCGATGCACTTAAAGGTTTCCAAGAAAATCCATTTCAGTGGTGAGAGTCGTAGACTAAAGGACTTGGTTAAGATTCTTATAAGGAGTCTGGGAACATGTATTCGTATGTATGTGTCTGTGTGCGCACGTGTGAATAGAGTAATAAGGGTGTGAAAACTAGTGCATAGTTTTGAAAGAGGGTATGCTTTCTTTTTTGGACACTCTTGAGAGTCAGTCGTTAGGAGTCACGCTTCGGAGTTAGTCGTTATAACTCTTTGTAAATTCAGACTTCGCCTTACCACGGTTTCTTATGATTAAATCTAAATAACAAATTATCAATGTTATTTTATTTCAAATTTTCCGGTTTGTTCCTACAATTTGTTCGCGAATGAACCAACCAATCGCCCGAATACCTTCGATCATGCGCATTAGTTGCGGCTCGTAACATAGGCCTACTCTGACATGCAGTTGTATGTAAACGATGTAAACAAATGAGATAAATACAGATAAATATGTGTTAAAAAAACTAAATAATATTGAAATAATAGTGGATTAAATTATAAAAAAATAGTGGATTCAATTAAAATAATCTAGTGCTGTATTATAGTAGATCAGTGATAATAAAATGGTTAATAAGTGCATCGCCCCGAACTGTTCATCGGATTACAGTTCAACTCGTGCTAACAGCAAGAAAATTCATTTTTTCAAAGTGCCTAAAGATTTAGTTGCTGAATATCAAAAAGCAATAAAAAAGAAAAAATTTTATTGTAACAGCCGGACAGTTTGTTTGCGAGAAACATTTTCTTAAAGAAGAGGTTATTTGGAAGAGAGAAGTAAAGGATCCTGCTGAAAATGTTATAGCATCGGTATGTATAAATAAATATATAAATAATAATTAATATTTGTGTAAAACTTAATGTGATAAATTTTTTAAAAATTTTAATAGATATCATTTTCACTTTTTATTGCTTCAATTTTAATGTCCGAATTCTAACCTAAAGAAGATGTCTGTTGTTTTCCGGCTGTTCCTCTGACTTTTTTCCATCTCTTATCATTCTTGAGTTCCTTTATGTTTGGGATGGTTTTAGTTTAAATAAATAAATGAAAATATGAAGATGTTACATTAGTTAATTTTCTTACCTTTTATTGTAAGAAAAATTTATTTTCAAATTAATTCCAAAATTTTTCCCAATTATTCCTTGAATTAGTAAGCCAATTTTCCAGAAGAATAAGTTCCTTCAAAAAAGTAAAATTAGCGAAAAATATACATAACTAAGCTAATTTTAAACAAATCGCATGAAACAAAATTTATTGTTAATGCCAAAGTAGAATGTCTCTTTGAAAAGCATCATCGTAACAGAAACGCATTTGAGTTGATTTTCTGCGAATTTACTGCAACAAGTAAAAAAATCAGATTTCCGTGCAAAGACCATGTTGAATATGCTAAGGAAATTTTTGTCCCACATTGTGCAATACTACTTGCAAATTAGAATTAGAATCGTCAAGAAAAAGCTTAAACAAATTTTTAATAACTTTAATATATATCAAATTTTCTTTTCCTATTTAACACAATTTACGTTCATTATTCGTGTTATTCGTTAATAAGACTACTAACTTTTGAAAATCCTTACATTAAAAAATATAATTATTTTACAATTTATTTCTCTCCTTCCATTATTTTATACTTATAATTAACACTGTAGAAATAATCTATACTAACAAAAATAATAAATTTTTAAAGTAACTCGTCTTTAAACTTCGTAAATGTTTAAATTAAAAATGTTTTAAACATGTCTCCCATTAGATTATAAGTTATTGTAGGCCTACACGCGGAAAGCGCCGCCGTGCGACGAAAATAGTAAGATAGAAACGCGTAGCAATAAGGACCGGCCATCTTTTCTTGAGTCGGACGGGGCTGACAATAACCAGCCCCAGCCCAGTGCTACTCTTCTGAAGGCCTGTAGAATAAAAGTTGGCTGAGAGTTGGATCACGACCACCAGGCGAAATGGTGGCGCTGATTACCTTTAGGGTCGACTTGCTTTCAAATACATGGCAAAAATGTCAATATTTATTTTTTTTAAAAATTTTACTGCCTTTTCGTGTTTTTTTTACAGAAAAATAAAGTTAAATGCTTTTGGCATATAATAATACAAAATATATGAGAAAAAAAGTGAAATATATTGATTTTCTGAACGATCAAGTAGAAGTGAAAGCAATAAGAAAAATTTGTCCCAGTTAATGAATTGAATAAAATAAATATAAAACGCGAAGTAATCACAATAAAATTGTCATTAATCGAAAAATTAATATAATTAGTATATTAATGAATTTTAGTGCAATGATTATAAGTTATAATCAAATATAAATACATTTATTTGTGCAAGTAAACATTAATATTTAGTTTTTCATATATTTCAATTATGTCATAGTAATTGGGAGAAGTAAATAAATGTGTGGAAATTGTTAGTTTTTAAAATCAAAATTCTAAATTGGTTATTGCATTTTTTAAACTGTAGTTGTAAATTAACTAACTCAACTGTTTATTAAAATTTATTTAACATGATGAACTATTTTTACTAACACAAATTATATTTTGCAATTATAAAAATAGCAATAACCAAGAGACATTAGGCATGTATATAGGATTTACAATAAATAAGGCAATTTTAAAATTTCAAGATTGTAATTCTTGTAAATATATTCCAATGTTCGTAGTATTTTATGATAAACAATATATAGAATAAATACAAGAAGCATTTCAACACTCATATAATGAAAAAAATAATTATCACATTGTGAATAAAACAGACCAATCAAACAGACCAGAAAATTTCATCAATGACAATAATAAGTTTATCACAATTCTTTTAAATCGAGTCGTTCGTCTATAAACATTTTTTACCCTATTGAAAAATCCTGTGTAGGATACCACTTAGGATCTCATATAGGACCTTACATAGGATCCTGCATAGGATCCTATATAAAATCTTATGTACGATCATATGTGAGTTCCTATGCCAAATTCCTACATAGGATCTTGCATAAGATCTTACACAGGATCCTATGTAGGATCCTATGTAAGATCCTATATATTGTTATTATTGAAGGGCTATTTTGAAAGAGAAAAGATTATTTTACATGAAAAAAATTTGAAACACAGAAAAATAATTTTATTAATCAATTTTATTTCTTACCCAATTTTTTTCTTATCTCTTTTCGCCAAATTTTAAAAAATTATGCGATTTCAATAAATTACAAATAACTTTTTTCGAGAAAAAGATTCCCTACAACTTAACCATTTCCAATTTTCGAAAATGAATAAATTATTATTAAATTCAGCAATTTGTTTATAAAAATTTCGTTTTGGAAATTTTTTTTTAATGTTTTCAGCCATTAAAGAATTTATATTTAAAAATCAGAAACGGTAAAGTTGTAGGAAATCTTTTCTCTGAAAAAATGATTCATGATTCATTAGAATCGTACAATTTTTTAAAATTTGGCGAAAAGCGATAAGAAAAAGACTTGGGTAAAAAAAATTGATTAATAAAATTATTTGTCTGTGTTTCAAATTTTTTTCATGTAAAATAATCTTTTCTCTTTCAAAATAGCGCTTGAATAATAACATTGGTATTCTAGAAATCAAAATTATCTATTTTTGCCTGAGGTCTAATTTTTGTGGGTGATAACTACCTTAAACTTGGAAATTTCGATTGTTCTTATTTTAAATTTAAATTTAAATTAAATGATTTCAGCCAAATGTGAATCATATTTGTAAAAATATAGTCTCACGTTAATTTCTGTTAGCGAATCCGGCGGGATTGTGAATTAGAAGTACACAATAAACAAAACAATATGCAACAGAGAAAATGAATGCAAAAAATACATACCGTTCCCAAAACAATTCCGTCAGGACCAATAATTGTTCTTTCGCGGATGATGTCACTTTCAGCAAAATGTTTGTCACAAACTGCTTGACCTTCTTTGACTTCGATATCGTCTCTTAAAATTCCGCGTTGCCATTTTTTAATTAAATTTTTATCTTTTGGCACATAAAAAAATAGACGAGTTTTCTCCTCGGAACTCCGTTTAATTTTGTATCCAGAATCACACTACACGGCAATACACTTCACCATTTTTTATTGTTTTTTATATTCTTACACCAAGAAAACTATTCACTTTACTTATTCAACAAAAAACACGATAAAAACACTACTAAATATAAAAAAACCTCGAATCTTTACTGTTTTGCCATGCATTTGACAGTTAGTCGGCCCTAAAGCTTATCAGCGCCGCGCTCGGTCACATTAAGTACTAATGCCCTCGCCAGTCGAATGTCAGCCCACTTTTAGTTTTAAGTTGCAGAGGGCTGACCAGCCCTATCCGACTCCCTGCCTGCAACGGCGAGAACTTGATTCCCTTATAGTGATTAAAGTTTCTATGTGCGAAGTTTTCTCACCAGAGCGGCGCTGCACGCGTTACGCCCTACAAAAGCATTATACTAATAGACAAATATTTAAAAAAATTTAAATAATTAAGTTTCTGAACAATATAAAATGAAAACCAGTTCCTAAAATTATTATAGGACATAAAATACACATTTTGCATGAATCAATTAATACAAAATAAAAAAGAACACATTAAACTTCGTAAAATATATACTGTGGATACCCATGAAGAATTCTTGAGACCCTGAACAAATTTTTTTTTATGTTATCCCCATATAACTGAAAATATATTTAAAAATAAATAAAAAGCTTAAGCTTCTAAATAGAAGTATTTTCCATTAATATTTTGCAGCTTCAAACGAATGAAATGAAAAATAATTATTTTGTTAAGCCCTATGTTCAACATAAAAAACCATGTGAAGGAAAATATATACTCAATTAAAAATTTGTAAATGTAACAAAAAATATTCATTACTATAAAATTTGCTAGAACATATTTTTAACATATTTTAAATTTTTAACATGTACAGATCGATGATGACTAGTTAAGTGTCGCAAACCTTGGCTGCTTTTTTTTTCACGACGCTAAATTTTTAAATTTCAGCCATTTCCTGTTTTACGAATTGTCTTATTCTTATTTAAAATAAAATTAAATCACATATGCTAACATCTCTACAGCTTCATTGGCATGTTCTTTGCATTGAAAAATAAATTTTGTTTCACATGACAAAAAATATTTATTACTATTGATTGAATCTAAAACTGTCAAGTAAAGATTCTGTGCTAAGGTTCAAATATTAGATTCATTCAAATAAAGTTCAACTATTGTTTATTAAAAATGTAACTAACAGTAAATTTGACATATTATGGAAATAGTTAACAGGAAATGTTAAATATTAGTGTAATGAGTGACGATTCGCGGTATTAGAATTTCTAAGATACAAAATTAAGATCCGAGGTCTAATATAGAGTCCGTACTTATACCGCGTGAACTGTCGACCACCGTGCCAAAGGTCCCAGTTGTATCTGCTGATCCTCTGATCGGAGACTTACAAGACAAATTTGTCTCCTCCCTTAACAAGGAAAGATTCTGAGTTTAAACCAATCAAACCTGCATTTTCCCTTTATTCCCTCACCTAGGATTCAAGACCTTATGGTGAGTGTTGGTCACTTTCAGCACGTGTTGTACACTTGGTCCACGCATACCCTTCCGTTGGTCATTCAACATGTGTTGTACACTCGGACCATGCCTATCCTTTCCTATGGTGGTTTCTCAGTACGTAGAAGACAACCATTCATTCGCCTTCGTTTACAGACGTGATTTATAGATAAAATGACCATTCATACAAATTTCACATTTTTTCCTTATATCTCATAAATTTCTCTAAGATTTATGATATTTTCAAAGATGCTCTCGATAGAATCTGTTATTGTTTATTTTCTCACGCGTCCATCCATACAAACTCAAACATACCGCCCGCCTTGAAAGAATGTCTTTCAATGTACTTAAGTTCAAATTGAATGTAATTTTAGTTCAACAATTTATAGAAAGTATGCTATAGTTGTTATAACGTATTTCCGTGCAGTTTCATGAGATTATATTATAATATTGATTCCTAACGTAAACTTCGTAAATACGCGTACATTCAGTTCATAAATCTATGTATATCAACTAAATACAAGTAAATTAAAATTGTACATAACTAAATAAACACTAACTAGTTCCATAGAGTTCATTAATTAAATATCACTGCATATTGCTCGGAAACTACAACAGCTTCTGGGCTGAGGATCCCTCTTCATCGTTGTTTAATCCATCCTTAGCGTTTATTGGTAGAATGCAGATCCTTGTTACAGGTCTCTTTATGATACCACGTGCAACTTGGATAGATACTACTCTAGTGACTCCATCTTTACCTGGGTGCAGTTCAGTTATGCGGCCAAGAGGCCAAGACAGCGGCGGAGAGTTATCCTCCTTGATTAACACAAGTGTCCCTGGATTAATTGTACTCATTTTGGAACCCTTTTTCTTTGGGCGATATTGCAATTGCGACAGATATTCTTGGCGCCACCGCTGCCAAAAATGTTGTGTCATTTGTTCAAGATGTTGGTATCTATTCAATCTGTGCATGTTAATATTACGCAGATCTGCCTGTGGGTGTGCTGTGAGAGCGTCTCCAATAAGAAAATGGCCAGGAGTGAGAGGAGTTAGGTCGTTTGGATCATTGGACAGGGGTGATAAGGGTCTGGAATTTAAACATGCTTCAATCTGAGTTAATACTGTGTAAAATTCCTCGTATGTAAGTCGTGTCTCTCCTACTACACGTTTTAAATGGTACTTTGCCGATTTCACCGCGCTTTCCCACACACCACCGAAATTAGGTGCATGTGGTGGTATAAAATGCCAATCGATTGAGATATTAGATAAAAAGTCAGTAACGTTATTTTGAAAATTGCTGTCCTTTAACATCCGGTTTACTTCTACCAGTTCATTTTTTGCCCCAACAAAGTTCGTTCCGTTATCACAATACAAATTCTTGCACATACCTCGCCTAGAAAAAAATCTCTTTAAGCACTTCACAAATGCTTCTGTCGATAAATCGACTGCAAGTTCAATGTGTACAGCCTTCGTGACTAAACACACGAAAATACACATATATGCCTTAATAGGCACTCGAGATCGAGCCTTTTCTTTATTATAAAATCGCCCTGCGAAGTCAAAGCCGCAATTGTAAAATGCGCGCATTGGTGTCACACGGATTGACGGTAAATCTCCCATGATATAAGTTGATTCGCTCGGTCGAACCTTAAAACAAATTACGCATTCACGTAGAATTTTCTTAACTATATTTTTCCCTGTTAATGGCCAATACCCTTTACGAAGAGAATTAATTACTGCTTGACAGCCTGCATGCAGTAATCTCTTGTGCTCATATCTAATTAACAGGTGAGTTAATTTATGATTAGCGGCTAAAATCATTGGATGTTTTTCATCAAATGAAATTTTTGCATTGCTTAAACGTCCCCCTACTCTTAAATATCCTGAATCATCCAGAAAAGGGTGTAACTGATTCAATTTGCTATTTTTCAACTGAAATACGTTTCTCCTTGAGTTTTTTAGCTCTGAAATTTCTTTGTAAAATGTTTGAAACTGAGCAATTTTAATTAAACGAAGCCTTGCGAAGTCAAGTTCAGAAGTGCATAATGGTACCCCTTTGTCAATAATCTCGTCCGTTTTTGAATTTGAATCCGCAGTAGTTTTAGTGCTTGTTTTACCTTTGTAGTTATTATAAAATCTAAAAATGTATGCAGTAGTCCTTACTATTCGTGTAAATGAAGAAAATCTTTCAAAGTATTCGCTGCTCAATTGATTGACAGGAACTTCGTCTGCCCGTTTTTCGCTGATTTGCTTCAAAATAAAACTATGTACTATTTTTCGTTTCTCTGAGGTATCCTGTATATCATCTGTTGATGATACTGGCCAGTAATTCTCATCAAAGGATAGCCACGACGGCCCATTCCACCACAAATTTGATTCACACAAATTAGTTGTGCTCACACCTCGCGATATGAGATCGGCAGGGTTGTGTGCTGATTCTACGTGTTTCCATCGTTCGTTTGTGAGTTCTCGAATTTCTGCGGTCCGGTTTGCGACGAACGTTTTCCATTTCTTCGATGCTGACTTTATCCAGGCTAGTACTACCATAGAATCAGTCCAAAAGTGCCATTGATTTTTATTGGCGTTGCATGCTGTTAATACTTTATGCGAAAGTTGCGCTAATAATAAAGCGCCTAATAATTCAAGTCGTGGGATTGACGTCGCCTTTAACGGAGCAACTCGTGATTTGGCACATAATAATTGCACGTTTCGTGTGCCGTCCTTATTTATTGAGCAGATGTAAATACAAGCACCGTATGCGATCTCTGACGCATCGCAGAACCCGTGGAATTCAAGCCCTTTGTAGGACGTAGAAAGTGCGTGTCGTGGAATCACTATTTCATTAATGTTCATTATCTCTTGATATATTTGAGTCCATTCAGTGTGTATGTCTTGTGGCAATGACTCGTCCCAATCTAATTTTAACGTCCATAATTTTTGCATTAGTACCTTTGCCTTAATGATAGCCGGACTTACGAGGCCGAGTGGGTCAAAAATTTGTGCAGTAATCGAAAGAATCGTTCGTTTCGTGATCTTTCGCAAATCCGTACCTTTTACGCTATATTTTAAAATGTCATTCCGAGAATCCCATACAAGTCCTAGGGTTTTTGGATCTTTATCTCCGTGAATACAAATATCATGATTATTCATCTTACCGTCATCTTGAATAATTCGCACATCGTTCGAAGCCCATTTTCGCAGTTCCAACCCATAAGCTTCTAGAGTCGTATTTAGCTCGTGCTTCAATTGAGTAGCTTCATCGATTGTTTGAGCTCCTGATAATAAATCGTCGACATAAAAATCATGCAATATTACATTGCTAGTTCGAGGGTACTGTGCCTTACACTCTTGTCCTATTTCGTGTAAACATTTCGTTGCTAAAAAGGGTGCTGATGCCGTGCCGTACGTTACTGTGTTTAATTCGTATACCTTGATCGGACTATTATCATTAGTACGCCACAAAATCCGTTGCATTGCTCGTTCGTCCTTCTTAATTTCTATCTGCCTGTACATTTTGGCTACATCAGCAGATAGTACGTAGTTATGATGCCGAAATCTTAATAAAATTGATACGAGGTCATCTTGAACAGGTGCACCAATGTGCTGTGTGTCGTTGAGCGAAATACCTGTCGAGGTTTTTGCCGACCCGTCAAACACAACTCGAAGTTTTGTAGTAGTGCTGTCTTCTTTTAGCACTGCGTGATGAGGTAGATAATAATGTGGTTTATTATCGCTGCATTTTGAGGCTGGGATTTCACTCATGTGCCCGAGTGTTTCATACTCCTTCATGAAGTTCATATATTGTTCCCTTAACAATGGATTTTTTGCCAATTTTTTCTCAATAGAAAATAATCGCTTCAGGGCTATATCCCTTGATGATCCGAGCAGAGAAAGTTCTGTTTGTTTAAACGGAATACTAACTATAAACCGTCCCCTTTCATTGCGTTCTGTAGTTTGCTTAAAATGCTGCTCTGCTGGATTGTCCTACGCATAAAAGTTCATAAAATAGAGCTGATCCGATTAACATATCAATAGGTTGCTCTTTATCAAATGACGGGTCTGCTAATTCGATTCCCTTGGGTATCATAATATTTGCTGCTTGCACTCGTTGTGAAGGTAGATTGTCACTTATTTTATCGATTACCAAACAAGTGATTATTGTTGAGAAGTCCGTGACGCGTGAGCTTACCTTTGTTGTCACTTGATAAGGCACACATTGATTACCTTGTTCGATCCCTGACAAAGTAGTACCTATTCGCGTGCGTTGCAAACCTAACTTCTTACAAAGTTTATTTGTCATAATGTGAGGCTGCGATCCTTGGTCCAATAATACACGGCACTCGTGCTTATTTCCGGATTTATCGTGGACGTATATGCGAGCCGTTGCTAATAGTACATATGACACTTGATTAGGAGTGGCACGAGCGCTGAAATTTCTTTGCGTATCTGCGCCAGCATCCCTTGATTCAGCTGCTTGAGTGGGAGGTGGTGGTTCAGTAGCCCTTTCTAGATGCAGTAACGAATTATGCTTACGTCCGCATCTCCTGCATGGTCCAAATGTGCATTTTATATTTTGATGATTGCTCCCCAAACAATTAAAACATAACTTAAATTCCCGCACCTTTTGTACTCGCAACGAAGGAGAGAGCCTTTTAAAATCGTTGCATGCATACAGTGCATGCTCCCCCTTACACAAAATGCAAACTTTCGTAGTAGTTGTATATGTTCGTAATTGGTTATTATTATTGCTGTGATTACCTGGTGCCTTTACAAATGGTTTATTAGTTTTACTCGAGGAAGACTCTGACTTATTAACTGTTTTATATAAAAATTTGCAATGCCTTTCTAGAAAGGCTTTCATATCATTGAAAGTCGCGCGTTCTGTTTTTAAAGATACTGCCCTTTCCCATACATTTTTAATTGTATCATTTAACTTTGATTTCAACAAATACATAATTAACGTATCCCAACTATCCGTAGGCTCGTTTAACGTTTTAAGGCACTGTACATGATTATAAATTGTATCGAGTAGTAACCTAAGTTCAAAATGCGTATTATTTTTCACTGACGGTGCCCCAAATATTCCAGTGACGTGATGATTAATTAATTCATTTTCATCCTCATATCGCGACTTCAATGTCTCCCATGCAGCTACATAATTGTCCCCTGACAGGCTGAAGGCTGCAATCGCGCGTTTTGCATCTATAATTACTGCTTGGTCCAAATAATGAAATTTTGGTATATTACTGAGCTTCGTGTTGCTATCTACCATAGATATAAAGGAATCGCGAAATTTAGCCCAGTGCTCATAATCTCCGTCAAATGTAGGCACATTTAATTTTGGCAGGTTCATATTATGTTGGTGCGTTGCCTCATTATTTTCGTCGTTCACATTATCAACTCTTATATTTTGCGATGCCCTTGAATTCGTCCCGTCTGAGCGTTTAACGATTCCTCGCGCTTTAGCTATAGCGGTAAAATACGTATTCTCGAACGTATCCCTATCCCTTGTTTGTACCATCTTCTCGTGCTCATCGTCTTCGGCGTCAACCAATAGTTCGATTGCCGATTGAACTTCGTCATATTTATCATATAAGGGTTCCGCCCTTTCTAATCGAACGCGTAAGGTAGGGATATCCGTGAGAACTTCTTGTAGTTCTAATTGGTTTGCAAAACGCGTGAGTTGCGATTTAATGTTTGCGCGTTTGCTTCTGTATGCTTCCATCTTACACAGTAAAACCCAGATCAAATGAATAAAGGAAGTACGGATAGGAAGAGAGATTTTGGAGACTTACCCTTAATGTAGGCTATGTATATCTCCTTGTGCGTGGCGCTTAGTCCGTGCGCCGCCCGCCGTAGCAACTTGATGTAAATATCCTTTGATTGAGTACGTTAATACAGTACACTTATGAACCTTATTTGTATCAAATATAAATACACTGTCCAAAGTTCCCGTGCGTAGTCACAAGTTCTGATTAGCGTATTGAAATCACACTATATTTTCACACTGTCACAAGTCCTGTTTTTGTAAAAGGTTCACTATTAATTTGTACGTCCAAAAATTTGATTTATTTTATTTTTACAAAGTTCTAAAATGATTTCAAGTTCAACGTTCTGATTTATTAAGTTCCAATGAATTTCAAAATTTTTATTCACAGCACTATCCACAAAATTACTGTTAAATCGAATCACAAATAATTTCACAGCATATGAGTTTGTTTGAAGTTCAAGTACTAATTTGCAATGTTGTGAACCTTTATTCACTTATTCATCACTCACGTGTACACTGTCAACTATCCGGCTCGAAGGACCAATGATTGAATCTAAAACTGTCAAGTAAAGATTCTGTGTTAAGGTTCAAATATTAGATTCATTCAAATAAAGTTCAACTATTGTTTATTAAAAATGTAACTAACAGTAAATTTGACATATTATGGAAATAGTTAACAGGAAATGTTAAATATTAGTGTAATGAGTGACGATTCGCGGTATTAGAATTTCTAAGATACAAAATTAAGATCCGAGGTCTAATATAGAGTCCGTACTTATACCGCGTGAACTGTTGACCACCGTGCCAAAGGTCCCAGTTGTATCTGCTGATCCTCTGATCGGAGACTTACAAGACAAATTTGTCTCCTCCCTTAACAAGGAAAGATTCTGAGTTTAAACCAATCAAACCTGCATTTTCCCTTTATTCCCTCACCTAGGATTCAAGACCTTATGGTGAGTGTTGGTCACTTTCAGCACGTGTTGTACACTTGGTCCACGCATACCCTTCCGTTGGTCATTCAACATGTGTTGTACACTCGGACCATGCCTATCCTTTCCTATGGTGGTTTCTCAGTACGTAGAAGACAACCATTCATTCGACTTCGTTTACAGACCTGATTTATAGATAAAATGACCATTCATACAAATTTCACATTTTTTCCTTATATCTCATAAATTTCTCTAAGATTTATGATATTTTCAAAGATGCTCTCGATAGAATCTGTTATTGTTTATTTTCTCACGCGTCCATCCATACAAACTCAAACAACTATAAAATTTGCTAGTACATATTTTTAACATATTTTAAATTTTTAACATGTACAGATCGATGATGAGTAGTTAAGTGTCGCAAAGCTTGGCTGCTTTTTTCTTCAAGACGCTAACTTTTTAAATTCCAGCCATTTCCTGTCTTACGAATTGTCTCATTCTTATTTAAAATAAAATTAAATCACATATGCAAACATCTCCACAGCTTCATTGGCATGTTCTTTGCATTGAAAAATAAATTTTGCTTCACATGACAAAAAATATTCATTACTATAAAATTTGCTGGTACATATTTTTAACATATTTTAAATTTTTAACATGTACAGATCGATGATGAGTAGTTAAGTGTCGCAAAGCTTGGCTGCTTTTTTCTTCAAGACGCTAACTTTTTAAATTTCAGCCATTTCCTGTCTTACGAATTGTCTCATTCTTATTTAAAATAAAATTAAATCACATATGCAAACATCTCCACAGCTTCATTGGCATGTTCTCTGCATTGAAAAATAAATTTTGCTTCACATGACAAAAAATATTCATTACTATAAAATTTGCTGGTACATATTTTTAACATATTTTAAATTTTTAACATGTACACATCGATGATGACTAGTTAAGTGTCGCAAACCTTGACTGCTTTTTTTTCAAGACGCTAAATTTTTAAATTCCAGCCATTTCCTGTCTTACGAATTGTCTCATTCTTATTTAAAATTAAATTAAATCACATATGCTAACATCTCTACAGCTTCATTGGCATGATCTTTGCATTGAAAAATAAATTTTGCTTCACGTGACAAAAAATATTAATTTCTATAAAATTTGCTAGTACATATTTTTAACATATTTTAAAATTTTAACATGTACAGATCGATGATGACTAGTTAAGTGTTGCGAAGCTTGGCTGCTTTTTTTCAAAACGCTAAATTTTTAAATTTCAGCCATTTCCTGTCTTACGAATTGTCTCATCCGTATTTGAAGATAAAATTGAATTATATATGCTGACATCTCCACAGCTTCATTGGCATGTTCTTTGCATTGAAAACTAAATTTTGTTTCAAATGAAATTAAATCGTCTAGAATTAGATCAAAAGAATTGCTAGACCGGCAATGTTTGTTAAATAGATATTCGACAACTGTGATAAGCTTGTATAACTTAACATTTGGATGTATGGAATCTTTATTTATTTTTGCAAATCTACTCAAACTTTCAGGTAACTGATCACAAGAAAAAGTTATCGTATCTGCATGAATTTCAGAAGTATAGTCAAAAATGCATTTAAGCATTCCGAACACTGAGTGTGCTGTTTGATGTAAGCAGTTATATGACCAGTTGTGTAAAAAATCAAACAATCTCTAACAGCTGGTAAAGCATAATCGTGTGCTACTGCATCTACAAAATCACTAAAATCAGTGTCTTCACAATCGATTATAGCTTTCAACTTTTTTCGAATTTCTTGAATTGCGCTTTTACTATTCGACTGATGTAATTCTTTCAATTTTGAAATTGTTATTAAGGGCTGTAGAGGGTTGCCATCGAAAGTACTTCAATTTCAAAGCTTTGCAGGTTTCAAAATGCTAAAGGCAGCTAATATCTTGTATATTTGCAAGAAGGTTGGTGTACAAGGATGATCCTTTGTTCCTCCAGCTAATCTGATAGTGCCAAAAAATCTCTAAACAAAAGGAAAGGAAGAAAAAATTAGTGAAACTTTTATAAAGTATTGATAGTATTCCATTCGAAATTTCATACTGAATAAAATATTTTTATCTTTTTCAGTTAAATTTTCTGAAATTAAGGAAGCTAAAGAAATACTAAATGGATTTTGAATGCAACATCAACGACACTATATTTCTTATACAAATCCATTTTGTAAAAAAATATAAATGTGCTTTCTTCGATATTTATTTTTCAATGCAAAGAACATGCCAATGAAGCTGTAGAGATGTTAGCATATGTGATTTAATTTTATTTTAAATAAGAATGAGACAATTCGTAAGACAGGAAATGGCTGGAATTTAAAAATTTAGCGTCTTGAAGAAAAAAGCAGCCAAGCTTTGCGACACTTAACTACTCATCATCGATCTGTACATGTTAAAAATTTAAAATATGTTAAAAATATGTACTAGCAAATTTTATAATAATGAATATTTTTTGTTACATTTACAAATTTTTAATTGAGTATATATTTTCCTTCACATGGTTTTTTATGTTGAACACAGGGCTTAACAAAATAATTATTTTTCATTTCATTCGTTTGAAGCTGGAAAATAAAAATGGAAAATACTTCTATTTAGAAGCTTAAGCTTTTTATTTATTTTTAAATACATTTTCAGTTATATGGGGATAACACAAAAAAAATTTTGTTCAGGGTCTCAAGAATTCTTCATGCGTATCCACAGTATATATTTTACGAAGTTTAATGTGTTCTTTTTTTTATTTTGTATTAATTGATTTATGGAAAATGTGTATTTTATGTCCTATAATCATTTTAGGAACTGTTTTTCATTTCATATTGTTCAGAAACTTAATTATTTAAATTTTTTAAAATATTTGTCTATTAGTATAATGCTTTTGTAGAGCGTGCCGCGTGCAGCGCCGCTCTGGTGAGAAAACTTCGCACATAGAAACTATTATCACTAAGGAACTGCCATTTTGCTTTTAGTCGGACAGGGCTGCACTACTAGAGTTCTAAAGAGTTTATGTGACCGAGAATATGTCTGGGACCACGGGAACATGACTGAGAATTTCTCTGATGGTTGTGCTCTTCGAGAATTTATGAGAATTTAAAAATATTTTTCCGTAACGGTTCAAGCTTTCAATTGTTTTTGATAAATGCTTTGTTCTGGAAGTTCGTGTAACGTGCGCAATAAAAATGGAAAAAAAAAGAATATAGTTTGGAATTTTTTTTTTTAAATTATTGATAAACAAAATAAAGCTTCTTTCAAGTGCAAATACTGTGATCATCAGATGTTCAGAAAGCATGCCACTTGACAAATAGAGCACTTAAAAATGTGCATAAACTGCCTCGAAACTGTTAAACAATTATTTAAATCAAAGCGTAATTTGTGCGAAGAAAACTTGAATTACTAGTTCTTTATGTTTGAATTTAATATAATGGCTATAAAAAAGTTTTTTTTGATATTGAATTCCGATGAAACTTGACATTTTTCGTTGTTTATTTTTATGAAACCTTCACTATTGCAATTCATAGTGGTTGGAAATAAATTTACAATATTATAAAGTTTAATGATAAAGAAAATATTGGTGAAGGTATGGTAAAATTCCCTTAAATTCTCTGTAAATTCTCAAGTTGTCTTAAAATGACAATCACAGTCACGAGAACTTGACCGGATTTTAAATGTCCGAGAAATTTAGAACTCTATGCACTACACACTGCTGTCGTCTCATCATTCGTCATCACTCGTCGCTTGTCGTCCCTTGAACACGCTTGAAGAGCCTGCCAGACAGTCAAAAGTGATATTCGTGCATTGTTATTTATGAAACTTTTTATGCAAACAAATAAAATACAAATACATAATAATGAATTTCTTCATAAAACAGTGTTTAAAAATAGTGATAAATGAATTCCGAAACCAAAGCAACGTGTGTACAGTGGGACGATCGTTTTCTTATAAAAGTGCATTTTCCCTTGAAAATTTATATCCTAATAGCAGTATGCGGTTACACACGCCTAATTTTGTAAGTAATTTGAATTCATATTTTTAATATAATTATAACATAAAATGATGATTAACATCCATCTTTTAGCTCAAAAATAGAAAAAGCATATGCATAACCTCAATTGTTTGTACTTCAGTACCTTTATCTATTTTATGTACTTACAGTTTTCAACGTTCATTGAACGATGAAAAATAGGTTTTTTTAAAAACTGACTGACTGGTTTCTTCCCCGTTAGCTTAAAAAGTAGGGTATACTTAATAACAGATTGTACATTCGAAAGGCTCTGAATATAGACTCAATCATTAATTTTGTTTTGAAAGAATAAAGATTTTTCATCGTTCAATGAACGTTCAAAACTGTAAGTACATCAATTTTTCACACTCTTAATTTTGTATTCATCTTCATTATTTTTTTATTATATATACATATACATACATGCTTAAAAATGTAGTAATCCAATTGTTTTGAAGATCCCAAAAAATTAATATCTGAACTTTGAATGATAAATATAAAGATTTCAAGCATGTCACGTTATAAGATAAATATAATCTTTGTAACTGCTTTTAAAAATACGTTTCAATTTTGATAAACTTTTAACTATATTATAATTAATTCCTCTTGTGATTATTCAAATATTCATATAAATAGAGGGACATAAAACACTTCTGACGAATTTTTCTAAAACCAGATTTTTTATAAATGTCATTTGATACATTTTGTGAATTTTGTTATAATCAATTCCATGTATAAATAAAAGCATCTTAAATTTTTAGATACCAGAAGATGCCAATGCTAAGTTCAATGGACATATACCCATAGACAAGATGAAAATTACCTATAGTCGCAGTAGTGGACCTGGTGGTCAAAATGTTAATAAAGTCAGCACCAAAGTAGATTTGAGATTTCACGTAAAAGAAGCAACGTGGCTTGCTGAAGACATTAGAGAAAAACTGTCTGGACAGGTGATTCTTTGAAACAAATATTAGAAAAAACCCCTAAATATGTCAAAATAATTCAGGCTATTGTCTTTAGTAAATACCTCGATAAATTCTGTAATTCTTTAAGATTATTAAAAATTAATTACAGTCAAGTCTCGTTTATCTCAAGTCGAGCGTCTCGTGTATTTCAAGTTTCACGCTCCCCTTCGCGCCTCACTATTTCAGTGTCACCTGAAGCTCTGTGGAGCGCTCGGAAGAAGTGTCAAGAGAGGTGGGGAGGTGCATTCAGTCGGTATGGCAACTGAGGAAGTGGTGGGAACCCCTCGCGACTCGAAATAAACAAGACTCTCTCGTTTCGGGATACTTGAAATAAACGAGACTTGACTGTAGTTGTGTTTGAAATTTCTGCCACTGCCTACATTATCGGAGAATTACTAGTCGCGTATCAGTGGTCAGAGCAGTCGAACCAGCAATAGAAAGACCTGGGCTCGAATCCCAGCGCAGTCAGAAGCGTCTTTTTTAACAAAAAAAAGATTTCAAATTCTTTAAATTTTTAAAAATTAATCCTTAATTTACAGTGCAAGAATAGAATAAACAAAGAAGGCTATTTAGTGATCAAATCAGAATTGACGAGCTCTCAGCAACTTAATTTAGCTGACGCACTCGATAAGCTGAGAAATGTGATCAAATTAGTAATGGTAAAACCACCAGAAACGTCCGAAGAAACTCGCCAGAAGATCACAAAACGCCAATTTTTAGCTGCCCAACGAAGAGTCTTTGCTAAACGAATGCGATCACAAATCAAGCGGGGAAGACAAGAAACAGACTTCTGAATTCATTTATAAACTCTCGTTGAATATTTTCTTGTAAAGCATATCTGTACAAATACGCCTAAGTAGTTGACAAAAAATATAAGATAAAATAATTGTTTTTGTGTCTGTATATTTTAAACTTTGAAGTTTAGGCATTATTTATAAGTTTCTTTGACAGTGTTTGTAACATATAAATACAGTAAAACCTATCGTAGCCGATACTCTCCTAACGAACATCCCACTCTGACGCTTCACATTATTGGTCGAGAAATGTGCATGGTCAGGGCCGTCTTAAACACCGTCTTTGGAAGGTCCTCATATTTTTGTAAAAAATCTTAGTAATTTTTTTTTTCAATGAATATTTAAAATGAAATATTAATTTAATTAATGATTATATCTAAATTATAAATTTTAATTACAATTTAACTTCGAAAAATTGGAGAATTATTATAACCAATTATATTTCAACTTATTAAGATCTTAAATATGTATGTACAGTCGTTGAGTGAAGATAGGTATAGAGGAGACATCGAGGGCGATTGAATGGTCCAAACCTTGCGGGGAAAGACGCCAGGGGTAGGTAAAGTTCCAAACCCGAACACCAGGATCGACACTTTCGAAAATCGCCAAAATCTCACGGGTAAGAAGTAATTTGTAGGAGTAAGGCCCAAACTCGTGTTGGTGAGTCTGCTGTATTCGTGATGGGTCAGGTAGTCCTCGTCAATTCAACCCTAGCTTGTCGACAAGATTTTAGAAAATAGCTTTTTACCTCTTTTCCTTCTACTTCGCTCTTTACTAGTCTTTTCCTAAGATCGGATATATATTTAAAATATACATATATATATAAATAAAATAATATATGTATAAAATATTTTATATTATAAATTTTATAATATAATATATATATAAAATATTTTATATTATAAATTTTGTATTATAATATATAAAATAATATATATAAAAGAACAATTTATTGAAAATAACAATTTTTTTTTTATATTTATTGACAAATTGTTTTCAATATTCTTTCATTATCTTGATTACAATTATAAATAACTGGCTTATATCGACCCTCAATAATATTAATAGATAGATGATTTTTTACTTTGGCTTTAGGGTCCAGAAATAATGTAAACTCAGGGTTTCATTTTTTCCTCAAACGTTTCGACTCAGATTGGAGTCCTCATCAGTGAGATTTATTTCTATAAAAATACAAAGAAAGAAAAGAATTAAAGAATAAAAAATTGTACGTGTGACGGATAAACATTGTGTTGACAAACGATATAAATGAATTGCACTTGTGAAACTATAGAATAGGTCTAACTAAATTTACGAATAAAAAATTGAAAATTGTACACAATTTGCTACAAAAATACATAGGGAAGGGACTTAAAAAATATGAACACGTGTGACGGATAACATTATGATAAAATTGCACATGTAAACCATATAATTGGTCCATACTAACTAAATTCGAACAAAAATAAATAAAAAATATGCAGAATTTTTCTATAAAAAATGCAAAGGAAGAAACATTAAAAATTACACATGTGACGGTTAAACATTGTGTTGACAAACGATATAAATGGATTGCACTTTTGAAACTATAGAATAGGTCTAACTAAATTTACGTATAAAAAATTGAAAATTGTACCAAATTTGCTATACAAATACATAGGGAAGGGACTTAAAATATTTGAATACGTGTAACGGATAACATTATGATACAATTGCACATGTAAACCATATAATTGGTCCATACTCACTAAATTCGAACAAAAAACTAAATAATAAATGTGCAGAATTTTTATATAAAAAATGCGAAGGAAGAACCTTAAAAATTACACATGTGACGGATAGACATTATGTTGACAACCGATATAAATGGATTGCACTTTTGAAACTGTAGAATAGGTCAAACTAAATTTACTTATGAAAATTGAAAATTGTACAAAATTTGCTATAAAAATACATAGGGAAGGAACTTAAAAAATTTACACTTGTGACGGATAACATTATGATAAAATTGCACACGTGAACCATATATTTGGTCCATACTAACTAAATTCGAAAAAAATAAATAAAAAGTGTGCAGAATTTTTATATAAAAAATGCAAAGGAAGAACCTTAAAAATTACACATGTGACGGATAGACATTATGGTAAAAAATGATATGAAAGAATTGCACGTTTGAAACTATAAAATTGGTCTGAATAACTGAGTTTGCGAAAGAAACTATACAAAAGGTTTTTTTGTGTGAAATTACATTCTGTGCAAAATTTTCCCCTATAAAAATGCAAAGGAAGAACCTTAAAATTGAACTTGTGACGAAAAACTTTGTGGTAAAACTGATATAAAAGTGTTGCATATATGATACTATCAAATTGGTCTAAATATATAAGAATACATGATGAAGAAACTTAAAGAATTGAAGTGTGATGGATAAACATTGCAGTAACACGGGATGGAAAAACCATTGTGGTAAAAAAATTTTATAAAAAATTGCACATGTGAACTGTAAAATTGGTCTGAATAACAGAACAAATTATGTTCGGCTTATATTGTTGTGGATTTGATTATTCAGACCAATTTTACAGTTCACAGGTCCTATTTTTTATAAAATTTTTTTACCACAACGGTTTTTCCGTCCGTGTTACTGCAATGTTTATCCATCACACTTCAATTCTTTAAGTTTCTTCATTATGTATTCTTATATATTTAGACCAATTTGATAGTGTCATATATGAAACTCTTTTATATCAGTTTTATCACAAAGTTTTTCGTCACAAGTGCAAATTTAAGGGTCTTCCTTTGCATTTTTATAGGGGAAAATTTTGCACAGGATGTAATTTCAAACAAAAAAGCCTTTTGTATAGTTTCTTTCGCAAACTCAGTTATTCAGACCAATTTTATAGTTTCAAACGTGCAATTCTTTCATATCATTTTTTACCATAATGTCTATCCGTCACATGTGTAATTTTTAAGGTTCTTCCTTTGCATTTTTTATATAAAAATTCTGCACACTTTTTATTTATTTTTTTCGAATTTAGTTAGTATGGACCAAATATATGGTTCACGAGTGCAATTTTATCATAATGTTATCCGTCACAAGTGTAAATTTTTTAAGTTCCTTCCCTATGTATTTTTGTAGCAAATTTTGTACAATTTTCAATTTTCATAAGTAAATTTAGTTTGACCTATTCTACAGTTTCAAAAGTGCAATCCATTTATATCGGTTGTCAACATAATGTCTATCCGTCACATGTGTAATTTTTAAGGTTCTTCCTTCGCATTTTTTATATAAAAATTCTGCACATTTATTATTTAGTTTTTGTTCGAATTTAGTTAGTATGGACCAATTATATGGTTTACATGTGCAATTTTATCATAATGTTATCCGTTACACGTATTCAAATTTTTTAAGTCCCTTCCCTATGTATTTGTATAGCAAATTTGGTACAATTTTCAATTTTTTATACGTAAATTTAGTTAGACCTATTCTATAGTTTCAAAAGTGCAATCCATTTATATCGTTTGTCAACACAATGTTTAACCGTCACATGTGTAATTTTTAATGTTTCTTCCTTTGCATTTTTTATAGAAAAATTCTGCATATTTTTTATTTATTTTTGTTCGAATTTAGTTAGTATGGACCAATTATATGGTTTACATGTGCAATTTTATCATAATGTTATCCGTCACACGTGTTCATATTTTTTAAGTCCCTTCCCTATGTATTTTTGTAGCAAATTGTGTACAATTTTCAATTTTTTATTCGTAAATTTAGTTAGACCTATTCTATAGTTTCACAAGTGCAATTCATTTATATCGTTTATCAACACAATGTTTATCCGTCACACGTACAATTTTTTATTCTTTAATTGTTTTCTTTCTTTGTATTTTTATAGAAATAAATCTCACTGATGAGGACTCCAATCTGAGTCGAAACGTTTGAGGAAAAAATGAAACCCTGAGTTTACATTATTTCTGGACCCTAAAGCCAAAGTAAAAAATCATCTATCTATCAATATTATTGAGGGTCGATATAAGCCAGTTATTTATAATTGTAATCAAGATAATGAAAGAATATTGAAAACAATTTGTCAATAAATATAAAAAAAAAATTGTTATTTTCAATAAATTGTTCTTTTATATATATTTAATATTTATATATATTATTTTATATATTATAATACAAAATTTATAATATAAAATATTTTATATATATATTATATTATAAAATTTATAATATAAAATATTTTATACATATATTATTTTATTTATATATATATGTATATTTTAAATATATATCCGATCTTAGGAAAAGACTAGTAAAGAGCGAAGTAGAAGGAAAAGAGGTAAAAAGCTATTTTCTAAAATCTTGTCGACAAGCTAGGGTTGAATTGACGAGGACTACCTGACCCATCACGAATACAGCAGACTCACCAACACAAGTTTTGGCCTTACTCCTACAACTTACTTCTTATCCGTGAGATTTTGGCGATTTTCGAAAGTGTCGATCCTGGTGTTCGGGTTTGGAACTTTACCTACCCCTGGCGTCTTTACTCGCAAGGTTTGGACCATTCAATCGCCCTCGATGTCTCCTCTATACCTATCTTCACTCAACGGTACAGTCGTGCAACATAACCTCAACTGTCATCTATACATTTTCCACTAAAAGCACTAAGTATTCCTTATAGTTTTTTATCGACTGAATTTATCCATGAAATTTTTAAATTATCAACAAAAATAACTGTTTATTTTTCAAACTAACTTTTACTCACCTTTTTGCACAAAAGTAAACACAAAACATATGTACAAGCCGGGACATGTGTGGTACTAAACACAGGGGCACCTGTTGCCACAGCACTGAACCAAGCTAGTAATAATTTCCTAGCAATTATCACATGTCATTGGTACCCATCGTAGCCGAATTTGTCTCCCATATGTGTCGGCTACGATAGGATTTACTGTATTTAAATACTATACTTTTTAAAAAATCTATTCAAAAAAATATTTGCCTGCCAGACATTTCTATTATTTTATAATAATATTTAAAAATCTGAATTGCAATTACAGAATTCAATTTGCCTGTATTTACAATTTTTTTTACAAATTTCTATAGTAATTACAATTATTTTTACATAAATTTATAATACATTGTTCGATTCATTATACAATAAGTATGGATATTGGTGTCCTATTCTACTATGAATTCTTAGAATAATGTTCTATTCTTCATGTAGCGAATGATCAATTGATAGATGTAGAATCGAACTTCCCTTCTTTGTTAATCTTTCCATATGATTTGAAAATTTTAGAATCGAGTAAAATGGAAACCTATTTTATTCTGAATGTAGTAACGGGTCTTGTAAAATCGACTGTGAATTTATTTTTATGATGACGAATTGGGCAATAATGAAATGAGTTATGTTTAATGGATTGTCACTCTATTAATTTGTACTGAAACCCATTTAACCGATTTATGTAGAATAGATGGTAAATTAAAAAAAAATTGTGTGTATAACTGAACACTTTTGAATCACATAATGTAGAATAAGACAACTCTGTGTATGAAAAACCTTCTAATTAGGCTATCTTCATTCGACCTATGAAAAATAGAACATTATTCTAAGAATTTTTAATTTCAATGTACACGGAGAGAAATAACTAGTGTGGTGCACGTGAAAGGTACCAAGCATTGAGAACAAGTAAAATTACGCGTGTGAAATACATGAATTCAAGTATTTCACACTAGACAATTTCGCGTGCGTCGCACGTGAAACTCAAGCGTTTGTTACACTGGCCCTCTAATGTTTGCAACAAGTCATCTTGTGGCTGAATCTTAAACTCATATAATCGCATGTCGGATTTTTCGTCAACCGACTCAAGCGTGAGTCGCTTTCCGACATTCGAATACGAGCAAGCGCTGACTCAAATGTCGGATTTTCGACAACCGACTATTGAAATGTAAATAAATACAGTAATGCTTTCTATATGTAAAGGAAAATTTGAGGTTATGAAAAACAAAAACCACTAAAATTCCACAAATAGAAAATTTGAATCTCGCATTTTTTTTCTAAAACGTATAATATTTTATTGGACAAAACTGTTAAAACTTTTTCTTACATTTACAACTCTCAAGGTTCTCGGATTTAGATGAAATTTATACTTGTATACATTGGTGGTCATCAAAAAGCAAGCAATCCGTATTTTTTTTATCGGTCGAAAAATATTTCCAAGGGGTAATAACAACCACTGAAGTTCAACCCTAAAATTGACTTTTATCAATTTTAACGTAAACTAGAAAATATTTTTGTGTTAAATCAATTGCATGAATTAGCCTAATAACGTGCAATTAGTTTGACAAAGAAATATTGACTAGTTTAGGTTAAAATTGATAAAAGTCATTTTTAGAGGTGAACTTATTAAATAGTGACTTACTGATCAATTTGCATGCAATTTTATAGACAAATAAGTCCAAATCAAAACTAATACAAGCTTGAAAATATTAAAAGTTTTTGATTTGCCAGATTGTTGATAACTATTAGTATGACTATTATTAAACGTAAGATTATGTTTCAAAGTTGATGAAAAAATTTAAATAAATAGATAAATATTTTTTAAATTCAAAGGAAAATTTGAGGTTATAAAAAGCAAACGACTAAATTTGCTTGAAGGTGAAATCCAATGGCAGCAGAAAACGGACAGCCAATTACAGAAGATCTTTAGATTTCTTTCTGATTAGAGCTGTTCGTTTTCTGCTTTGCGTTTTTTGCTGTCATCGGAATTCACCTTGATTCAAAAATAAAAATCTCGCATTCTATTTTCTAACAGGTATTTATTAGACAAACTGTTAAAATTAAAGAAATTATATTTATATATGTATATAGTTAAAATATATATGTTTATTTTATACTTTTCCTGGCGAAAAGCTGCTAAAAATTAAAGAAAAAAACATTTCAATAATATTTAATAAAATATTTTTTATTTGTGGAATTTTAGTGCTTTTTGTTTTTCATAACCTCAAATTTTCCTTTAGATATAGAAAGCATTACTGTATTTATTTACATTTCAACAGTCGGTTGTCGAAAATCCGACATTCGACTCAGCGCTTGCTCGAATCAAATTCAGTTCGACTCATTTCTCAGCTGAGTCGAATCGAAAATTAGTCAGTTAAATTCGACTAATGCACATAACTGATAATATCCTATGTTTCAAGCATGAGTAGGTATACATCGTCAAGTAAGATGAAGATTATGAAAGGAATGTGTTGGCAAAAACTGCGAGGATTGCAAGATGCAGGATTCCTGTACATTTCCCTGAAGCGCTCTCCACCGCCTATATTTGATATATACTTGCAATTTTTGCCAACGCATTCCTTTCAAAACTTTCGTCAAACACTACTTTTCAAATATAGTGACTTCTGGTGATTTTATGGGCAATTGAAACTTCAGACAAATAAAACTATGGTACAATGTATACTTACCCATGAATACTTATCACAAGCCTCTTTTATTTGAATTTCATGATTTCACCACTTGATTAGGTCGAAGTGTTGCAGTGATCACAGACTGTTTAAGATTTTTGCTCCCACCATAGATCCCACCAGCTCATGGTTTCTTCCTCGCTCCACTGCGAGAAGTTGGTTGAATGAGGAAGACGCAATGAGCTGGTGGGATCCATGGTGGTAGCAAAAATCTTACGCAATCTGCGAACACTTAGAGTTGAACACTTATTTGCCCGAAGTGCGCGGCACTGTTTATTTCTCTCCGTGTAGGTACGGTACTGACTATTATAATATCGAATAGGGCACCAATATCCATAGTTATTGCATGTTGAATTCGAGCGATAGTGTATTATAAATTCATGTAGAAATGGCATACATGACATTAAATATGATTTAAAATTTGCTGAAAAATGATGAATAATTAAATGTAGTATAATCCATGTAGTATCAGGTTTTGGAGAATTTGGGAGAATTGTTTTCTGTGCATTGGAACCTCCCTGTTTATTTTTCTCTAAAATTGAAGTGCAATGTAAAATCGACACAAATGGATTCCATGGCAACGGTGGAAACATAAAACGTAAACATACCCTGACATACCTTAAAAGACAGATCCAACTGTTGATTAGCTCACGTTTTCTTGAAAGCGATTTTAGTGATCACTATAATGTCCTTTCGTGATTTACGAAGTAAGTAAATTTTGTGTAAATGTTGGAAGTGAAATTTTAAGACTTAAGTTAAGAATAAAATTCTGTTCCTTTATTTTATAGATTTCACAGAAATGATGAGGGTTCTAGGTTATCCAAGGCTGGTGTCTTTATCTAATTTTCGACTGCCTAATTTTCCTCTAGTTGCGGAAATTCTAGTTTGGTTGGCAAAAAGATTCGATCCGGACGCGAATATTCCAATACAATACGAAACTGAGCAAGATCGAGTTAACTTGATCCGCCAAGTAGCAGAATTTATGGTAATTATAACCTCTGAAGATTGTTAAATTTCTTATACACTGCACTATTTTTATTCCTTGACAATGAAAACTATACTTTGAATTTTCCATGAAAGTAAATGTCGCTTTACTAAATTTTATTAAAATTTGTTGAGTATGACAAAAATGATTAGGCATTTTTCAATTTATACTGACATGTTTTCATAGATCTAATGATGAATTTTTTTACCCAATTTTGTATACTATTAAAAGAATAACTGAGGATTATTTTTTGAATTTTAAATAATGCCTTGGTTGCTGCCAATTGCTTCAATTAATTATAAAAATTGGTAAATTTTTGCGTCGATGACTATAAACCGAAATGATGTTAATCAGAAAGTTGGAACCTTTTATTTTTTTCACGAATGTTGTTAAATGAATACCATTTTTTTATGTGACTTTGGGCCTTTTTTCTGCCTACGAAGTCTGTGAAATCAGAGAAAAGGCTAAGTTTGTCAAGTGATGTGACTAAATTTTTGCGTTTTATAATTACTCTCGCATTACTTCCGCGTTGCCCAGAATATCATGCAATTTTTTTTCTGTCACTTCGGTCCTTTTTTCTGCTTACAAAGGTTGTGGAATCAGAAAGAAGGCGAATTTCTGCAAGCGATGTGACTAAATTTTTGCTATTGGTAATTACTCTCGCATTACTTTTGTATAAAAAATTCTTGATGTTGAAAAAACAATGCGATATAGCGTAGATTTATTTTTATACATTTACCGTTCGACGTTGGCCTTTTAAGTCCTTAGCGCCTTCTTGATGAGACGATTTTTCTTTTAACATATATATAATTTGAACTACTGATTGAGTGAAGTAGAGTTGAATGAAAAGGAATGCATTCACTTTCATTCATGTATCTTAATTCAAAATGAATTTCATGTAGACGATGACTCCTCTATGAAATTACGTTTATGCATATTTAGATGCTAGATTAAAATAAAAATTAGATCATGTTTCAATAAACTTTTGGAAATGTTTTTGGATCTAGTTTTTTGAATCACGAATACTTTTAATTGTTTCATTTAAAGCAGAATAAAATTTGAATAGTGGCACAACTATTAGTAGATTGCTATTTTCAATTTTTTCTTAAAGACTTTATCTTAGAAACACAATACCTAACAATAATTTTATTTAATAGATTTTGTTGATAAAAATCGGAGGGATTTTTAGCAACTTTACTTTGTGCATAAAAATCCGAAAGAAATATTATTCCACGCACTTTCATCTCGGTTTGTTTTAATAAACGTGGAATTCGATAGAGACGATTCTGAAAAGCTGGTAGAAGTTGAAATGCAGTATCAAAAAACATGGTTTCATTCAGTAACTGAAATTCGCAATTAATATAAAGTTTAAACTAATGGAAAACCATGCATTTTTTTTTTTAACAAGCTATTTTATTATGGTCCATCAAATTGTAATAAATAGATTTAAAGTTTCTATATGCACTTTCAGATTTTGGCAATAAACTTTTTATAACTCCGAACCTAATTCCTACCTTGAAGACGTTTTATCAGTTATCTGTATTCAGTTAATCTTGAGTTTATCTTCATACAAGAAGCCGCTAAGGACTTAAAAGGCCAACGTCGAACGGTAAATGTATAAAAATAAATCTACGCTATATCGCATTGTTTTTTCAAGATCAAGAATTTTTTATACAAAAGTAATGCGAGAGTAATTACCAATAGCAAAAATTTAGTCACATCGCTTGCAGAACTTCGCCTTTTTTCTGATTTCATAACCTTTGTAAGCAGAAAAAAGGACCGAAGTGACAGAAAAAAAATTGAATGATATTCTGGGCAACGCGGAAGAAATGCGAGAGTAATTATAAATCGCAAAAATTTAGTCACATCGCTTGACAAACTTAGCCTTTTTTCTGATTTCACAACTTTCGTAGGCAGAAAAAAGGCCCAAAGTCACAGAAAAAAATTGTATGCATTTGACAACATTCGTGAGAAAAATAAAAGGTTCGAACTTTCAGATTAACATCGCGGGGCGTTTAACCTTAGCCTTAAGTTAAAACATTGAAAATGTTATATGAGGGAGGGGGGGGGGGGGGGGTATTTCACTCCGTGTTTCACCGTAGACTAAAAAAACCACGATTTTAGTGTTATCACGCCTTTTTTAATGAGCTGTAACACATTCAATCAATGCGATAGCGCCGTTTTGAAAATAATGTTTATCGATGAGCTGAAAAATTCTATATTTCAGATTTTTAACCTTGGTAGGGATTGTAATTTTTTTTCCATAAATTATCACGGAAAAGCCGATATATTGTGACGTATTCATTTTAGCAAATAAAAACTTTCTATATTAATTAGTTGAGCTTGAAATTCAGTCGACCGGCAATCGAAAGACCTGGGCTCGAATCCCAGCGCAGTTGAAAGCGTCATTTTTTCCACAGAAGGATTTTCAAATTCTTTAAAAACTTTCTATACTGAAAGAGTGTCGTGCAGTCACGTTTTTCACTATATACTGCGCTGCGACTTTAAAACCAATATCGATCGAAATTATAGTATTCTTTTGTGGAACACAACTTTAGCCTCGTTCATTTTCTTAAAAATAAACATACATGTTTTTATTAACCCTCCTCCTCCCTCAGACAGCCATCCATTCAACAATACGCACTTCGAACCGGTTTTTTCGCGTGAATTATTTCAAATTATTGATCGATTTGTTCTTTTCAAGTTATCCATACAGAATAAATATCAAATCATTATTGAATTGCAGTTAGGTGATACGTTTACAGTTTAAATTTTGTAACTGTGAGTCGATTGGTAAATTATTTCATTGGAATAATGCAAATATTCCTTACTCGTGTTTTTGGACAAGCGCTTTTTTTACGAGAAAAAAAATCAATAATAATTTTAGCAGCAGGTCAACAAAACGAATTACAATAAAACGAATCAAAGGGAACCCTAGCGAACTGGCTGAACGCTAGCTTTACGCTGTAGCGTAAAGCTATCGTAAAGCCATCGTAAAGTAGCATTATAACTCATGAATGAGGCAAAATAAATATTCAAAATGTTTTTATCTTATTCTAGTTAAAAATAACGTTAAAAGGTAATGGACATATGCATTAATTTGATTTATTAACGCTAAAAATTAAAAAAACCTAATACCTGTCATCAAAGTTCTGTCAGTTCTGTCATCACCTGTTCATCACTTTCCATGTCTTCACAGTCAGGATTGACTATTTGTTAGAGTGAGATGAAAGTATAGTTGTGTCTCACTTCAACCAATGGTCAACCTACTTGTAGCTTGTCATTCTTTTAATTTTTTAATATAAAATAAAATGTCATAAAATGTAGGTTATGATGACCGTTAGTTTTGAAAGATTTGAAGAATGTATCGATAAGCATGTTCTCGTTTACAACACATTCAAATCCTTCAAAACAAACGGTCATCATAGCCTACAAATTTATGACATTTTATTTTATATTAACAAATTAAAAGAATGACAAGCTACAAGTAGGTACTCAAAATAGGCGGAAATGAATTTTGCACTTGAAAAATATAATTATTAATAAATTTATGACTCACTTTCACGCTGGAAAATTTTGTTTCATAAATTTCCCAACGATTCCCATATATTTCTTTCGTCCAAGACCAACCTTACCTACAGTCTATCCCTACCACATGGCCTGTGACGTCAACTTGGTTATCTCAATTGCCTTCAATGACAGGTATTATGTTTTTTAAATTGTTAAGGTAAAAATAAAATTATTGCATATTTTAATTACCTTTAACGTAGAATAAGGATAAAAGCATGTTTATAATTTATTTTCCCTCATTCATGAGTTATAATGCTACTACTTTACGATAGCTTTACGCAAGCTTACTCGCTTTAGAACCACTGTGATCGAATTTGCGTGACAATAATGACGACAATAATGATAATAATAATGAGCCGTTATAACAGCTGATGAGTGAAATCGATATTCGATAGTGTCGAAGATCGAAGTGCGGTTTCGAAAATTGCTCACTCGTGGCACTAGCGCATCTAATCACGTGACCTGTCTGGCGATGAAACTGAAAATTTTTTACGGGATATTTTTGTGAAATTATAACTCCAGATCATGGAATTCCAATAATATTCCACAAAAACATTGTCCTAGTGACATCGAATGGACTTGAAAAATTCGTCTGAATTCATAATGCCATTCGTTGTACGGGATAAACATGATAATACATTAAAATAAGTAAAAAAATCGTGAGTGTTAGTAAAGAAATCACTACATTTGAAGTATAGATACCACGGTCGGGCTTTTTTTTTACCTTAGCCTTCTAGACCCGATCGGGTCTCTTGATAAGATGAATAAGTCCATACATACGGCTACAGCGTTGCCAGATTTCTACCACACCAGTCAAATGCAGTGTGCACAGATCACGGTAGTATGAACAGGTCTGGCAACTCCCGTGGCGGGGGATGTTCCCTTATCGTGACGAGTAGTAGTTTCGAAAGTGACCGCTTGGGCAGCGCTGCAATCGAGTAGTTTAAGGAATGCCCGTGGTTTACAGACATCTTTCATAGAGTTCTAAAGAGTTTATGCAAAGATATTATAAGCCTAGATGCGGTGCAGGCCTAGTTCCCGGCGAACATTGTAGACGGCACGTCCGGCGAAAATGTTCAGGTCCCCCCGTACACCTCTACCCGCCGATTTGGCAAATCGAAGTAGTTCGTCAACTAAACCTTAGGAGCGCTGTCCACACCTATCCCCGTACCCCTCAATCCTCTCGAATATCAACAAGCTTACATTTGTTTAAGCTGTATAAATTGAAAATATTCAAGTCCAGCGATAAAACGCAAGATATGATGTTGAACATTTGGGCGTATAATATGATGAGTTTGATTTTGAATTTTTTATTGATTTTAATATCAGAAGCTTATTGGTAGTCATTAAACATTAATTACTTAATTATAATATTAAATTATAATTAATTATTAAATATTATATTATAATTAAATATAATTTAATAATAAATTATTAAATTTTAATTAATAAATGAATAAATTTAAAAATCAAGTATTAAATTTTAATGAATAAATAAATTTTAATTTTAATCAATCATTTTAATAAATGAATATAAATAATATTTAAACATATATCCACATTAGACTCCCTTTCTAATACAAAGCTGAATTTCGGAATTATAGAAAATAAAAATAACAAGGATTGTCTAGTTTTTATGTTGACTCTAATTTACAATCAGAATCAATTTCCTCAGCAAATAAGTACTTGTAATAATGTTTCTTCAAATTGAATTGAATAATCTTGGAATAAGTATACTTAGTAAACCCCAAAAACAAACTATTACAATTGTCATATAAAAAAGTTACGTCAATTTAACAACCGACTTTTATCATTTATAGACCTCAAAGCAAATCTTTTCCAAAAATATACTACTATTAATTTCTACTTATATCTCAATATGGTATTCAAATTAATCGATTAATTATAAAAAAAATACAATAATAGAAAAATATTTTTTAAACCCTTTTACCTTTTACCTTTGTAAAAAACAAGATTCAGATATACTTTCAACTTAAAATTTTCGCATAAAATGTCTTATTTTTTTATTTAAATTTAAAAATTGTTGAACTTCAAATAAAATTATTTAAGCAAAGAAGTCGAGGCATATCAATTTTATTTTCCGAAGTTGGAAAGTTTATGACTTTATAGCTCTTAGATTTCCTTTTTTACAACAAAATTATATATAGAGTATAGAACAGAACTTAAAATTATTAGCAAGCATATCCCGCTCAAAAATGCAACAAATAGCATCTATGTGACAAATTGCATTATACAGAAATTATCGATGAAATAATCAATGAAAAAAGTTCGTCAAAATATCTCTCTTTAAATATTCTACACTTAACATTACTTGATTGAAATTAAGACAATAGGAATAGATTAAGTTAAATTTATATTTAAGACTATTAATGTACTGAATAATAAACCAGAAATATTTTTATGAATTTTTTTCATTATTTTAATAGAAAGAAAGAAATATATATTATGTATTCGCAAAGAAAGACTCTAACCAAAAAGAAAATTATTCAAACCATAGAAAATATGTTCTCGAAATTGAAAGTTCCGATATTTTGATATTGGAAGATATTGCGAGTTGTTTTATTGAATAATGAAAATATTTTGAGTTACGATGGAATAAATATAAGAATTGTTATTTATAAACCATATTTATACTTTCAAATACAAAAATGCAGTAATATCGTATGGAATTTAATACTTTATTTTTTTCTCAATTTTTTTGATTTTTTAATTTAATTTCCCCGACACTCCAAGTTGATTAAAATTATTGTCAAAAGAATTTATTTACTTACTTTCATTTTTAAATTTTTACCAAACTTTATTAAATTTATAGTTGAGGAAAAGAATTTGCAAAATAAAATAAAGAGGGTATAGAAGTGGTTTGGATTATAATTATAATTATTTTTAAATAATTTATTAAATATATATGAATTGCAAGAATATATGGTGGGTTTCATGGCAAATCGGACGGGTTCAGGACTCTATGTTTCCGATTTACTTGAAATTTCAAGGATTGATAGACTAACATAAATAATGAAGAAACCCAAAATTTGAGATTATTTCATGCATTATTTAAAAAGTTATGGGATAAACAAAACAAAAAAATGTTTTTGTTTTTTTTTTCAATTATTTTAAAACTGCAACTAGGAAAAATTCTGAAAAAAATTACACAAACGTATCATTAGATGGCCGATGTAGCAGTATTTTTTGGGAAAATTTTTACTCCAAATTTAATGATAAAAAAAATGTCTTTTTCAAACAAATTGATTTTTTGAAAAAACGCCATCTTTGAAAAATCTGAAAAAATTCATAGTGATAGCTGCACGTATTACGCAAATTTTAGGTATATAATTAAGGTGCGCCCTAAATAATTGTGCAAAATATGAATTTTTTTGTAAAGTGATACGCGTGGAATCACGATCTTCGATCGACGGCGTCGGGCGCAATTTCCACTAATGTTCTATTACTAACTGCTTTTTCGAGAACGTTATTATCAAAAAGTGATGGGAAGTGATGATTAGTTGTTTAATTATCGTTTTATACTCGTAAGATATGAATAATGTAATGAGTTTTATGATTATTCATAAATTATCAAAAAAATAATTTTTTCTATTATCATGAAAATAAATGCGTTCGTAAAAAAACCACGAACAAATTTTTTACGTCAGAAAGTATGAAGAGTGATTTTTTGAATTGTACGTTGATGAGAATGTGATAAATCGCAACGACTCTGATTTTTCGTCAATATTATTGTCTTCGAGAGATTTTTGGAACCGGATGGTACCTGGAGACCGTGAGAAGGAAGATTTTGCGAGTCATTCACCGATTTCTGGTAATTTTACAATTAAGAAAGAAAACATAAATGCTAGGAGGAAGAAATCTTATTATTTTCTATCCTTCTTCTAAAACTTCATTTTTTATAACTCTTATCCTGTATGTGTTGCAAAGGAGAGCATTTTTTTTGACATCTTTGAATTTATCGAGAAAATACTCTGGGAATGCCCTTGAACTGCTTTCATTTGAATCTGCCAGTATAATCTATTAAGAGGAAAATGATTTTTAAGCTGAGGCTTGATAAATTATTTATAGATCAGCACGTGATGATTCCACTATATTTCTATTTGTATCGAGAGTGAAAAATCACGTAATATTCACTTACGGTTTTTTTTTGTATGGATTACAACAATGTTTCCTTTTTTGTCGAATCATGTCGACTGCTCTTTGACAATAAACTCTCGTGGATTTTTACCAACTAATTTATTTTCATGATAATAGCAAAAATTATTTTTTTGATAATTTATGAATAATCATAAAACTCATTACATTATTCATATGTTACGAGTATAAAACGATAATTAAATAACTATCCATCACTTCCCATCACTTTTTGATAATAACGTTCTCGAAAAAGCAGTTAGTAATAGAACATTAGTGGAAATTGCGCCCGACGCCGTCGATCGAAGATCGTGATTCCACGCGCATCACTTTACAAAAAAATTCATATTTCGCACAATTTTTGAGTGCGCACCTTAATTATATAGCTTAAATTTGCGTAATAGTTGCGGCTATCACTATGAATTTTTTAAGATTTTTCAAAGATGGCGCTTTTTCAAAAAATCAATTTGTTTGAAAAAAACATTTTTTTTATCATTAAATTTGGAGTAAAAATTTTCCCAAAAAATACTGCTACATCGGCCATCTAATGATACGTTTGTGTAATTTTTTTCAGAATTTTTCCTAGTTTCAGTTTTTAAATAATTGAAAAAGAACAAAAATATTTTTTATGTTCGTTTATCCCATAACTTTTTAAATAATGCTTGAAATAATCTCAAATTTTGGGTTTCTTCATTATTTATGTTAGTTTATCAATCCTTAAAATTTCAAGGAAATCGGAAACATGCAGTCCTGAACCCGTCCGATTTGCCATGGAACACGCCATATATAGAATTATTTAGATTTATTTTAGATTTATTAGAACCGCGTCATTTTTAAAAAGGGCATAACCGGGTTTCTATGTGAAATCGGCCTTGAAACCAAATCAAATTTCGCATCGACTATATGGAAGAGGTTGAGCAAGAGATGATTTTGCCAAATTTTCAGATCACAATTCGCCATTTTGAATGTGTAATGATGGATTTTACCATTTTCGTTTGTTGCGTGTTTTAGCTAAACTAATCATAGGAAAATCTTGAAAAAAAATCAGGATTGTTTTTTGCAATAAAAGATATATTTGTGAATTTTTGCAGATTTTTTTATGCATAATTCGTGATGCAAAAAATTGCGAAAATTTTTGCACACAATTTTATTCATGTTTGATTTGCGTGACCACTCTTTTGAATTATGCTATTCATTAGCTACCTATTGATAATTAAAACAGAATTTTTGCAGATTTTTGCAAGGTACGGATGGGGGTAAAAATATATAAAAACCGTCAAGATACACATTCTTCCAACATCTTATTATTAAAGCACTTTTTATAATAATAGTAGACTAATGAAAAAAAAATTGTTATTTGCTAATAAACCTCTAACACGGTTTACTGCTGAAATTTTTGCAAAATATTTTGCGAATTTTGGTTGTTGCGAAAAATCGAAATTTTTACATGCATTCTGAACAAATGGTTGATTGTGATTATTTGCAAGTCGAAATAGTGTTGCAAAAAATATCTTTTCGTATTCTTGAATATTTTTCGAATATACAGATGAAATTAATTTCTCTTTGTTAAAAATAACATACAGTAAAACCTATCGTAGCTGACACATATGGGAGATAAGTTCGGCTACGATGGGTACCAATGACATGCGATAATTGCTAGGGACTTATTACTAGCTTGGTTCAGTGCTGTGGCAACAGGTGCCCCTGTGTTTAGTAACACACATGTACCGGCTTGTACACATTTTTTGTGTTTACTTTTGTGCAAAAAAATGAGTAAAAGTTAGTTTGAAAAACAATCAGTTATTTTTGTTGATAATTTAAAAATTTCATGGATAAATTCAGTCGATAAAAAACTATAAGGAATACTTAGTGCTTTTAGTGGAAAATGTATAGATGACAGTTGAGGTTATGTTGCACGACTGTACATACATATTTAAGATCTCAATAAGTTGAAATATAATTGGTTATGAAAATTCTCCAATTTTTCGAAGTTAAATTGTAATTAAAATTTATAATTCAAATATAATCATTAATTAAATTAATATTTCATTTTAAATATTCATTGAAAAAAAAAAATTACTAAGTACCAGAGATGAGGGGGGAGATTGCTCAACACGTGCATTCGATTTCGAGTGATTTTCCACAGCGCATTCTATGGAACTCTGCTTTTGCGAACTAAAATGAAAGGTCGATGCTGCTACTTGAGCGGTAAAACAGGGCTGCAGTTAAACAATCTGCTAATGTCGATAGAGTAGATCAGAGAAGGTAACTCTAATATAATAAAAAGCGAAATAAAAAATCGATGTAGAAATTTTGAAAACTTTAAAAGATATATTCATTTATCTTAATTTTGAAAACGGAACAAATGCCTAATCTAAAATCTTTTTTGTATAATAATCTATGCTTTCTTCATATACCAAAATTTGGAATTAAAAAAGTGATTTTCCAAAACAGAAACTTAGTGGAATTTTTTATTTCTCGATACACTTTTCGATACCCTTCCTTGGTCTCGTTTTCCAAAAAAATTTACGTGAAATTTCGACAAAAATTAGGGAAATTTTTCCCTAGATTTTACATGAGCCCGAATGGGGAATATGAAAAATTTGAAAATTTAAAAATACATAACATAGACAGAAGTGTTTAACATCCATAGGAAATATATGTTGAGAAATTTTCACAAAATGTAAATGAGATTATTCATTTTTAAAAACCAAACACGTATTTTATCAGTGCAAGCATTGTTTGAATTTTTGAAATTTGCTTCTTAGAAATTCTGCCCCAAGAAGAATGCAAGGAAAAATGTCAACAACATTCGTTGTAAGTTAAAAAATTTAATAAAAATTTATGTTCAATATGAGACCGAGGATATTGAAAAATGTTCAATTTCATTAGAGATATTAATAATAGTAAACTAAAATCAATTCTGTTATTAAAAAAAAAATGTGTTTAAGTTCATTTCGTAAATATTATGTGTGTTTTAACGAATTTCAAACAACACCCGTCCTCATACTAGCAAATTGTAATTTAAAAATTAAAAATTATTCTTACTATACAGATAAAACTTACCCTGAATATCTAAATTCTTTATATTAATAAAATTTTGGAATAAAATAAAAATAATAAAATATAAATTCACGACGTACAATAATGCGATGCTTGGTGGAGGGAAACGGAAGGGTTTAAAATGATTAACTCATTGAATCAAAGGATGGAAACAAAAGTAATATTTATTAAATAATTTTGATTCACCTAACAGACTCCCGCATTTGCCTGTGCTTCTGCATTACAAAATCTCTATAAGTACCTCACACTGCTTCAGCACAATCCGGCAGGGAAAAACCACGTTGTGGAAAAACCTCCGGAAGGAGTCTAACATAACAAATATCAAAAACTAAGACAAATTAAATGAAATAAGATAATAAAATATAAAATAAATCAAAATATCGAACAGCATACTTAAAATTCCTTAAATGTTAACTAAGAATTTCGTAATTAAAAAAAAATTGGTAACAAATTCGACTACGATTTTACATAGATTAGATAACCTACACATATTTCTACTTAGAAAATCAAAACCACATCTTTCCCCCTCGCATAAAATTAAAAAAAGACTTATTTTTCAACAGAAAATAGTTTTGCCGAATTTCAAGTTTTACATTCACTCTGTCATTTATACCAAATTTCTAATTGGAATACTTTAGTCTAAAAATAAAGTTAAATTAAGCAAATAAATTTGAAAATTTAAGAATTCCAAGGTATAAAATTTCAAATAAAAGCAAAAATAACTTTTTACAATACTATTCAAACTTTTACTATTTTGATAAATAAACGCAAGATATTTTTTACACTTTTTAAAATAAATTTCTTGATTCCTTTCATCCTGAAGTTGCATAAGTTACATAGGATCTAGCCAGACAGCTCTGAAAAAAATTTGACTAATTAATGTCCATTCCTATCAATATTTCTATTTTTAACGCATACATAGCTCTTACCTATGAAAAAAGTAGCATCTCTCTCGCAGTAGTTAAAGTGCGAAGCTTGGGGAAACCTACAATTAGAGTAATGACAGAATTATTTGCAGAATATTAATTTTTACTACACTAACTCAAATTCTAAATATGACTGAAATACCTGACAATACCGGAACACCAATGATATTTGACCGAAACACCCTCCTTCAATGAATTTTTCTCTCCTCTTTCTGCTTTTATTTATGAAACCGAAATGTAGTAAACCTTCAATCAAATGAATTTAAAAAAATTAAATATCGAATATTATTTTTAATGGTACTGAAATTGAATATAGAAGACGGCATTAAAATTCAACTACCTACCAGTATAATCGGAATATAAATTTTTCACAAGTTACTCTCCTTTGTCTCCTAAATTCGTTTGAACAACAGTGATGACATCCTTTTGATCCTGCAAATAAAATTATATATTTTTCATTACTTTATTCACTGTGAGTAATTGCTCAATGTTGAATTTTACAAACTTATATATTAGATATATTTACCTCCATGATAAGTGATATATTCTTTCCCTTATAATCGAAAAAAATTCCAGATTTTTCCATCGTGGATATGGACATTAATAACCTCATCTGTTATCAATTATAAATTACCAATTAGCAACTTTACAAAAAATAATATTTGTAGTTGGGTTTTATGACGAATAATATTTTATTATCTAACCTTCTAATTTTAAATGAAGCCTCGATGAATAAAAAACCTTTTGCTATCAACATAGTTTATGACATCCAGAATTACCAATGACCTGAAAATAAAATTATTTATTGTTGATGATGATTATTTTTATTAAAGAACATTGCCTGATATTGAATGCAATATATACTATTTTATTTATAAATATCAAACATACCTCTATTAAACCAAAAAATGCTTTATTTCCATTTTGAACTCCAACAAATTTCAATAATAGTGGGTGGGAACGTACATACTCTGTTATTACAAACAATAAATTAGAATTTTGTATTTATATGGAATAAAATATTATTTGACTTTACCAATGCCTTTTTGTGATTCAACCTGCGCTGTGCACAGACAGTTTGGAAGCTTGAACTGCACTTTGACAAATGATGTCTGAATTCTGAAAATTTAATAGAACTTATACTTCAGAAAACGTATAATTATCCTCAGATTGTTTAAAATGATTTGAAAATTTATTGTAAACTGAAGGTCCAGAACGAATAACTCGCTCAGCGCTCGAAAGTGCCAGAACTGTTCACCTGTGATCTCATATTCGCTTGAAATCTTAAAAGTCGCAAAATCAATTCTTTAAAAATATAGACATGTGCAGAATAACTAGATGGAATTTTTTTGTATCTCAAGTTTTTCTGTCGTATGATGACTGAAATTTAAAAACTAAAAAATTTAAAACCTGATATTCAATAAGTTTTAAAATGAAAACCATCGTGTGTTGAATAAAATTTCAAATCGATTGAAATTTGGCACACACACACTATGTACAGTCTATCTATGTACACAAATTTTAAAAAAATCTACAAATTCCCTTTTTTTAATAATATTTAATTGCAAATTGAGGGCGGTGGGTAGTCATGTTACTTTAGTTTCGCAGAAAAAAGTATCGAAGAAACATTAGTTAAAAAAACTTTCTTCGTGACATTTGTTGACTGTTATATAAGAAAGCTTCTTGGTAAGTTTCAAACCAATGCAATGAAAACTGGTGGAAAAATGGATTTTGGAACGTAGCTCTCGACGCCAGTAACGATAGCTCCATGAGTACTAAGCATCATCGAACCAACGTATTTTCACTGTTATCGTTTTCCACGGCTTTATTCTGCCTATGGAGCTATCGATACTGGCGTCGAGAGCTACGTTCCAAAATCCATATTTCCACCAGTTTTCATTGCATTGGTTTGAAACTTACCAAGAAGCTTTCTTATATAACAGTCAACAAATGTCTCGAAGAAAGTTTTTTTAACTCTAAAGTTTCTTCGATACTTTTTTCGGCGAAACTAAAGTAACATGATTACCTACCACCCTCAATTTGCAATTAAATATTATTAAAAAAAGGGAATTTGTAGATTTTTTTTTAAATTTGTGTACATAGATAGACTGTACATAGTGTGTGTGCCAAATTTCAATCGATTTGAAATTTTATTCAACACACGATGGTTTTCATTTTAAAACTTATTGAATATCAGGTTTTAAATTTTTTAGTTTTTAAATTTCAGTCATCATACGACAAAAAAACTTGAGATACAAAAAAATGTCATCTAAGTTATTCTGCACATGTCTATATTTTTAAAGAATTGACTTTGCGACTTTTAAGATTTCAAGCGAATATGAGATCAGAGGTGAACAGTTCTGGCACGTTCGAGCGCTGAGCGAGTTATTCGTTCCGGATCCTCGATTGAAAAGGAACTCAAAGTATTTATAAAGTTGAAGTAAAAGTGTTATAGCGTAATTGAAGATCAGGATTTTTCTTTCTCATTACCAAATTCAGTTTACAGTACAATATATATATATGTGAAAATAAATTCTGCAAAATTAGGGTGTCTACTCAAATTGAGAACAAAATGACTTGACAATTCCAGGTTTCCAGGTATCATCTCTACATTGTTTCAGGAATAGAAATCTATTCACAGTACTATGATTTTTCTGTTATAAAAGCAGTTCAACTTAGAAAACCTTATTAAATGTACATTTTTTGAGTTTGCAAGCACTTTACATTACAAAAAGAAAGATTTAGAAATGTGGAGGAATTACAGTAATTCAAACTTTCAAAGCTAGCGTTATTTGAAATATTTCAGATCAATATTTTGCTACTAATTTTTATAATTCATGAAAAAAAATGTAACACGATTTTAAATAATTCCTTAATAATTCAGGGTTCTACATATACGAATAGACACCCCGAAAGGATACATAAAGTTATTTTTACCTCAATTGTTCATAACAATGTTGACCTTTCTGCCCTTTTTTTTCATGTGAATGTTAGCTGCCTTTCGTTGTCCATTTCGTTCCCGAGTTTTAGCGTAGATTTTCACCCTCAGCATGAATCTGAGGGCATTCAGGCGATGTTCATTGCACGGACCGTCTGCCTTAAACCAGTCTGGGAAATGCTGTTTCGTATGAATTTTAGCTTCTTCTGTCAAATGGTCCAGCAAATTTTCAGAATTCCAGTACTTTTCCCAAGACGAATGAAATGATCGCAGTTGTTCATAAACAATATATGAAAATTGGTCCCTTGGTCTTGTCAGTTTCTCAACTTCTGGAGCATCTTCGTCCAAATTTTTATATTCCCTCAGTCGGATGTAGTACTCGTTATCCTTGCTCTCTTCCATCGGAGTCTTCATCATGTCTTCTCGACAAGATTCACACTGGTTTTTTAGGAAGCATCTAGAAGCGACGTAACCAGCAAAAAAAGTAACAGCATTGAGTTCGTAAAAGGAAATTTCCGGTACTGAATTACTGGATTCTTCCTTTTCCTTCGAGCTTGAATCTTCGGCTTCTTGAATTTCGACATTATTCGCATCTTCTGTTTCATTGAGGATCAAATCTTCATTTCTTTCAATCGCTTCTACAGCCGATTCTATTTCTTCGGTATCGTCATCTTCTTCAACTTTCTTAAGGTGATCCATGATAAGTTGATCGCAGTTCTGTCCGAATTGTTTCTCAACGCCGCTTGGAGAGTTTATCAATAAATGGAGATTTTTATCTCCTATTTGGACATTGGCTCCTGTACCACCTTCAATTTTTCCACTGGAGAGTATATGCCGTAAAGCTAAGCGAACCATCCTTCCTGTCGGATTGCTAACATGACCTCCTCTTTGGCGAAGTTTCGAGAATAAATGTTCCAAAGAGTCTTGATTACAAAGTCCAGCTGCCAATTCAAATCCTGGAAAATCTTTTTGAATATCATGATATGAACAAATAATTGCATTTACTGTTAGTGGTAGACCTTTTAGGCATGGCGCTTTACTTTTTGATTTTGGATTCGTAGTCCATGTTAAAGACCAATCCAGAAACTTTTGTAGAGTTTCTTCAATATGTGGATTTCTTGGTGACAATGGGCGTTTTGCAGGATTATGAAATATCAATCGGTATGCATTGGCTGCATCTATCACTTTGTCCAATTCTTCGGCGAAATTTGCAGTTCTTTCCCAAGTATCAGGTTTCCCATCCTCTCGATGAATTTTATTCTCCTTGTCCCCTGTATCTCTCCCAGCTAGCCGTATCGCCGCTGCAAATCTCTTGCTGAAGAAGTTCATAGCCCTTTCAACATTCATTACCTCCCAATTATTTGGAGCCATATGCACATCCGTTATATGTCCAAGTAAATTGCTAGTTGTACTCTTTTTGTCATAGAGCCATGCATTTACGAAATCTTGGTAATTGGCTATTATGTTTCCATCTCCATCGTACAAATACTGGTGTGTTCGTAGTTGTTTCAATAAATTTTTAATCAAATGTGGAAAATCAAAACTGCAAAAATACTTTCGTCCCTCATACTCAAAGAAAGGTTTCTCTATAGTTGCTCCAAATGTTTTCCAGATGCAGTGTTGATTTGTAGTTGCCTGATCACAAGTGAGGAATCTTACATCTGCCCCACACTCGGCTAGTTTCGAAAGACAGCGTTTTACAAGATGTGCAATCACATCGCTGGTCACACTCTTGTCAATTAAAAAATATGACATCGGCTGAGAAAAAGGCTTTTTTGCATTTAAACTGTCCACAGAAAACACCAAAACGTTTGTTGCTGGGATGTTTTTTCGGCCCAATGGGCCCAAATCAACTAAGCCTTCAATAAGGTCGCAGTATTTGGAATATTCTTCACATTTTTTAATGCTGAAGTCGTCCCACTTTAAGCCACATATCCTTTCATCTGACGGCAATTGATCCAACTTTTCCTTGCATTTTTCATAAATAATTTCACTGAATCCTGGCTTTATATCATACTCAGCAATCCACCTTCGTACCGATGACTCAGAAGGAAGCCTGAATCCAGCTTTTCTCATATGTCTGTACGCTGATGCAGAATAAAAGTTTAATCTCTTTGCGAAATCTCTTTCGTCTTTATTATAACGTGCGTTGTTCTGGTGACGAAGTTGCATCGTTACAATTGCACGAGATACAGGATTAAGGCAATGATGCACATTCATAAACTCAGAAATACTGACTTTTCTTCGTTTTATTGCGGCCATGTCTCGTTTGTATTTTTCCTTTACAGCCTTCAATTGTTGCTGCAGGCTCTGAATTTTCCTCGCCATTTTCCTTCTAACTGACTCGTCATCCTTTCTCAGTTTTTTAAACTTGTTAGTCAAACCCTTTTTAATGTTTTCCACTCTCTCTTCAGCAGAGAGAGTACCTGTTCCCTGAATGTCATAGCTTGAAGTACTGGGTAATGGAGGTTCGATTTTTGACCATTCCATTTGATCATTTTCTTCATCCAGGGTGATAAACTTATCCTTCTTGGCAGCTCCTGGATAAGTTTTTATCACTTTCGCTCTCTTTACAGGTATTTCATTTTCACTATCAGATGTTTCTGAAATAATTCCTGACGCATCTTTGCCAGTTCCGGTCTCTCTATTCGCTGTTTCATCTTCTTCTTTGTCGGTTTCCCCTTTCTCCTCTTCTATTATTTCCTGTATCTCTTCTTGTATCCTCTTCTCTATTTTCTGTTTTATTCTCTTCTTTGTTTCCTCTTGCATTCTCTTCTTTGTATCCTCTTGCATTCTCTTCTCGGTTTCGTCTTCTTCTGCTGAAGCATTCCAATATGGAATCGGGTTCTGATTCGATTTCAGCCTATTTTTCGTGTTATTCCAAAACGATTCAGGGAAAAAGTGATCTCCACAAAGTCCTGCTTTTCGAAGAGTTGACGCGCTTATCTTCTTTAAATAAGCTTCGTTTCCTGAAAAAATAATTAAAAATTAGAGGATTACCAGACCCTGGCGACATTTTTTGAGAATACAAAAAGAAAGGACGAGTTCGCCAAGCAGCCACATCCGACCTTAATTGTGCAAATATAAGCATTTTTGTGTTTTTTAATTTTTTTTTTTTAATCAGAACTTGCAAAAATGGTTACTGATATTAATGATAGATCTCTACCAATTAACCTAATAAAATTTTACGATTAAAAAAGATGTAGGAAAGTTACAGCATGTTGAAGCTTCAAGAAAATCAATATCTAAATTCCATTTTCCAGTTAAATTATACGTGTTACAAAAAAAAACGTTATAATACAAATTATTTACTACAAAAAGATGTACAAATTCCAATCGCATCATTTTTTTTTAGAAAACGTATATTTTCCTTTATTTTGATTTAAATAAAAAACTAATTTAAAGAATTTTAAAACTTCCTGTGAAAAAAGAGACGCTTTCTTCTGTGCCTGCATTCGAGCCTGGAACTTTCGATTGCTGCTAGACTGCTCTAACCAATTAAGCGACACAGGCGTTTGACATCTCCTTCTCCACAGGAAGATTCATTTATTTTGCCTAACGGCATAGTCTTACGGCTGTAACAATTTCAAATTAGATGGATGAGTTCGAAATTTTTGCCACTGCCTCGATGATCGTCCAATAATGTAGGAGTGACAAAAATTTCAAAATTAACCACCTATTTTTAAAAAATGTTATTGAAAATCGAAAATTAAACTTTTGAACCATAAAACTAAGAATTTAGATTTAAAACTTATTATGTCATATGTTTATCTCTTCTTAATGGAAAATACTCAGCACATAATTCTCTGTTTCGATAATTTTTAGATGTACGAATATTTAAGAAGTTCATAAGTATTTCACCTTTTTATGAAACTTAAAAATTTCCAAATAACGCTTTGATTGACAAATCTAAAAATTTGTCAATAATTGATCTATTGTATTGTAAGTTTAAATGTAGGACGACTTTAAATTTCACAATGACATTATTTTTCAAGTACTTAAACCTTTCTTCAATTTTTAGAATTCTTCCCGAGGTTTATTTCAAGTGAGTAACTATTTCTTTTTTTTAATTAAATAATCTGTCCGCTTCGCGGGCACATTCTCATCGCGCGCTTCGCGCGCAGCTCGCTTCGCGCTCGGTCTTGTGCTCTTCGCATACATTTAAGTTTATTTCTTATATTTTGATACTGAAGCTCAAACCAATTTTATAATAATATTACAGATGATGTGAATTACACATTTTCTCAAAGTCACTGAATTTCTTTTTGAATTTAAGTGAAACAGGAAATTCAATTTACTTAAGGCTCTATCGGCCTTAAGGAACACATTCTCATCATGACACTCGCGCTTCGCGCTCGATTTTCTGTATACATTTCAGTATAACTTTTTAATAAATTACATGATTAAAAGAATTTACTTTCTTCCACATATCTAAAAAGGAAAAACAATCGTAGACTTTATTTAAGGAAACGATTTTGCAGAACAACGCTTATTTCGTATCTCACATATTTTGGTGAAAAAAATCGAATTTTTTCAATATTAAAAATCAAAACATAAAATATACATCCTGTCCCGAAATTTCTTTATCAGAATTTGTAGACCTCATTTAGGCAAACAATTTTCCATCTAAATGTTTTTTTTGCATCTCACATATTTTGTCTAAAAAATGGAATTTTTTCATTTTTATCGTATTTTTTGGAATTGAAACGAAAAATATATCTTTTATCAGAAACTGTGTCAGACAAAATTTGTAGATCTTTTTGAAACGAACAACTTTGTATTCTTACGTTTTTTTGGTATTTCCAATATTATTGTTAAAAAATTCAATTTTGGATTTTCAATAGTTTTTTTTTTTTAATTAAAAAGAAAAATATGCATCTTATGAAAAAATATTATAATTCAAATTTGTAGGTCTTTATGTATTCAATAATATTGTATCATAACGTTTTTTCGTATCTCGTATAATTTAACTGGAAAATGGAATTTTGATATTGACTTTTTTCGAATTTGAATATGCTGTAATATTTCTAATTTTGATTTAATCAAAAAACTTTATCAAGATAATTTTTAGAGATTTATGAGAACTATCTAAAACCAGTATTAAAATTTTTGATTTTTTCAAAAAATTATTTTCAAAAACACAAAAGTAGTGCTCCATCCCTCAATTTTGATTGGATGTGGCTGGTTAACGAACTTGTCCTTACTTTTTCGGCTCCGATAAAGTGTACCAAAGCTCAATTCAATCTGATAATTCTATCGAGAGTTATGCCGCACACGACAGACAGACAGACAGACAGACAGACACTTTCGTAAAAACCCTTTTTTCGGACTCAGGGGGTCTCAAAACGTAAAGATTTGATGAAATTTTCGAAAGTCATTTTTCACATAAAACCAAATACCTTCTCATCCATGATGAGAATGTAAAAAGAAATAGTCACTCACTTGAAATAAACCTCGGGAAGAATTCTCAAAATTGAAGAAAGGTTTAAGTACTTGAAAAGTAATGTCATTGTGAAATTTAAAGTCGTCCTACATTTAAACTTACAATACAATAGATCAATTATTGACAAATTTTTAGATTTGTCAATCAAAGCGTTATTTGGAAATTTTTAAGTTTCATAAAAAGGTGAAATAGTTATGAATTTCTTAAATATTCGTACATCTAAAAATTATAAAAACAGAGAATTATGTGTTGAGTATTTTCCATTAAGAAGAGATAAACATATGACATAATAAGTTTTAAATCTAAATTCTTAGTTTTATGGTGAAAGAATTTTTATCTTACTTTTTTGTGGCCTAAGCACAGATTTTGAATTCCAAATATAAAAATGCTCTACAGAGCTGAATTACTTTATGAATCAAGTAGTTTATTTACAAAGCTTCAAAATTTTGTAATTAAAATCTTGATATAAAACTTTGAACGTTTATTGACCTTGAATCCCATTGGAAAATTTTTATTTTACTGTTCAAATTTTCCTCCGATTTCAGAAGAACACACAAATTAAAAATTACAAAATATTTTATTTAAAAGCTTGGACTCGTCCATATGATCTAGTCAAATTGCTACAAAATCTGAACACTTAGAACAAAAATTTTTATGTAAAATTTAAAAAGGATAAATATTTATATGTTCATATGAAGATATCAATGAATACATATTTTAGCGTTTTAATTTATCCACTCCTATTAGAAAATTTTTCCTTTCCGTACACCATTTTATTTTTTGATTTAAAAGTCTGTGCTTAAGCTACAAAAATGTGAGATGAAAATATTTCTAACATAAAAATGAGAATGTAAATTTTAAACTTGAATTTTATGTTTATCTCTTTTTAATAGAAAATATCTCTCTTACTGAAAATTTTTTAAATGTACAAAATTGATAAGATGTATGGAAATTTGAATAGGAAAATATATATTAATTCAATTTTTGAACATTTATTGGCATCCAATTTTGCTGCAAGTTTATTTTTGAACTTTTCAAATGGTTAGAAAATTTTACGGGATTCTTCAGATGTTTATTTTAGTCAGATTTTTCCCAAAATATCTGAAAAAAGTGTTGATTCTTGAACAACATATTTCATAAATTTGAAATTGTCGTCTGCTTCGCGCCTCTTTTGCACGGAGTCGAGAGAAATACAATTCTCAATTTCGACTCAATAACCGAAAGCGTGAAATCTAAAAATAGCATTGCATGGAGGAAGCGAGGAGAAAAAGGAGAAGTGGGACGAGTCGTTCTCGCGTGCAAGAACGACGAGGAAGAAAGAAGGGCAGCGCGCGCCACCACCTTTCCCTACTCGCTTGCTCGCTTCTCACGAACGGGAGGTGCTTCTGTGTTGTGACTGCGTCGGTATCAGATCTGAGCACACTGAAAGGAACACATTCTCATCACGATACGACGATACTCACGCTCAAGTTTTCAAAATTAAATCGAAAAATATAGATTCTATCAGAAACTGTGTCGAATAAAAATTGTAGACCTCATTAAAGCGGAAAATTTTGCATCCTTAAATTCATTTCATATTTCACATATTCTGGGAAAAGATTAAATTTTCGATTTTCAATAGAATTTTTTAAATTAAAAAAATATACATCTGATAAAAAATGTTGTGCTTTTGATTATGACATTATATACAAAAATATGTAAGAAATATGAACATCTTGGATTGTATAATGTAATTATATTCTAGGATTTTATTAAATGTAAATTTTAATAAATTGAGATTTTTAAGTCTATCTAGATTTTTTATGAATACCATAATATTCAATGAAATTCAAGGATGCTTAAAAAAATCATCGAAAAGAAGGGACAACTGAAAAACCTTCAATGGCCCGCTAGCCTTTAAATGTAATCCTTTAATACTTAAAGGATTTCTTTTCAGAGTTAAGAACAATATTTTTTTAAACAATGACATTTTTAACAAAAATGTACATAAAAACTTTCAATTTTGAAATGTTTTCTGGTTCTCAATATATTAACCTCGTTTTCTATGTTTTCATTAAAAAAAACTCATAAGGTATGTTTTCTTCTTTTTCTCTCTTTTTTGATTGATTCTCAAAAAATTGGTGTATTTTTTATTATGTAAATAACCATTTTGTTTTTTAACAGATCCGTTTCATAATAAATAATTTCATGTCCTTATACTATCGAGAGGCACAATTTTTCAATTCTACAAATCATTCGCACCATTATGATTTTTTATTTTTCCGGTAAAACTTCGCCACATACGAGAACAGTTACAATGCAAAATTGTTCTTTCGAAAAAGATCGAAATTTCAATTTAAATGTTTTACTAAACGATTTGTATTTTTCGGTCTGATTTAAAAAAAATAAATAAATACTGATATTTTTATCCATACTATGCGAGATATGACAAAAATATCAGCAAATTTTTCAGCAATTATTATAAAATTACTTCTTTCTAACAAAAGTATTTTTATAATTATAAATTAATTAAAAACTCTAAATCACACAGTATAAGAATTGCAGTCAGCAAAAGAGTGGGGAGCCAGCCGGCAGCGAGAAAGAGACGAAAACCGAGAATCGACACTTGAAGAACAGCTTTTTGCATACCTGGCAACGAACATTTTTTGACAAGATTTATATTTTGTTTTGATTGCAAATATTGAAAATATCAAGTTCCATTTCTTAACCATCATATGTGAGATACAAAATAAGCGTTAAAATAAGAAATAGTTTGCTGAAAAACAGTCTATGAATTTTTTTCCTTTTTTTTTTAGATATTTGGAAGAAATTCAATTTTTTTTAATCATGAAAAATATTAGAATATTACATAAATGTATACAGAAAATCGAGCGCGAAGTACAAATGTCATGATGATAATGTGTTCTTTAGGCTGATAAAAAAAAACAAAAACACGAAATTTCAAGTCCAATAGGTGTGCTTGGAGAGAAATATGAATGTGCTTGAGACAAAATAGCAATTTTTCAACATTTTCAGGTCAATATTCGATAAGGGTGGTTTATCCAATTTCGTCCCCTATTTTTTTATAACAAAAGGTTGCGTTAACCGTGATTTTTGCGAGTGTTTAGATTTTTTATTAATAGGGGTGGTTTTTTTATTATTTCCGGGAATTCTTACCACCCTTAATATTTCGGGGGTATTAAATGCTTATGCTTAAGACACTTTTTTCGATAAAAAAAGGTTGCGGTGGAGGTGATTTTCGAGAATGTTTAGATTTTCTTATCAATAGGGGTGGTTTTTTTATTATTTCCGGGAATTATTATCACCCTTAATATTTCGGGGGTATTAAATGCTTATGCTTAAGATACTTTTTTCGATAAAAAAAGGTTGCGTTAAAGGTGATTTTCGAGAAAGTTAAGATTTTTTATTAATAGGGGTGGTTTTCTTATTATTTCCGGGAATTATTACAACCCTTAATATTTCGGGGGTAGTAAATTCTTGTGGTTAATACACTTTTTTTGTGAAAAAAAGGTTGCGTTAAAGGTGATAATGCTGATTTTATGTCTATTATTATGAATAAGGGTAGTTTTTAACCCCGTAAATACTAAAGTCTCATATATTTTATTACAGATCATATTGTTAGAGCGTCCTAAGGGTAGGCATAAAAAAAATTCGTTATTTTAAAAAATTTTTTTTCATCGTTCATTGAACGTTCAGAACTGTAAGTACATATTTTTTACTCCTTGAGGTAGAATTCCTATAAAAGACAGGAAAAATTCATATATATTTTTCTCAGTATATATTTGTCACTATCAAATTGATAACTATTTACCCGTGTCGAAAATTTTTCAATGAAATATCCAAGCTGTCTTATATGTCTATTAATGATGACTTAATGAGACCGAATCATTGCGATAAAACAAGGAGAAAATTGCATTGTACAGTTTATACTTTAAATTGTAACACGGCCTTTCATGCGTATTTTCCTTGGCATTTTGTGAATCTTACAAAGTCACACAGTTGACTTGACAATTGAACTTACAGTAGTTACAATTCGACTTTGTAAGATCTAAAGAATTCGAAGAAAAATTGTTTTTTGCAGCGTCTCGTAAATGAAAACTGATCGAACTAAATGATAGTAATTTTTGAATTCAGCGAGCTCAAATTACTGTAAAAAAGTTACTGTCCACTCTGCAGCAAAATGGCTGTTGAACAGTGCAATAGTAGCAAAATCAATATCTAATGATAAAAAGAATGATTATAAATAAAGTATGATGTATATTTTCCTAAATTGAACAATTTCTGGAAATTAAAAATTTGTACGCTTCAATTTTTAATCGTTCCATTTTGAACACTTATTGATTCAAAATCAAAATTCATATTCCTATTGTTTAATCTCTAAAAATTGTTTTTTTGGAGTTTTTAATTAGATATTATTTAATATAAAAAGTAATTTATCTGTAAACAAATATGAAGGCTTTCCATTTTTAATAACGTATAGATTGCCCATTCTTAAAATGTTTCACTGTCAGTCATCATCAACTTTTAAATAGGGTATTTTAATTTCTTAAATGTTTAATTATTTTTACTTTTATCGTTAATCAACTCGAAACGTATTTATTATCAAAATTATTGAATTTCTGACACCTTTGATTTTTAATCACATACTTAGGCACGAGAGACTAGTAGGAACAATTTTAGGTGTAGTAGAAGGTCGCAAAAGCATAGGGAGACAGAGAGTAGAATACGTAAAAAAAATTATAAAGGACGTAGGTTGTAGCGGATACCGCGATATGAAGAGACTTGCTCAGGATAGAAGGGGATGGAAAGCTACATCAAACTAGTCCCAGGACTGATGACTATAACAACAATAGCCTTCAAATCTATATTTCAAAAAATTTTCAATTTCATACAGAACGATCAGAATGTAAAACTGAATGTTTTTGAAAAATTAAAGGACATTACAATTACGCAATTAGGACTGAATGGTTTCATGCCTGAAAAATATACAAATTGAAATTTTTAAACTCAAACTATGTCAAATTAACCCCATTAAACATTAGATTCAAAAGGTGTTCCTACTGAAAATTTGAGAAATCCTCAATCAAAAAATAAATTCACTGTCATTTACTGGCTTATCTCGTTGTCAAAAAATTTAAATCTCGTGCTCGATGTTCACAAACAAAAACAAGGAAAACTCGTGATTTGAAGGAAAAAATCAGTATAAGCCTGTTTTTAAATTATTTATTTTATAAATAATTTAAAAAAATATGTGAATACAAATTTATAAATCTCGATAGAATTATCGGATTGAATTGAATTTTGGCATATTTTATCGGAGCCCACAAAGTTAGGACAAGTTCGTTAATCAGCCCTATCCGACCAAAATTCTAAAAATAAGGGGATTTTTTGTGTTCCTGAAATTTTTTTGAAATAATCTAAAATTGCAATATTGATTATTGATATTGCTCATAAATCTCTACTAATTATCCTGATAATTTTTTTCAATCAAACCAAAGAATATCTCATTACAAAAAGATCTACAATTCGAATCGCAACATTTTTCTGTAAATGTGTATTTTTCTTTTTAATTAAAAAAATGATAGTGAAAATTGAAAATCAGTTTTTAACCAGAATATGCTAAATACGAAAAACGTAAGAATTTGGAATTTTTCACTTTGGCAGGGTCTACAAATTTTGTCCGACAAAGTTTGCAGGTTACCCGATTAATTTTTTTCTTAAATCAGTATAACCTTGACATTAACACGGAGAAACTTTTTATATCAATTTTTACTACAGTATTTTCCAATTTAGGGAAAAACGTATCACTTTGAGAATTTTTGTCGGTAAAATACTAAACTTTAGAAGAATGATATGAAACTTTAAAATGAACTAACAGTAAAATTTGCTATGAACTATGCTGAAGTTCCATATCATTTTTATAAAGTTTAGTATTTTTACTGGCAAAAATTCTCAAAGTAATACGTTTTTCCCCAAATTGAAAAATACTATAGTAAAAATTGAAGAGTGGACATTCAAAAGGGCGTAACCCACATTTCTGAAATTTTACACGGCGGCACAGAAACGTTCCCATTTCGACACCTCGAGATACAGATTTTTGATTTCCAAATCGAAAATAAAAATATTTTTATTTGATTGACGAACTTTCAAATAGAAAAACGGATGAAAAAAATTAATTCCAGGGTGTAAAAATTTTATCCCAGAAAAAATAAGTTAATTTTAGAACAGTTGAAACGGGAAAATCGTTTTTTCTCAAAAAATCATATCTCATTTAAAAAAACATCTTCGCCATTACAAATTTCGTCAAATTAGAATTTGAACATTTTACTTCCATGGAAAAAAAATTAACGCCAAAACAAAAATTCCCTTAACTCGCCAAAAAACAAAATATAATTGTCTAATTGAATCGTTTTGGGAACATTGTACTTCAATTTCGAGTTAAAATGAAATATCAACCTATAAAGCTTGATCAAAATGAAATGGAATCAGTCATATGTGAGCTCAAATTATTTGTCTACATGCAGCTCTAAAATTCTATTGGGACATTCATTGATATGATGTATTTATTAAGTTTTGATTCAAAAAAATACTATTGAAAATAAAAAATTCAATTTTGTAACCAAAATATGTGAGATACGAAAAAAGCCTCACAATCCAAAATCGTTTGCTTGATTAAGTACTACGAATTCTTAAAATTTTAATTAAATGGCACTTACCTGAATTTCTTATCCATATTTCTAATCTCGCGTCACCCTGAGCAGGAAAATGAAATAACTTTGCCCCTTCCGACCGTTTGTTTGAACAACCGAAGAATTGGCAGCAATCGACAATCTTCGATGACATTTTAAAAACCTCAAAATAAAAAAAACACACAACCCTAACCACACAAGACACACACACACCCAAACACAGACCACGCACTCCTACACAATTTACTTTTTAAACCGCACTCCGCTTCTTAGTTTTTCCTCTGCACGTGCAGGGATTAAGCAGATTTAATAGTTACTACACCTATTTCACTCTCGAGTAGCAATTTCACTTTAAAAATCACTCACAGCCGATTTCGGATAGAGCTGAAAATACTTTGCGATTATTTCTTGCCAGAAAATTGCTCGGATTCAAATTCGGTAGAAAACCGTTTAAAAACCGTGCTTTCTTGACAAGGCTATAAATCAAAGTGACTCGATTATTGTTTTGTTTTAGAAGTTCACTACATATTTACGCTTGCAATTTCGGTGGCGTAAACAGAAGGTCACGGAAGGACATTCCTCACACCTCTCTTTGTTATTTTCGTCAGATTTGTGGAACTGGTGTATAGAGTTGGCAATAACACGAAAATAAAAAAAATCTTCAAAACAGAAGATATCTATTACGATGCACCTTTTAAATAATAAATGCTATTAAGTTTTAACATGAATTATATTATCTTATTTTATAAACTTAAAACTAGCTACCAAACCCGACAAATGAGGATATTTAGCAGACAAGAAATTGCTTTTATGAAAAAGTCTTGAATGTTTAAAAATAGGCACAAATTTTTAACATGTCTATCATCAATAAGATGGTTTTATTTTATTGGTTTTATGTGAAAAAAAACCTTTTAATTTTTTCTGTATTGCTTTGTAGATTTAAAAAAATTTTCAATTAATTTCGTGAATTTGAAATAACAACAATATTTTTCATTGACGAAAAAAATCACGAAAAATAAGAATCTAGAATTTCAAAATATCCCGAATTGAAATCAATCCAATTATATAATTTCTGAGTAATTGAATTAAAGCAAATTCTAAAATTCAAATGAAGACCTGTAATCGGACCAAATTTTTTTTGGAAATTTCTTCTATTCTATAAAGTGAAAAATAAATTATTGGCAGGCAAAATCCATCAAAACATTTTTTACATACATTTTATGCGGGGTTCTTTGAATTTGTCAAAATTCGAAAAAAATGAAGAATTATAAATGGACAATGAATCATTGAATACCCTCACATTCTCACATTGCCGAAATTTAAAATTGACGAAAATTAATATTTCTTATATCTATACATAATGAGTATATTTATTAGGAAAATATTCTTTGTAAAAAAGGAAAGCTTTGACTCCACTGGATATTGAGCCCAGGACCTCTATAGATATAAAGAAGTTACTTATAAATATAAAAAATATTCATTTTAAACAAATATTATAATAATAAAATTATTAAAATAAAAAATAGATAAGTGATAAATATAGATATATATTATGTATAGATATTAAAAATATTTTTTTTGTCAGTTTTATATTTCGGGAATGTAAGAATGTGAGGGAATTCAATGATTGATTGTCAATTCATAATGAAGAAAAATAAATATTTTGTATCTTTATACTCTCTAAATCTGAATCAGTTAAATTTTCACTGATTGAATCAGTGATTTGCCTTTTCACTGATTCATAAGTGAAAAAATATTTTTCACTGTTAAATCAGTTAATTTTCACAGATTCATCAGCGGAAAAAATATTTTGCACTGTCAAATAAGTCAATTTTCACTGAAATAATCAGTGAAATTTGACTGATTTGCAGTAACCTCTTTTTAGCTATTTGAATCAGTCAAATTTCACTGATAATCAGTAGATTTTGACTGATTCAAATTTAGAGAGTACATAAAAAAATTGTATTCTGAATTATGCATTAAAATGTTATGTCACGGATTTTCTTAGATTCAGGATTTTTATTTTCGTCATTTAGAAATCGTGTCGTTACTTTTAAATTCAATGAAATCCATAACTCCTTGATTTTTGTTTACTGCAATTTTTTGCCATTATTCATACATTGAGCATTTTTTTCCCGTTAATTTGAGTGTATTAGATTTATTTGTTCGTTATTTTTTATTATTATGTACCTTAAAAAATTAAGAGTAAAAAAAGCTGCTTATACCATACAATATGGAAGGATGATTAAAAAAACAAAAATTTTATAACAAGCTAAATTTATTTATTTATTTCATATTGAAAACAAAATACAATTATGGTGCTTTGTCTTATATGTAAATCTTAGTACAAATATAAACATATAAACTATATATAATTTATATATATATATATATATATTTTATATATAAATATATTTTTGTCATTTCTTAATTCTGCAATGTCGATAGAATAATACAAATAATTATAAATTATTAATTATTTAATATCCTGATAATAAATAATTTTGCATATTGCAGTTTGTACTCGTGATCTGGCGTGATAATTCTTTCAATAGCAACTCCGGTGGTAACTCGTTTCTAATTTCTCTCATTTTCATCATTTACCGACGCGCAAGGTCTGAAAATCTGAATTCACAAAGTAACTCACAGTTCCACTCGCCTGATGGCGCGTTTATCAGCCCAATTTTTACTCAATCTCTTTTTCCACAGGTTGAGCAATCTCCCCCCTCATCTCTGACATTACTTACATTTTCGTTACATTTCTTTGTGAAGTTTTGATCGTTAAAAAATTTAGTCTGTTCAAAAACTGTTCGTTTTAAATCAAAGTGATATGTAATATGTAAATTGGTTTTCCTACAAAAATATATTTTTTTGCCATCGAGTTTTTACAAATATAGACGGTTAATTGTACTTTCATAGCACTTCATACTCCATAAGTGGCTGAATATTTGCCAAGCATACATATTTTTTTCAATTATAAATTATTCATCATCGCATTCATTTTCGCAACACTATTTCGACTTGCAAATAATCACAATCATCCATTTGTTCAGAATGCATGTAAAAATTTCGTTTTTTCGCAACAACCAAAATTCGCAAAATATTTTGCAAAAATTTCAGCAGTAAACCGTGTTAGAGGTTTATTAGCAAAGAACAATTTTGTTTTCATCAGTCTACTATTATTATAAAAAGTGCTTTAATAATAAGATGTTGGAAGAATGTGTATTTTGACGGTTTTTATTTTTTTACCCCCATCCACACCTTGCAAAAATCTGCAAAAATTCTGTTTTAATTATCGATAGGTAACTAATGAATAGCATAATTCAAAAGAGTGGTTGCGCAAATCAAACATGAATAAAATTTTGTGCAAAAATTTTCGCAATTTCTTGCTTCACGAATTATGCATAAAAAAATCTGAAAAAATTCAAAAATGTATCTTTTATTGGAAAAAACAATCCTGATTTTTTTCAAAATTTTCCTATGATTAGTTTGGCTAAAAAACGCAAAAAGCGAAAATGGTAAAATATAGTCGATGCGAAATTTGATTTGGTTTCAAGGCCGATTTCACATAGAAACCCGGTTATGCCCTTTGGCTCGAAGCGGTAAGAAAATAAGTTTGGGCAAAAATAAAATTTATTAATAAAATTACTTTTTTGTATTTCAAATTTTTTTCATGAAAAATAATCTTTTCTCTTTCAAATTAGCCTTTCAATAATAATATTGCTATTCCTGAAAGCAAAATTATCTATTTTTGCCTGAGGTCTAATTTTAGTGAATGAACTACCTTAATACAATTACTTTAATACCTAGACAAAATTTCAAGTGTTTATCTTTTTAACTTTTCACCCGAAAAATTCGAGAAAATGGTATAGCTTTTTGACCCAACAAGGTAGAAACCCCCCTTAACTTGGAACATGAATAAAATTTGGGGCAATGAATGAGCTCGATCAGCCTGAGGATTTATTTAGATAGGCATCCTAAAATATTAAAAAGTGGATAAAAATTATGAAACTTCCACACCTAAAAGAAGTCCTAAAAATCATGCTTTAACGAAGTACAAGATCTCGAATCTTTAAATTACCCATTCATATAATTGAATATGTATGAAATTGAAAAATATTATTTAGTTTTTCAAAATGTGTTTCGGTTCTAATCGGAGCCCTCATCAGAGATTTATTTTTCAAATAAAAAATGCATAATAAAAAGTTGTTAACTTAGGATTTCTTTGTTGGAAATTTTTAAAAATCAACATAGTTTTACATGCGAGACAATAAGAAACTTGACATTGTTTCAAAAGAACAGGTTGAAAGAATTCAACAGTTTTTAAAATATTTCTTTGGTATAAAATAATTGTAAATAATTTTAAATTAATAGGTTGAGTTCGAAATTTTTCCACTGAGACTTGGGCTCAAATCCCAGCGCAGTCGAAAGCGTCTTTTTTCCACACAAAGAATTCAAATTCTTCAAGTTGAAAATAATGTTGTGGGATATAATTATTTGGTTTCATATCGATGAAAGGACCTAATGATAATTTTAGGCAGCTTTTTACAAGTTTTCTTTCTCAAATGTTGATTTTTAAAAATTTCCATCAAAGAAATCTTAAGTTAATAACTTTTTATTATGCATTTTTTATTTCAAAAATAAATCTCTGATGAGGAATTCGATCAAAACCAAAACTTCTATAACTGCGTAAATCTAAGTTTTTATTTACTTTGGAACCTAGAGTCAAGTATTAACAACAACACATATCTTCAATTAAAATACTTTTAAAAATTCACTTTTAAAATATTTTTGATCTTAATTATTAATTTAATATAATTTAAAAGTTCGACACTTATTTAGAAATTATTTTTTATTCGTAATTGTAATTCTTAATTAATCATCATGCCATAACTGTCAAACAATTATTTAAATCAAAGCGTAATTTGTGCGAAGAAAACTTGAATTACTAGTTCTTTATGTTTGAATTTAATATAATGGCTATAAAAAATTTTTTTTGATATTGAATTTCGATAAAACTTGACATTTTTCGTAGTTTATTTTTATGAAACCTTCACTATTGCACTTCATAGTGTTTGGAAATAAATTTAAAATATTATAAGGTTTAATGATAAAGAAAATATTGGTGAGGGTATGGTAAAATTCCCTTAAATTCTCTTTAAATTCTCTTTAAATTCTCAAGTTGTCTTAAAATGAATATACAATAAAATTACGGCAAATTGCTATCCTTCGGGATGATATGAAATTAAAAGTAGGTCATGCGATTTGCGAAAAGCATTTTAAGCCCGAAGATATTCTTCAAGAGAGGTTAACCTATGCGTCCGATGGAGTAGACATTTTGGGAAGACATAAAGAAGAAGACAATAAACATATTGTTTATTTTCTTAATTAGTTTGAAATAAAACATTTTATTTGATAGAGATATTAATAATTAACTACATAATATAATAAAGATTAATGTCTCAATATTAATTGTATCTACCTTTCCAATGAATTTCTTTATAAACGCAATGTAGGCCAAGATCGTTTCGCATAATACTCCACAGTGTCGTTTGAGCGATGCCCGAATCTTGAGAAGGACGTGGAATCGACTGATTGGGCTCATTTTGAATCGATGCACTTACGGCTGCGATTATTTCTTCGCTTCGAGCAATACGACGTCTTTTTGGCACCGGAACGTCCAATAGTGTAAATTTGGTCTCGAATTTATCCAGTATAGCACGCACAGCCTGTCGGGTGGGACGATTATTACGGCCGGAAATTGGAGTAAGCGCTCTTAAAGTTGCGACCACCGACTAAGAATTTCGGTAGTAATTTTTAATGATATCCAAACGTTGCTGGTTCGTGAACTTTACCACGATGAGAATGTTGACTTTAACTAACGTTTTGACATTGACAGTTCATTAAAAAAGTTTAAGGGTGCGTTCATATAAAGATACGAAATTGTTATGTCCCTATTGGAAAACCCATACGACTATTTCGGTTTCTTTGTAATCGCAAGATGGGCAGCCAATAGAAATATGTAAAAAAAGTTTATCAGAAAAATAATATTTTTATTTAATAATGGATATTTTGGCATATTATCTAATTAGGATATTGCGCGCTTCGCTCCACGTTGAAAAGAACTTTTCCTCATATGGGGCAAAATTCGTCAACTGTACCCGCCTAAAAACTTTTTGTCTCCGATTTCCTTGAAAGTCCGCGAAATTATTATCCTAGTGAACCTCTTTTAATTTCCCTAAGAAAACGTCACTAGTACGACGGGTTGTCAGTATACAGGGGCTCGAATTTTCAACCTTTTACCGCGCACGCTGATACTCAATTAACCATAACTTCTACAAAAGTTATCCAAATTACTTGTTTTATAGAGGTCTTGGAAACGTTTTTTCATCATCTTTACGCTAAAGGCAATGGTTTTAGATTAAAAAAATTATTTGAACTTTATTTTTAAATTTTCAACATATTTTTGAGTTTTTCTCCAAGTACGGCCATTAATTTTCTTCCCAAAATTATGTTTAAAAAAAGGCTGGATTCTTCCCCTTTAAAATGAGCCATGGCCGAAAGTGGGGCGAAAGAATTTGGTGGAGATATATAACACTCCTTGCGCGCGGCTTCTGCCTCGCGAGTGCCCATGCTTCAAATTCAGAATTATTCAAAATAGACGTAGTATTACTTGAATACTATACTTCGAACACTTACCCACCTTCCTTGGTTGAACTCGCATTGTTATACAGTGCGTCAACTTAGCTTTTTCTTCTGCTCAATTTTCAATCATGCCAAGAAGAACCAACTTGGGTCGTTGTTGTTACAATCCTTTTTCTAAGGAAAATCACAAGCGTGATCCGTGCAGCTTAAGAACAATTTCTGCAACTCTTCAAAAAAAGTATCCCAGTATAGCTATTGATGCGAAACTGTGTGTAAATTGCAGAAAAGAAATTTCTCAACTTGCATTGCTATCCTCTTTGCATTCTCATACTGATCCAACAATTGAAGATGCTTCAGTGATCAACGATAATTTACCTCCTATTCTCGAGAATGATATTTTAATGGAAGACGACGATATCTTTGCCGATCCTTCGCCATCCAAGTATCTGAGAATGGTATTTTAACTTCTCCTAATTTAAAAAAAGGTAAAACTTTAGATTCCGAGTTTGAAAATTTGGTCGAAAAATTTTACCTTGATGAGAATAGTCATATGATGCCTGACATGAAAGATTTCGTTTCCGTAAAAAAAGATGATGGCTCCCGTGCGCACGTTCAAAAAAATTTAATTCTGTGCAATCATTCTGAATTATATGCAAATTTTAAGGCTCAGCATCTTACAGTTAAAATTTGCTTATCAAAATTCTCTCAGCTTAGACCCTAAAATTGCATACTCGCTAGAGCCAGGGTTGTGTTCGTGTCAATCATGAAAACATTAATCTGATGCTAGATGCTGTAGATTTGAAAGAACCAACCTGCGAAAATTTTTCCCCCATTAAGACTTATCATGATGCTATGAATAGGATTATGTGTAGCGTTCCGACTTCAGAATGCTACTTGAATGAATGCACAGTGTGTCCTGGTACAAGCGCACTTAAGGACTTTATAACATCAGTTCTCGCAGACCAGTGTATTAACAGAGTAGAATTCCAGACTTGGCAACAAACTGACAGAAGTACGTTACGAACGGAAATAACAGATGCAGAAGATTTTGCTGAACAAATTTGCGAACGCTTGCTTAAGCTTAAACCTCACTCTTTTACAGCCAAACAACAGTCGTATTTCTTCAAAAACCTTAAGGGCACACTGAAAGAAGGAGGATTTCTTATCCTTTGTGATTTCGCTGAAAACTATGCCTTTGTAGTCCAGAATGCAGCTCAGTCATTTCATTGGAACAAGTTACCATTTTTACAGTGGTAATTTATTATAAAGAGGACAACATTCTTAAGCACCTCGTCTTGCTATGTTATCAGACTGTTTGACTCATGACACAATTGCTATGTACGAATTTCAAAAAATTATTACACACTATTTGAAAGAGAATTTTCAACCCAGAAAAATGATTTAATTTACAGATGGAGCCGTTCAGCACTTTAAAAATAAATATAACTATCAATTTGCTCCACCCTGAAATGGATTATGGTATTCCAGCTGAGTAGCATTTCCATGCAACGGCGCACGGAAAAGGCCCTTGTGATGGTATTGGGGGAAATTTAAAAAGACTCGCAGCGCGTGCTAGCCTACAAGCGTCATCTAAAGATCCGATTTTGTCTTCTGATGCCTTGTGTCAATGGGCAAAGAAAAATTTGGTTGAAACTTTAGTATTCTTCAGTCCCAGAGAAAATTACGCCATCACAGCTCAAGATATTGCGTTAAAAGTTTTTAGAGTATTTTATTTGAATAAAATTCTTTTCAATGTTGCCTTATACCAGAGAAGAAACTCTACTGTATAATTTTAAGTGTATAATTAGATATAATTTATATATTGTTCAAGTATTTTAATGTTACGTTCCCAGCTAAAGCGAGGGTAGGTTGGGAAATTTAGAAAAAGGGAGGAAAGTTTGCTGATTAAATCAGAGTGGTAAGTTCTGATCATTTATATTTTGTGGGATCGTGGTCACTAGTCAAACCTATGCGGCTCGAGTTGTTCACAGTAATAATAAATATGATTATATTGCGGTGTACAAGCTTTATTAATTGAAGGATTGGTATACAATAGGTTTTGAGATGCTTATGTAAATGACTTATATTACTTCTCAGGATGAAAAGGCAATGTTGAGAGTCTTATGCGTCTTTAAGTTTATATAATAGGTTTTGAGATGCCTATATGTGTAACTCACGCATTTAAGTATGTGCGTCTTCAAGATAATATAACAGGTTTTGAGATGCCTATGCATACAACTCACGCATTAAAGTGTGTGCGTCTACAAATAAATAATACACGTTTTGAGATGCCTATATATATAACTCACGCGCTTGATTGTGTACGTTTTACGCTAATAGGCTAAGAGCCCAGTCAGCAAACCTACTTTGAACGTCCGGACGATTGTAAGTTCATTCGATGGAAATCTTATCAATTTATGACTCTGAAAAGACAACGGTGCCAGCGCAAATCCTGCCGAAAGCATTTAAAAATTAATAAAATTCCTGTTTTTCATACGCGAAATCTACCTTTTCATCCCGGACGTTCAAACAAGGCGTAAAAGCGTGCATTTCTATGAATATATGTAGAAAAAGTCACGGTGCCGCTTGGCATTTTGCCGCATCCCTCGGCACCGCGTCGACGAAAAGGGTGGTAAAATTCAGTAATAGACCTTTTTCTCCCGGACGAAAAAGTCCTATATGAAAATTTTCGTCAAGGAGTAGACGAATTTGAAGAACCAACGGTGCCGACTCTCAGGTTGCCGGAAGTCCTCGGCACCGTGGTTTGAATCGGGGCGAGCGCGCTTCGAGTTTCTCGTGAGATACCCTTTTTATTTTTTTTACATCGATGTTTCCGTTCATTATCCAAGACTATTTATCGATAACATCCCTTATATGAATTGCGGAAAGAAAATTCAGATAATTGTTACATTAAAAAAGCCATGAAGTAAATATTCTTGAAATTTGACGAAAATAAACCAAGAAAATCCTTGTTTTTTAGGATCATTATGCAACACTTGAAACAAGTAGTATTTTTTTGTGAAAATTAGCATCAAATACATCGAAAATCATTATCCGATTGCTGATTTTTTATCTCGGCATTAGGATACTAATTTTTGATATCTTTAATGCTAATTTTTACAAAAAAACGTTTCTTTTTTCTAGTGTTACATAAAGACCATGTTCTGTCGAAAAAATTTTATTTTTTAGAATCTAATTTATCTCAGTGTATAGTGGTGTTCACAAAGATGAATTTTTTTAACTTTTTTCATTCAAAAGTTGAAGCTGAAAAAATGCAGTAATTCTGTTCAACATTTAAACAGCTTCGTTGATGATTTTATTAAAGTAATTTTTATTTTGTTTTGAAGAGTTTTAGATTTCCTACAATTTTTTTATCTGAAGAAAAAAAAGGTTTATCGTTTAAGTTGTTGAAATAAAAAAAAGTAAAATTTTATTTTCTTAATATTGCAATTCAGCTGAACAATCTCACCTCAAAAAATGATTTAAAGTGTCGCAGTTGGATTAAATAATTCGAGACTCAGATTGCAATAACAATATTTGACGACTTTATTAACATACGTAGTAATCAACGTCGCATTACATTAAAGCTTAATGCGTTACATTGTTATCACAAACATTTAATCAGAATCGGAATCCGAACTGTCTTGAGAGTCGTTTAAATCATCTTCTTTGAATCATCATTTGCTTTGAAGGCCTTACACGCCCGCAAGATACAATGTAAATAATATCACTGCATAATGACTCAAGTCGTACATCGTGATTACAATTTTTTCTTTGCCAATCTGGTCCCTGAATTAGGCTACTTACGAACATCGCATTCACCTTCCGCGATATTTTCTACATAAATTTTTTGAGAATACTTTTTGACTGGAATATTTTTTATCGCGTTTCACAGTTCAAAAGCTACTTGCTTGAAACGGGTCCTTTTCGCGTTTACTCGCACGAGTGGATTGCAGAATAGGAATATAGTGTTAAGACTTTAGTATACTGTATATAATCTTTTTTACTGACCGAGAAAAATGCATTGTATGCTAAACTATTTTATACTATACAATTCCTATTCTGCAACCCACTCGTGCCTACCCTGTATATGATACATGATTTGTTAGTGCCTAAATTTTGGAATTTTATTTAAGTTATTTTGCAGATCCTCAATAATGTGATTGATGTTATTGATTGCTTATCCATTATTGGCTATCGCTGATTATTATGTGCCAGTGTTTGATTATTATTATTAACCATTTAACGACTGTTGTTAACAATAATAAATGTTATTGCAATTTATTTTTGTTAAATAATTATCAATGTTTATTGGGTTGATTTTCTACATTATCGATGTTATGGCAGTTTTCTTATTTTATGCAACTCAACTGCCTCATCGATCTATGGTAAATCCTTACGTGTAATTATCCTATCGACAAGTAATTATCATTGCAGTAATGTGATTTACATCCGTCAATTACCTGGTTAAATGCCGGGTTGCCTTGCTGTAGGCGCAAATTTTAATTTTATTCAATTTTACGCGATGTAACATTAATATATTTTTTTAAAAATCCAATATCATATTTTATCATTCCTCAATATATAATATTCTCTACATGATTTTCTAATTGAATTATTTGATTTGCATAGCTACAAAATATTGAAATTGATATTTTGTTTTGAAACTTTGAAAATTTAATGACTTTAAATTTCAATAGAAAATGATTTTTAAGTGTTTAAATCATCCCAAAATTTGAAATAAAATGTTTAGATATTCATTTAGGTGAATGTTTTTGAAAATATCTGAGAAAGAAAGGTAATATCTTAAATGAAATATTTCCTGACTTTAAATTTGTCAGTTAGGTATGGTTGGTTGAAAAGTAATTCTGCGATGTGTCTTTCAAGTACAAAGCAGTCTTACTTTTAATTTGGATAGAGGTGTTAGGATCAGTAGAAATTACGATGTCCCAAATGGCTTCAAGGTAATTCTGCTGACAGAGAAAGGAGACTTTGCGGACAGTTTTGATGTCACGAAAATTAATCGACTTCAAGGAAACTGACTGCGGAGGAATCCGTGAAGAGAAAAAATTAACAACTTGTCAAAAACAGGATTAAATACGCTGGTTCACGATGGCACAAGAACTTTAAAATTTTCTTGTCAATACTCCTTGCTCTCTAACTCGGAGGGCTAGTCCGAATGAATCGAAAAAGTTCTCTAAGTCGTTCGCCTGGATGATGCTACAATGCACCCAGGCAAGAGGGCGAGCCTTTCTCTCAGTTTGACGCGCACGACGTTCGAAGCTTTTCCTCATATTTTTAACTTTCCTGGTTCACGAGAAAAAAGCCCTTTTGCATTTCCATACATTCAGAGATAAGAAGAAAAAAGAAAACACCAATATTAGCATGGGAAAACTAATCCACCTGAGTCGCTTCGTGAACGGCCTTGATCTGCAGTCAGGAAGCTAGGTACACGGAAAAAAATAGAGTGTCAAACTTTGAGTGTCAAAATTTAGGTATGTCAGTTTTATATTGCAGATAGTACCACGTACTATCTATAATTTTTTCTTGATAGTCAGGGAGACCATAATTTTTTAGTCTCTTTGAATATCGACAGAATGTCAGGTTTACATTCTGAAATAGTTAACCTGTCAACACTTACACTTCGAGATAATCGAGCTAACCCTCCTGAGATACTGAGGTTTACATTGCAGGATTGCCATATACTCTGGGAAAGTCAAACTGAACATCTAGTTTTGACACTTCACAGATAGTACGTTACACTATATAGAATGTTGTCCCATAGTTAAAATTCAAATATGTATACTAAGGTTGACATTCCCGATAATCAAGTTGACTACCCATTTTTCTCCGTGTATGGACATAAATATTTTCCAGAGTTCGAATACCCTTGTTGGTTGCGAAATTCAGATAAATTGAAAGGTCAAATATGATCGCACTAGAAACTGACTTAATTGACTCCCAACGTTTAGAGTCGATCGTTAAATAAACAATTTAAATTAACAATTTTAATAAACAATGTGAATAACCAATTTGAGTGGGCAATTCGAACCTACACCAAACTGATGGATGCTGAGCGTTTGGTTCGAATAAACGTTTAGAACAGATTAGATCGAAAATTTAAATAAACAATTAAAATTAACAATTTCAATAATCAATGTGAATAAACAATTTGATTGAACGATTCGAACCTACCCTAGCGGACCCGGTTGAGAGAATGGTTATAGAATACTCTGACCGTTCTCTGACCATTCTCTGACTGTTCTATGACTGTTCTCTGACCGTTCTCTGACCGTTCTCTGACCTCGCATTATTATGGCTAAGAACATTAAAAAAATATTTAAAACATTGCAATTATGATTCCGTGGCGAAATTTGGAATAGAAGGCGTAGGAATAAATACAATAATTTTATTTTTCAGCAATAAAAACTAGGAAAACATCATATACCTGTCATTGAAGGCAGTGCAGTGGTTCACCATTTGCGGAACGTCTCCACCAATAGTAAACCTTCACGGTGGAGACGTTCCGCCAATTGTGAACCACTGCACTGCCTTCAATGATAGGTATATGATGTTTTTGTAGTTTTTATCACTGAATAATAAAATTATTGTATTTATTCCTACACCTGCTATTTCAAATTTGATCGCAGAATCATAATTGCAATGCTTTAAATGTTTTTTTATCGTTCTTAGCCATAATAATGCGAGGTCAGAGAACGGTCAAAGAACAGTCAAAGAACGGTCAGAGTATTCTATGACCGTTCTCTCAACCGGGTCCACTAGGGTACACCAAACTGATGGATGATGTGCGTTTGGTTCGAATAACCGTTATGAAGAGATAAGATCGAAATTTTAAATAAACAATTTCAATAATCTATGTGAATAAACAATTTGATAGAACAATTCGAACCTACACCAAACTGATGGATTCTTAGCGTTTGGTTCGAATGAACACTCAAAACAAGTAGGATTAAAATTTTAATTAAACAATTTAAATTAACAATTCTAATACACAATGTAAATAAACAATTTGACCGGGCGATTCGAACCTACACCAATCCGATGGATGCTGAGCGTTTGGTTCGATTAAACATTTAAAACAGATTATATCGAAATTTTAAATAAACAATTAAAATTAATCATTAATGTAATCAACGTGAATAATCAATTTGAGTGAACGATTCGGTTCTGGTATGAACTGTACTCCCTGATCTCGACTGACTTTTTGTGTTTTTTAACGCGGCATATATATGCTTTAGTTTCTATAAGGGCCGTGTGTAAGACAAAGAGAGGAAGAGGATAGGTGATACTTGTACCGGGTGTCCTGTTATTCTCTTAGTCTTTTACATTTCGATTTAGCTGTCCTTATCCGTGCATGATTTATTGATGCTAAGTACATTAATTTATGTATGTATGTAGTATTCGTGTATATAAAAAATACAATTTGCTTGTTCGTTCTTATTTTCTCGTCTAGGAATGGTTCCATTTTTAGGCAAGTAACTTACTGGTCACCTGTTTATTTCTTAACGTAAATATTTCTTTACTGATCTATGCATGTAAATGCACGTGTATATTAATATATGTATATGTATATGTGTATCGAGCCCAGGTCCTTTCGATTGCCGGTAGAATGCTCTGTCATCTGAGCTACGGAGGTTCCACAACTTTTCTCACAGAATCTTGTTGTTAAACCGCCAATTCGGCGAAGGATATATCATGAACTATGTAATCAATTTGTTCTAAATTATTTCAGTCGATCATGTCGATCATTAGAAGAGTGTGTATCACTCTACGTGACAGCAGAACTCTACCATATCGATCTTACCAACCTGCTGAATACCAAGCGACTGAAATAATTTAGAACAAATTGATTACATAGTTCATGATATATCCTTCGCCGAATTGGCGGTTTAACAACAAGATTCTGTGAGAAAAGTTGTGGAACCTCCGTAGCTCAGGTGAAAGAGCCTTCGACCGGCAATCGAAAGGACCTGGGCTCGATACCCAGCGGAGTGGAAGCGTTCTTTTTTTCACAGAAAATTTCTTAAATTTATATTGAAAAATTGCATCTAGTTTCAAAGAACATTAAAAATTAATTTTAAATCATAGGTTGATAAGGTCGATATAGTACAGTTTCGTTATCACGTAGAGTGGTACACTCTTCTAATGATCAACATAATCGACTGAAATGATTTGAATATTGTGTGAGAAAAGTTGTGGAACCTCCGTAGCTCAGGTGAAAGAGCCTTCGACCGGCAATCGAAAGGACCTGGGCTCGATACCCAGCGGAGTGGAAGCGTTCTTTTTTTCACAGAAAATTTCTTCAAAAATTAAAATTAAAAATTTCCATCTAGTCTTACGAGACGTTAAATTAGTTCTAAATTGCAGGTTGGTAAGATCGATATGGTAGAGTTCTGCTGTCACGTAGAGTGATACACACTCTTCTAATGATCGACATGATCGACTGAAATAATTTAGAACAAATTGATTACATAGTTCATGATATATCCTTCGCCGAATTTGCGGTTTAACAACAAGATTCTGTGAGAAAAGTTGTGGAACCTCCGTAGCTCAGATGACAGAGCATTCGACCGGCAATCGAAAGGACCTGGGCTCGATACCCTGCGGAGTGGAAGCGTTCCTTTTTTCACAGAAAATTTCTTCAAAAATTAAAATTAAAAATTTCCATCTAGTCTTACGAGACGTTAAATTAGTTCAAAATTGCAAGTTGGTAAGATCGATATGGTAGAGTTCTGCTGTCACGTAGAGTGATACTCACTCTTCTAATGATCGACATGATCGACTGAAATAATTTAGAACAAATTGATTACATAGTCTAAAAATTTTTGTTAAAAATAAATAAGAGATTGAATTTTCCGTTGCAGAGTAAACATTGCAAACTTCAGTTGGGTTGCGTCAAACTAAACTTTCCCACTCTACCCACTGACCTGATAACCATTGTATATTACATTACAAGGGGCGAAACAGAGCGATTGCACGAGTGTGAAGTTTGCTTCTCTCTTCTCTCTCTTCTTCGCGAGCGCTCTTTTGCTTATATCAGTGGCTTTTTATGTATGTTTGGATAGGAAAAGAAATTGGTTAATTAGAGTAAATTAGTGATAAATTCCGGTTCTCTCGGGTGGTGACACGCGCTTTTGAATCAATTCCGCCATATTGTCGCGTGATTCGGGAATATTCCGAGATTTCTGTTACCTTTCACTCTACTTGTACTTATTAAAATCAATGTAAATATTCTGGGCTTTTAGTGAATTTATTTTTGATTTGTATCGAGTTGATTGAGAATATTCAATAAATCTTGTGCAGCCTTTTATTTAATTAATTAAATTCTGGCGTTTCATTTATTTTACCCGGTAACTGTTGTGACCTTAATTTGACCCCGCCTTGTATTAATGTTTTCAGTTTCGAGTCTCATCATTGTTTTAAAATAAATTTTGTCACTCAAGAGAGTGTCTGGCTCCCTTTAAGACATAAAGAAGGAATATTTTATTTCGGGTCGCTCCGAGTCGAAATAAAATTGGTTGGGTAGCCATTACCAAGAGTTGCCAGGTTACGGGTAAAACCTGCATTTCAATATAATATAATATAATGTTATGAAATATGTATTTTAGTTGTTACCAGTATATAATATAATATATGCAGGATGCGAAAAAATACCAGAATGAAAAATTGCTTGCATGAATAAGGTCATCGAATTGTCATTTACACATTTTTGATAAAATGTATATTCCTTGTTTTAATTTGAAAAACAACATGGAAAATAAAAAATTATTTATCCAAACTTTTAACGATATAAAGGAGCAACATTTTAACAATATTTTGTAAAATTTTCATTAAAAAATTTTGAAAATTCTGGCGTTGGAACTTGGTTTTCGGAGACCCATTAGAAAAAAGTATCCTCGCGGTGGTCAAGATAACTCGTGATAGCTTTATCAGAAATGAAAAAACCGAATATCTTCTGTTAGTGGGCGAGTATAGCTTGTGATTGAACAAAGGATTCAAAACAAGATTGAAATTTGAAAAATATCAGGTGTACAAATAAGTTTCCGCAGTTTTTTATCAAAAATTGGGCATTTATTATCAAACGATGTGAAATTGCTTGTTGAGTCACTTCTAATGTACGTGCAAGTTCTTCTTGCGTTTGGCACGAATCTTGATTCAATAATGCTTCCAATTCCGCGTCTTCGTACACTCTCGGCCTTTCGCTACGTTCTTTGTCTTTGATGTCAAATTGAACGTTGTTAAATTTTTGAAACCACTCACGACAACTTCTCGCACTTAAGGCAGCCATACATATCTTTTTACAAGCAATCGACGCGCCTCAGCTGCAGATTTCTTCAAATTGAAGAAGTACCATCTTATCAAATTTAACCCGGACTGGTCCAGTTAAACTGCGCGCGTAAACCGAAACGGTAAAAAGTTTTTTTCTAAGTTGGTAACATCTTTTTTGACAGTCATGTGAAATTTGAGCGGGAGACGTCCATTAGTGTGTTTGGCAGTCATTGGTTTACGACGCGAAAAGTTTGTCTGGCGATTTTTACTATGGAAAAAAAATTGAACAACGAGTTTGCTTGATATTTTGTTTTACCAATGGAATTACTGCTACGAAATAATTGAAAATGTTGCAGAAGTGTTTTGGGGATTCTACTCTATGGAGAACGCAAGTATTTGAGTGGTATAAAGCATTTGTTACATCCGGAAACGCTATAGTGTCCTGTTTCAAAATGTTTTTTTAAGTCAAAGATCGCGCTCTATAACCTTAGAATCCGACCTAACAATGAGAGGAGAATATTACGCAAAACGGCTTCTGAATCGAAATCAGTGAGAAAACCCTAACGCTCCTGTGTCGCGATATAACGTTTTGAATAAAGTGAAGAGAATTCTATTAATTCTGTAGTATTTGGCTGATTATATAAGACAGTTTGGGTGAACATGGAACAAGTTTAACTACTGGTTTACAACTTGGAAAATGAGTTAACTATCTAGTTGAGATACAATGTCATAGATCGTTTTGAGAAAATCTATCATGAATGATCAACACTGAACAAAATTAATGCTCAATGTTTCATTCGAAGGGAAAAATAGACCTATCTTACTATATCTGAGCATTGAACTGATTATGCTCAATGCTCAATCGAAGGATTAAAGTTATACAAACATATAAACTAACGCTGAACGAAACTCTTGCTCAATGTTTGTTAAAAATTCCAGAGTATACAACCTAAATATCCGAAATAGTATATTACGTGCCTAGGCAAACAATGAGGGTTATTGCGTGATGAGCGACAATGCTCGCAGGAGATCAAAGCTAAGGCGTAGTCGAGTCGTAAGTGAGGCATAGTCGAGGCGTAGCCGAAACGTAGCTGAGGCGCGATCAGTCCTGCGAGCATTGTCGCGAGTCTCGCAATTTCCCGAATTGTGTGCATTGGCACGTATTCCATTTTATGTGACTTTGGTGCGGATACGAGTTTTTATGCGTAAACTCGAATGTAATCTAGTATTTTAGGTGTTTGCGGCGCTAGTCATTACACTTGATATGTCACGACTAGTCCCGGCCATTTTGATTTTATCGATCTTCTGTAGTAGTAATGGATTTTAGTAGACGCATGCGCAGTTCAAATGTACAAGGCTTTGCCAGTAAGGTGCTAACGCTGTACGAGGAAGAAGTGAGAAGAAGAAGAATAAGAAAAAGATTGCGTTCCGCTGTAAGACTATATGCGCATACGCAGTTCAATTTTTACATTGTATTCCTCTGTAACGGAATACACAACATTCCGTTACTCTCAGCTGTAACGGAAAAACGAGTTTCCGTGCCTGCACTGAAAAAAAAAATTCGACGATACAGACATAATTTTGGTTCCTTGACCTATATTATATTGGAGATTTACCGAAAACCAAGGTTTGCTTGTATCAGTTCAGCCTGTATGTATATTCCAACCATATGAATTACTATTACAGCAATATTTTTGATTAACTGTCAAATATATTTTATTGAATTACTTGAAAACATTCAGCTATATTCATATGGATGATAAATCCTAAGCATTTATTTCAGTGTGAGGCACATAAAATGAATTATATGACTTGCTCAATGTTTAAATGAGGAATTTGAAATTAGACCAATAAGGTGAACTAAGACTGAACGATACCCTTGCTCAATGTTTGTTTAAAATTTGCAAAATACACTACCTAAATATCTGGACAGTGAACAAATTAGATTGTTCAATGTTTTATTGAAGAAGTTGAAACTAAACCAAATATATACATAATAACACTGAACGAAACCCTTGCTCAATGTTTGTTAAAAATTCTAGAGTACACAACCAAAATGTCCTCACACTGAACTGTATGACTTGCTCAATGTTTAATTAAGGAACTTGAAATCAAACCAAATATATAAACTAACACTGAACGAACTAAAGCTTAATGTTTGTTTAAAAATTACTAAATACAGAACCTAAATATCCGAAAACTTAACTATGTAATTGCTCAAGATTTAATTGAGGAACTCGATATTACCACACTGAGAGAAAATATTAGTCGTGGTTACCCATTTTTTTGTAAAAGAGGGTCACAAATATGTTTTTTACTCTGTATCATCTAAGCACCTTAGTTCTTACAGCAATATTAACTGAGTAGCAATGATTAAAATTTTTAGTAAAACTTATAGAATCCGATTAGTCGGTTCGTTTTGTAGCCGGGACTATTTTCATGCATTCTTACATTGTATCGAGATTATAATAGATGTTACCAATACGTTTTTGTAAAACTTACTAATTGCGTTGATTGCTATTACTATTTGTCCAGTTTAGTTATTACAAAAATATATATTTTTTCGACATAACGGAGAAAAGTTGTATTAAAAACTATTCCAATATCTTAATTAGAAACTGATTAATTTTTTCATCCGTACATGATTAAAATAGTAATTCCAACATTGGAAAAAATGTTAAATTTATCATTCCATCTATTTTATTTCTGTTAATGTCGATAAGAACTTTCTTAGGTTAGAATTTTTTAGGAGAAAAATTTTTTTAATTATTGTTTTTCAAAATGTAACAAAGGATGATAATTGTTGAGATGGTTTTCATTAAAAACTGCACAACAGTTTACAATTATACTTTAAAATTGCCATAATTTAATTCTTCTCATTTTGATGAAGAACAAAAGCAAAATTTTAAGAAGTCAATGTATGTAACGATTTCAAAACGATTCAAAACAGTTGATAAGCAGGTAAAATCTAATTCGTCTGTGCAATTATTTCTTGAAGTTTACTATTACCAAAGAATTGCAAGTCATGTTTATACACGAAATATTGCATATGGAAATAAAATATTTACATTTCTCAAAATAAATGAATTTGATCGATCTTACAAAAAAAATTAGTAGCATACTTAGTTCCATGGACTTTTGAGCATTGGTAAGTTTTACAAAATTTTTGGTACTGCTTACTAAAAATATATGGTTGTGACCTTTTAGTCATCACAATTAGTAGGATTTCTCTCAGTGCAAATATTTATAACTAACACTGAACTAATTAATCTGCTCACACTGAACTAATTGTTATGCTCAATGTTTTAATTAATAATTAAATTAAACAAATTAAACGCACTAACACTGAACTAATTATTATGCTCAATGTTTTAATTAATAATTAAAATAAACAAATTAAACGCACTAACACTGAACTAATTATTATGCTCAATGTTTCAAATAATAACTAAAATAATTTAAACGCACTAACACTGAACTAACTATTATGCTCAATGTTTTAATTAATTATTAGAATAAACAAATTAAACGCACCAAGACTGAACTAATTAATTATTCTGCTCAATGTTTTAATTAATAATCGAGATAAACAAATTAAATACTGAACTAATTATTATGCTCAATGTTTTAAATAAGAATTTTACATTAAACAAATTACACAACTTACACTGAACTAAACAAATTGCTCAGTGTTTTATGAAAATTCGTAATAAATAAATTAAACTAACTTACATTGAACTAAATAAATTGCTCAATGTTTTATGATTTTGAGAAAATCGTTAAGGTTAAGATTCGATTGAAAATCTGTGCGTTAATCAAGTTCAAAGATTCGAATTAAAAAATATAAAAATTGTTGGAAATCGAATTTAAGGTATTAGAAAGAAATAAACAATTTCGGCTTACTTGGATTTATTTTAAGATAGAAGTCCTTTACAAATTTCGTTCCTCGTTAATGAGGTCTCCGTAATACAAGTTTTATAATGCCTGGATATAGCTATTCAAAAAGCTTGATATGGAGCTAAAGCCAGTGTGTTCAGATTGCAAACCGGGGTACCTACAGACGTGATTGCACGCCGTATCCGTGTGAAGCGAGTAGGGAGACGACGGGGCGCGCTGCTTTTGTTCCTTCCTTGTCGTTCTTGCGTGCGAGAACGACACCTCCAACTTCTCCTTATTCTCCTCGCTTCCTCCTTGCAATGCTATTTTTAGATTTTTACGCTGTCTGTTATATGGTAGAGTCGAAATTGAGAATTGTATTTTTCTCGACTCCGTGCAAAAGAGGCGGGAAGCAGACGACAATTTCGAATTTACGAAATATGTAGTTAAAGAAATAATACTATTGCATGATGCGGGTGGATAAAAATAGTCAGCACTTACAGCATAAAAAGAAGTATTTTTATTATGGAAAACTATAACGTTATCACAGGCACATCGTAGGTTGGTGCGAAAGCGAAACGAAAACTGAAACCCCGCGTGTACCCCATCCGCTTTTCTTTTTGGCGCTGGCGTCTCACCGATCTCTTTATTGTATTAATCACATTCAGCGCAGTCGGTAAAGATACAGAATATCCGCCGCCGGTAACACGAAAGGAATACATTATTTCAACACCCTCTCTACTTGAGTGTTTTCGGTAATACGCTCAAACATATTCAATTTTTTACGAAAAAAAACAAATTTTTCGTAACTCAAAGCTTTTGTGAAAATGTCAGCGCACTGCTCGTGCGTGTTTACATACTATGGATCAATGACATTTTCTCGCACTTTATCACAGATAAAATGATAACGGACATCAATGTGTTTTGACCCACGGTGAAATTCTTGATTTTTAGTTAATTTAATTGAACTTTGATTATCCATGTTAAGGATGGTAGGATTTTCACATTCGTGTCCGATATCGTACAATAAGTTTCGCAACCATATCGCCTCTTTGGTTGCCTCGCTCGCCGCAATAAATTCGGCCTCAGTTGTGCCGAGACTAACGCTCGCTTGTTGCTTAGATAACCAGGTTATACAACCTCCGTTCATCATGAAAACGTAGCCGCTAGTCGAACGCCGCGTGTCAAGATCTGCTGCATAGTCTTTATCAGAATATCCGAGAAGCACGCCTGTTGTGTGATTCGGACGAAATAATAAGCCGAAATTACGCGTACCTTTAATGTACCTTAATATATGCTTTACAGCATTCCAATGTGCTTCATCGTGATTGTCAAGATATCTACTCGCTATACCGACAGCGTACGCGATGTCCGGCCGTGAAACCATAGCAAGAAATAGGAGCGAACCAACAACTTCACGGTACGGGACGGACAATTCTCTTGGATTGGCAGGATTCGTTATTCTGACGTTAGCGTCAGCTGACGTTTTCGCGGGATTAGCTTCAATCATCTTAAATTTTCGCAAAATCTTATCAACGTACAGCTTCTGACTGATGAAGATGTCGTTTTCATCGTGCGAAATTTCCATCCCGACAAAATAATTCAGAGGGCTCGTTGTTATAGGGAACTCTGTTTTGAAAACTTGTATCAAATCAATTAGAGCTTTTTCATCCTTTCCGGAGATTAAACCGTCATCAACAAAATAGATTTTGTTCCCTTCAAAAATGCCCGTGTAAACACATTTATCCGCGTTGCTTTGAACAAAACCTAGGCTTTTTACAAACCCGTCAAACTTTTCATTCCAACAACGTCCTGATTGTTTTAATCCGTAAATTGCTTTGTTTAATTTTAACGCTAAATTTTTTTTAATAACGTTCAAACCATCTGGAATCTTCATATAGGTAGTTTCTCTGAGTTCACTATTCAAGTAAGCGGTACTAACATCGAATTGGACTGAATTGAGATTTTCTTGAACTGCTATGGCAAGAAGCGTACGCACAGATTTAAAACGCACAACAGGAGAGAATACTTCCTGATAGTCCACGCCGGCTTCTTGTGAGCACCCCTGTGCACAGAAGCGAGCTTTATAACGTGGGGCGCTTTGATGGTTCAAGTCTTTTATCTTAAAAACCCATTTAAACCCGATCGCTTTTCGCGTGTCCGCCAACTCGACGACTTCCCACGTTTTATTTCTTTCATGAGCCTGTAGCTCTTCTTCAATTGCGCGCTTCCACAAATCCGAATCGGCGCAGTTAATAGCTTCGTTAAAATTACGCGGTTCCTCAGAAAGAACCACACACGCCTGATACCGTTCTGGGGCGCGAGGATTTTCTCGTGAACGCAAATTGTACGGAACTGGCTTTGCACGTACCCCAGCTGCAGGTTCAAGAGCGTCTGCTGCCTCAATGTTCAAAGGAACGTCGTTCTCGCGAGCATCTGCCCGTAACCCGTCCCGAAGCTCCGGTAAAGGTTGATCAGGTGGAAGAAGCTCACGATCGTTTTCGGATTCCACAAAAAAATCGTTGTCGATTCTGATAAAAACTTTTTCATCGTTGCTCTTTACATTTATCGTTGAACTTTCATTAAAAATCACGTTTCTCGAAACAATAACGCGACTTGTCTCTGGATTGAATAACCGATAATTTTGAGATTCTTTTTCGTATCCGACGAAGATTAATTTTTCGGCTTTCTTATCCCATTTTTTGCGGAAACGCTCTGGGACAAGCGCATAGGCATCGCATCCAAACGTACGTAAATGAGATATGTTTGGCTTTTTATTGTACCACAGTTCGAATGGTGTAGTTACATCAGAACGAGCACCCCGCGTTCTGTTTAAAATGTAGACGGCAGTATTAACGGCCTCTGCCCATAGACGCGTAGGTAAACTTTTCGCTAGAAGCATTGTTCGCGCGCTCTGTACAATCGTTCGCATCTCGCGTTCAGCGCGCCCGTTTTGTTCTGGGGTGTGCGGCGTTGATGTAAATAGCTTGATGCCCTTCGCTTCTAGGAAATATTTTACATTTTGAATGATGTACTCAGTACCATTGTCCGCTCGGAAAATGTTTATTTCCCTTCCAAATTGATTTTTACTTAAAGCAAGAAATTTCTTTATAACATCGAACGTATCACTCTTGTGTTTGAGAAAATAAACTGTGCGATCAGGAATTTGACTAATAATTTTCTCGTTTTTCTTAAAAGGTGCTTTAAACTGTTTTCCAAGCGGACAATCTTCACAAAAATGCTCATTCTTATTTTTTACAGAAAAACCGGAAACAGCATTATTTTTATCATGTTTTCGATACAGGTGCGGTTTACATGTCCTAAGCGTTCATGCCAGACTTTCAACGGCACGGCAGATGCATAGTTTACTTGAAAACCACCTGTTCTGATTAACATGCGTGTAAGATTATTATTGAGCTTAAGTCCACGTGCCATCAAAATATCATATTTCGAAAAAATACTTGTGCTACCGCCGTTGAAAATTACCGTATAGCCATTGGACGTACATACTCCTATAGATAATAAATTTTTATTCAAAGGTGGAACGTATAGAACATCATTAATAACGCCGTCAATCCATGCATCATTAATAAAATGCTTTATACAAATTTTACCATGACCTTCTACAGGTATTTTGGTTCCGTCGCCGAGATAAACAAACTCGTCTCGGGACGACGTGAATTCCGTGAACCATTCTCGACGGCAAGACATGTGACGAGACGCGCCGCTATCAAGGAGCCAATATTCCTTTTCGTCATTTGTGTAAAAACAATCAAAATCACAACTAGCCTGAAAAGCGTTAACGTTAACAGTATCGGATTTTTGAGTAGCTACAAAAGCACTATTATGCTGGGCGAGATCTCCGCTGCGGTTCGAAGAAATGGTCGTTGCGGCAAGCGCGTTCGTCACGTCGTCAGTGGTTGTCATCCGGGTCTCCTCTCTAAGTAGCCGCTCTCGTAGTTTGTCAAGTGTTTGGTTAGTTTCCTGCACGTTGTCCCATGCCGAAATAAAAGCGTTATACTTTGTTGGCAAAGTGCTCAGGATCTTGGCGATCACCATGACTTGCGATATAACTTTCGCAAAGTGCTGTGCGATTGAGTCCGTTTGTGCCATGCGGTACTCATGGAACTTGGTTGTGAGTGCTAATTTATTAGAGGCACTCTTTTGCTCATGTATGCTCGGCAGCTTCGTCCACATCTCCCTTGAAGTTGTACACGTCACTAAATAATCCAGCTGCATGTAGTCAATCGAGGAAGATAAAATTAACATTGCCTTGGCGTCCTTTTTTGTCCATGCTTTTACTGCCGCTGCGTTGTTTTCTGTCGCCTCTGGCTTTATCTCCGTCCCCTCCACGATTTCCAAAAGGTCTTGTGCGACAAATACGGTCCTCATCTGAAATTTCCAAACCTGGAAATTTTGACCGTTGAACTTCGGTATATTTTGCAGATCGGATAAATCAGCCATCTTGATTCTTGAGGTGAGACTTCTCAGAAGTAGAAAAAGAAAACAGAACACTGTATGCCACTCAACCACACAAAAAATAATAACACTATGAGCTGTTCAACTGGGCCCATAACTTATTGCATGATGCGGGTGGATAAAAATAGTCAGAACTTACAGCATAAAAAGAAGTATTTTTATTATGGAAAACTATAGCGTTATCACAGGCACATCGTAGGTTGGTGCGAAAGCGAAACGAAAACTGAAACCCCGCGTGTACCCCATCCGCTTTTCTTTTTGGCGCTGGCGTCTCACCGATCTCTTTATTGTATTAATCACATTCAGCGCAGTTGGTAAAGATACAGAATATCCGCCGCCGGTAACACGAAAGGAATACATTATTTCAACAAATACTTCTTTTTTCAATATTTTTGAAAAAATCTGCTTGATTTAAATATCTGACAGGCCCTACGAAATTGTATAAGGATTTTAACACTTAAAAAATAAACGTTCAGTAAAATTTAATACCAATCAATACTTAGAATCTTAACAAATATAAAAATTAAAAAGAATTTTAAGTTTTTGAATTAAATCTTAAATCATAAATTTCGAATTTCGTTACATCTTATCCGTACATTTAAAACATTTTTAATCCGAGAATTATTTTCTATTAAGAAGAATGTCGACTTAATAGCAAAATTTCCATTTAAGTTTAAAAGTGATATACTCAATTTTATGTCAGAAATATGTTCATCTTACGTTTTATTAACGAAAAATGAAATACTCTACGTAAAGAAAAAAATTTCTAATAGAAGTTCATAAATTAGAAAAGTAAAAAATGTGTTCATTGATATCTTTAGATGACCATGTAAGTATTTATTAACTTCAAATTTGCAATTTGTCTGTTCTTCAGTAATCGTAAAAAGATGAAATTCAATGTCAATAAATGCTCAAAAATTTATATGAATATGGTATATTAATTACAAAATTTGCAAGTTTCATATTCATCCAAAAATACTTAACCTCTGTAGAGCATTTTTATATTTTGAATTCAAAATGTATGCTTAGGCTAAAAACAGTAATATAAAAATAATTTTTGTATAGAGTTGAATATATTGATTATGAACTTGAAAAATACTTGCCTAAATCAAACTGTTGGAAGATCTTGTAAAATTAATAGGAGATTTAAAAACTCGAAATATAATTTACTAGTAAAATCAAAAGTCAAGGAATGTTTAAAATTTCACGTCAATATATGAATTGAAAAGTTTTGTAGTTTTTAAGTCAACTACTTCATTTGAAAAAATTCTCTTTTTCGTACAGCATTTAATTTTTGGAATAAAAATCTCTGCTGAAGCAATATGAAAATAAGATTAATAAGTAGGTGGAAACAACGTCTTCGGACAATCAGGAAACATATATCAGTGGATGAAAATTTAATTAAAGAAACGAATCTTGTTACAATACTCGACGATTCGAAGTCAAACTGACTTCCTCTTCAGGAGCTTTTTTTGAAAAAAGAAGAATATATGTATATTTATAGTTGAAAGTTTTTTTATAGTAAATAAATAAGATTGAATTAATATTAATAATCAGTCCTCATGTTCTTTTTATAAAACTAAACTAACGAAAGTCAAATTTATAATTATAATAAGAATATTTAACATACCATGATATAATAAAATTAGTTTCTTATAAAATCCTTTCTTTGTCAAACATTATAATTTGGATGTCACTATTTGTCAAAAATTCACATTAACGTTAAAAAAATAAAATCGTACAGTAAATTATATAATAATAGGAAAATTTCTGTTTCGACCATATTATTATTAATTATTAGTAAAACTATGTTAAGAGAATTCCAGCTACGTTCTCTTTTATTTACATTTACAAACTGTTTTAATATTTTTGTTTATTTCTTTGGCATAGGGGCAGTTTCTTCTTATTTTCTTTGATTAAAATTATTATTAGACTTGAAAAGGCGTAAAAAGAAATAAAGGCAAACGTTTCGGCCGCATATGGGGGCCCTCTTCATTGCCATAAATTCAAAGATTGTTTCAAAATTTCTGTAAAGGATTCGAATATAGAAAATAATTAAAAAAAAAAAAAAAAGGATTATCATAGAAATTAAAAACTTATCTCATAGCTTGCAATTCAAAATGAAGTAGTCCAGTATGCAGCATCACGAATTGAAAAATTATTTGAAGTTCACTATGAATAAAAAACCGGATAAAATGAAAAAATATAAAAGATTTTGCGCACGAACCGACCGGAATTTTTTTTTCAAAAAGTGTTTATTATTAAAGAAGGATGACAAATTGGTTCTCAATGGCAAAACGCGAACAAGTTTTACATTTATGAAAATTTCTCGTGAAGACTTTATTACCGGCGTCTCTCACAGAATTATCTGAACTTTTTGAAAAACCGACTCGGGACATGTGGCTTTGCTGACCGAAATTTTTTTTCTATAAGCAATCCTGAGAGGTTCTTTTCCTTCTTGAAGAAGACTATTGTCCTGTACCTAGTTAAGAAATTCGAGACGTTTATGATGATTTTCACGAGTGTACGAAGGCGTTTATTTTTCAAGAAAACGATTTTGTATATAAGCTTCACGGACAATCCATTTAACACTGAATTTGCAAGCAAGGCGTTACATAAACATACAATATTATAATATCCATATATGTAATTTTACTCAATATTTAAAAAAATTGTAAGTTGTTTATTATTGCATTCAGATTTATTCTGAGATATTTTGAAGCAATGACAATAAATTTATCTTTAAAAATTAATAAAAATGCAATTTAAATATTCGTGATATTAAGCATCACATTTGAAGTATTAGTAAATTTAACTAGTTCTGAAAATGGTCAGAACTGTTAGATATTCTAGCTTTATAGTGAAAGTGCCATTTTTAAATTTCAAAGTGACATGTTTAATAACATGTCTATTATTGTATTGACCAAAATTCGTGCGAAATCTTTTATACTTTTTCATTTTATGCGGTTTTTTATTCATAGTGAACCTCAGATATTTTTTCAATTCGTGATGCTGCATACGGGACTACTTCATTTTGAATTACACGCTATGAGATAAGTTTTTAATTTCTATGATAATCCCTTTTTTTAAAAATTATCTTCTATATTCCAATCCTTTACAGAAATTTTGAATCAATCTTTGAATTTATGGCATTGAAGAGGGCCCCCATATGTGGCCAAAACGTTTGCCTTTCTTTCTTTTTACGCCTTTTTAAGTCTAATACTAATTTTAATCAAAGAAAATAAGAAGAAACTTTGAAATGTTTCAATATTATTATACAAGTAACATTAGAGTTCGAAGAGTCATATTATTGTTACGATTTTTGACACCAAATTGAATAATATTACTTTTATAATGAAAATTTAAACTTGTAATCTATCTAATCATTTGTAAATTTGTTTTGAAATATATTTTAATTTTAATTTTAGAAAATCAATAATTACATTATATGCATTACTATAAGAATCAGTATCGGTAATTTTGTTTTGACTATTTTCCTTCTGTTTCTTAATATAAATCATTTCTGCAAATAAACGTTTATATAAGTTTTCTTTATGTAATATCTGGATGTTGTTCCAATCAAAATCATGTACTTCATCCTCTCCTATATTTTCAGTTTTGTGTTTTGTTATGACATTATGATATTTCTTATTTTTTAAATTAAAGCTATTCTTATGTTCTTCTCTGCTGACATTTGGGAACCAAGAATTGGATTAAAATCAGTCAAGAAATTAGAAGAAATAATATAAAAAAAGATTTTTTACTACAATGTCGTAAATATAACATAATTCCGAATAATATTATAAATGCATGCAAAAACATTAAACGTGTTCATCTTAATAGTAAATCTATAAAAAAACAACATAAAAAGATTGTAAATAATATCCAGAAGAACTTAATAAATTCAGAAATCAAAGATATCCATTATCATATTAATTATCTAATGAAAAAATCTATGAGAATAAAAGATGACTTTTTTTTTTTTTTTAGTGAGGAGGAAAAATGGCGAAATCTTTTATAGACGTTGTACAGGACTCTCCTAGGACGGGTATAGGCATACCTGTTACAACCAAAAACCCCCTCTCATGAACCAATACACCACACGCGGAACCGCCTTTCGGCTATAAACTTTACGGGTGGTTGGTTCCAGCTTAAAGTCGCGTACGACTCTTCCGTCAGCCGTTCGCCCGGAACTTCCATCCGCGTCCACTCGCCCGTTAGGCAAACCGATAAGCCGCGCCAGCCAGGGGAGGAACAAAGAGATTCCTCCCCCAAACGACGCGGTCAGCCAAGTCCACCCGAGACGTAGGACCGCGGGTGCAAGTCCCGATGCGATTTCTACTAGCCCTCCCCGTCGTTTGGCTCCCGACGCCCATCGAGCTCTCTCGTCATCACAAGTGTGACGAATGACCCGATGAGCGTCCAAAACCGCTCAGGCTGGAGCATCAGAGAGACCATCGTGTCAGGAGTGAGCTCGGCACCCACTGCCTGACCGAGGGCCTCCCTTGCCGCGCCCCACTTTGCGCAGACGAAGAGTGCGTGCTCTGCATTATCCAGAGAGTAATCGCAGTAATAACACACCTCCTCGTATCTCTTCTTAATGCGCTTCAGGTACGCGTTAAAACAGCCATGGCCTGAGAGCGCTTGCGCCAAATAAAAGCCGACTTCTCCGTGCTTTCTGTTCAGCCAGGTGGCGAGCTCCGGGATCAGGCTGTAGGTCCATCTCCCGGTCTGCTCACCATGCCATCTCATCTGCCATTTTTCGACGAGTCCGTGCCTTCCATCCTTGCGGATGGCCTCCTTCGCGCGAGCGATTTCCTGCAGGTCGGTACAGGTAAGCTCCTTGCTTTTTGCTTTTTGCTTCCCTGGGTCCACCAATGTTTAGTATAAGCCGAGCCAAGTTTGCTCCACATTGGATGGCTTTGGCAGCTGCGATCCTTAGGTGTTCGCCAAAGCTAAGCCTACGATCCAACTGCACTCCCACGTACTTCATACTTGTTTTCCACTCGACCTCATGCTCTCCGAGAACGATCCTCGGGTACTGAAAGGATCTCCTGTCCGTGACGAGCAAAGCCTCGGTTTTCTCAGCGGCCATTTTCAGGCCTCTGCTATCCAATCAACGCTTTGCCTGCCGCAGACTTTCATTGATCCTCAGCTCCAGGATTCTGACGTCATCAGCGGCTCACACGACAAGTGCGTCATCCGCGAAGCCGATGATGCTCGTTCCAGCAGGTAGGTCCATGCGCAGGAAATCGTCCTACATTTTTCCTGAATCCGAACTGGTTTTCCGAGAGACCGCTCTCCCCGACCAAGAGGGCCTGAAGCCGTTGTAGAATCAACTCCTCCAGAAGCTTCCCCATCGTATCCAATAGACATATTGGGCTATACGATGAGGCATCCCCTAGAGGTTTGTTGACCTTCCTCAGCAGGACCAACCTCTGCTTCTTTCAGTCTACGAAGAACATCCCCTCCCGAAGGCAGGAGCTGAAGGCTCCTAGGAGGATCTCCGGGTATGCCCCGATCACCTCTTTGAGGATCTCTTTTGGCACTGCGTCGATCACCCTTTGAGCGGGTAAATCTCCGCCGCGCTGCGAGGCATTCACGACGTAGGGCAGCCAACTGGTCATTCCACCAGCACATCGAGCCCTTGGCTTGCCTGCTCTTGTGGCGGGGCATCGAGTAGTCACAAGCTGCGACAACCTTTTGCCTCGTCGAGCGCACAGTGTCCTCCAACGACCCAGCAGGCTCGACCCAGCCAAGCTCATCGATGAGCCTGGTCGCCTCGAGATGGACTCTAAGTCACTCCCTGCAGAGCCGTCTCGTGTTCCAGGAGGGGCCTTCGCTGCCCCTACCCTTATCCACTGCTTGGCGCTGTTGTTCTTAATTAAACTCGATGCACCGGTGGTCACTCAAGGTTGTCTCCTCACTGAGGCTTTCCTCAAGAAGGAGGATCTGGGTCTCGAAGACCTTTAAGGGATCGCCGGGAGAGAATTAGCAGCAGTACACACGCGCACCCGCCACCTCCACCCAAACGAACCCCGCGTCGGACTCCAGGAAATCCCCGACGCTAAAATCAGGGCTACAAACGAGGATGCCGGCCCTCCTTGATGCATCCTGAAACCAAGAAGAGTTCACAGACCATTTGTCTTTTGGATGGCCTCTACGGACGCAAAACGTTTTCCTTTCATGGCCAAATGCAATTTTTCGAATAGGTAGAATTCACAGGGAGCCATATCGAGCGAATATGGTGAGTGGTTGACGGACAAAATGTGATTTTTGGTCAAAAAATCAGTGATAAGCGTTGAACGATGGCCCGGCGCATTATCCTGCAAAAGGCGCCAACTGCCATTTTCACGGTATTGCGGCCTCACACGGCGAATTTTCGGTCAAAATGCGATGAATTGAATCTTTTGACATGTTTAATTCCATTTTCATGTGTCGCAAAGAAGATTTTGGCTCATTTTTTATAAATTCACGCACAATTTCAATATTACTTGGTGTACTCACGAAACTTTCCTGACCGGGATGTTCGTCGTCCTTGATGTCTTCACAACCTTCTTTGAATCGTCTACACCACTCATGGACTCTGGCACAGAATAAACAATTGTCACCATACACTTGTTTCATTAATTCAAACCTTTCAGTAAAAGTTTCACCAAGTTTCAAACAAAACTTAATATTCGCTCTTTGTCCGAAATTCATTTTTCGACCGATGCTATAAACACACTGTCCCTTATAATGCAATAACTTGGCTTCTGATTGTCCGTTGGTCATGAAATTTTTACAGAACGTCAGTGAAGGATGTACCTTTTTAACCCCTACTCCCATCAGAAGATAGCGCCACTATAAATAGCTATTTTGAAAAAGTCTTGTTTATTTTGGAACGCACCTTGTAATTTTACCCAGCTGAAGCAGACGCGTGGCGTCTGCCTCAGCTAGTCGGATCACTGTAGTCTTCACCCCACCAGAGCGAGTGAAGAGCCTGCAGGACCCGTCACGTGCCGGTCTGCCCAGTGCTAAGCACAGGGCAGACACAACCTCTTATTTTTCAACGGCCTCGTCGAGGTCCCTAATTTCGAGGGACCTCGACGCAACCAGGGCCGAAATTTCCGCCCTCTCCCCGACCGCCTGGTCAAGCTCCTTGCGGAAGGCCGAAACTTCTCCCCCCTTTTTGAGGACCAGAAGGACTTCTTCCTTCCTGGTCCTCCGGATGAACAGGACCTCAAGTCCTGCCTTCCGCGGGTCGACTTTCGCCTTCATTTCCCTCAATATGTCGGCGTAGGACTGGCCGTCCTTCGCCGAAACCTTGATGGCGTCTCCAGGCCTGGCGGGCGTGGAGCGCTTAAACTTCGGCTTGGCGCTAGTCCCCTGTGCTTTTTGCACAGGGTCCTCCGCCCTGTTCTCCTTTTCTTCTCCTTTTTTTCTTTTCCTTTTTTTTTCTTTCTTTTCTTCGTGACCACTTGCCAGTCCCCTTCTTTATTCGGGGGCTGGCTCGTTGCCACTTGGGCGTAAGAGGGCGAAGAGCCACCCTTTCTCCTCTTGGGAGTTTTTTCCAAAGGGGGAGAGCGCGCAGATCTTTTTTGCCCTTCGCCTGATTTTTTGGGGTATCTCCCAGAGACGCCGATCGTGGTCTTTGAAAGATCCCCAATTTCTTCATGGCGGGGTGAGATTCCTGTGTTCAATACGCACTACCTGATCAACGTCCTGAAGGAGCTGGCGCCTGACCCGCATGGCACACCATCCTCGGCAGAACTAGGCTCACATCAACCTCGCCTCGTCGTGGGCCGGGGAAGGCACCACTCGGTGACGAAGCACTCGCAGTGGGATGCCATACGGAAACGATCGTTTGGACTGTTTATGGTCACAAACTGCGGAGGCCTTGCAATGTCCCCCAGGAGATTCCATACACCAATTCGCTCTTTGCCTCATTCAAGAGAGAGACCGTCTATAGGTTCTCCTCTCACATTCGAAGGACACATATCACAGTCATGCGGCGCTGACATTCAGTCAGTTCACTCATTTCTCACAGGCACTCGCAGACTCATTCTCAGCGCCGCTACCTGGGGAATCTATATGGGGATAGACGCGTTTATAGCGTCCCCCGCTTTCAACCTGGTATAGACCCGTTTATAGGGCACCTTTCACGCAATGGGAAGATGCCCGTCTATAGAGCCCCCTGCATTTGTTCACCGATTCACCGGGATACTACAACCTCCATGGCCCGAGGGCCGTCTGCTAAGCCTCCCCAGCCGTCCTTTTTGGCATTGCCAAGAGAAGGACTTCGTAAAGGTAACAGTTCAAGGGAGGAATAAAAGATAACTTAACAGAATAGTTACATTCTGATACCCTGCAAAATTTGATTAACTTTCAAAAAAATGTAAATAATAATTATAATTTCCAAAATACAAATCTTTTTAAAAAATTACAAAAACTAAAACATCAACAGCATGTCAGTCGAGTTAAAATAAACCAACACAGAAAAGTAAATAAAGGGTTTCCCAATAGGGGTGACATGATTTTGAATGTCCCTATCGGGCTCATTTGAACTGAAATTTTTGACGTCTGCTGTCAGTTGTCATCAGTAAGGTTTGCCATTTAATCATGAGTAGTTTCACGCTTCCACAACGTTTGGAAATTGTCCAATTATTTTATCAAAATTCGAGAAGTTTTGTCGGTGTTCAAAGAGCATATCGTGCAAAATATGGTCGTCATTCTGCTCCATCCGCGCTCTCAATTCGTCGAATAATCGATAAGTTGGAGAGTGAATTTACTCTATTGGATACTAAGCCTAAAAATCGTATGCGTACCGCACGTTCTACACAGAATATAGCCGCCGTACAGGCCAGTATCGAGGAAAACCGTGAATTGTCCGTGCCACGCCGATCTCAGGAATTGGGCCTGTCCAGGATGACTACCTGGCGTATTTTGCAATTGGATCTTGGCCTGCATCCCTATAAGATGATTCTGGCCCAAGAACTGAAGCCTAATGACCATCGTTTGCGTCGGGAGTTCGCGGATTGGGCTCTGGAATCAATTGAAAATGATCCCAATTTTCATCAAAAAATCATCTTTTCTGATGAGGCGCATTTTTGGCTCAAGTCTCGGGGGACATTTGGCCGATATATTGTTTAAATCATAAATGGCATAGAATATCCAATATAATAAAAAATATTTCGATCAATTCCGAATGAATATTCAGTGTTTTTTTTCAATTTCAAAACATATCACCCTTATTGGGAAACCCTTTATATATGACCAAAATGATATTAATGATGACAATAATAATAACAATGACCCTTGGTTGATTAACTGCACGGTTACTTTGATTCCTGATTCAGTTACAGATATTATCAGATTGGGTGAAAAATTTAGTTCGTCCTTCTTATCTAGTAAAAAACAACATGTATTCGAAATTATAAAGGACGTAGAATCTAATATTGATAAAATACCAGAAGTTAATGACAGAGACCAACTAAGACATAGTATAATTAATATCGCTTCCAACTATCTAAAAGAGAAGTCACACATTACTGAAATTGACAGAATAATAGCAAATAATATAAAAGAAACTAATATGTTTATAAAAAGTAATAGTGACCTATTTTTTACAAGAGCTGATAAGGGTAATATTACTCTTATTATGAAAAAAGACGAATATAAGAAGAAAGTATTTGAAATACTAGATGATAAAAAAACTTATAAGGATTGTGACGTGGTAAAATTTACCCGTCACATTAAAAAAATTTAATTTGTTAAACTCACCGGTATGACAGGTGGGGTTATGTCCCGGGGAAAAAGTCGTGTGGCGAAAGACCGCACTTCGTCGCCACCCGAGAGCACTCGAAAAACACTGTCACGCACTGCACGCACTTATGCTTCCTTCCAGTCTGTTACATAAATGACACGAGGACGGCGGCACCGGAGGACAGCAGCCTTGGAGATAAGGCATAACCGGCTACCGAGTTGACTTGAACACTAGCCGCCATGACGACTTGCGAACATCGATACATCGATGCGTCGACCATCGCCGCCATCGATCATCGGAGAGCGACGCACGAGACGACCAGATGCCACCACGTGACCCGGAAGACGTACCCTGGGGCACATAGATCCCGGGGGACTTGATATTTAGTATTTTAGGCAGTTCGTGATACTAAATTTACGTCTTATGATATTAATGTACACTGATTATAATAGTGCCAATGTACTGCACGCGTTGTTCGTTGTAACTGAGAGAACCCCGTGTTTATATAAATTATTTGCCGAGGGCAATTACTATACTAGGCACGGGTTGCCTAGTCGTCTAATAGATGTTTCGCATGTGATTTGCTTCCGGGTCCGCGATTGGGTCACGCATGTAATTTGTGGGGCAGGTCGGGAATTGCATCAGCGTCGCGTCTTCCATGATCACTGTCGTCAGGCCGTGCAAACCTAATGGAAAGGTGGTGGACCGTTAGCAACTAGCGCCGCGTACAGCACTGCGCATGAACTACCATTATGTGTGCACGTGTTAGTGCATATACATGCATACGTAGGTTCTTTAAATGTGTTACAAAGAATATATTCAAATAAAATTAAAAGGAAATTGAAGATTTAGCGCAAAATTGTGAAAATTTAATTCAAGATTGAGAAGTTATGTTGATATCAACTCACTCTTTAATTACATTTACACAATTTTGCCTTAAATCATGGTTTTCTCGTCATAAATAAAAATCAAAAATATCTGTAATTTGTATTTTTATTTTCAGAAAATATAGTTGCTTAGCACATTTTGCGTTGATTTTTGTACTACAAGATAATCGAACACTTTGTGGGGTCGAGATAGCTCTCTTCGGTGTTGTGTGAAAGTCTTCTCCAAATACATCCTTGCTGCTTCCTGCTTCTGGGATATCTTCTGATTCTTTTTTCTGGAATATAGATTAAAAGCATTTAATTTATATGAATATTTGAAATTTATTTCGTAGGTATTTTATAAAATAAATAAAAATAAATTTTATAAAATAAAACTCCAGTCATATGTTTCGCGAAATTGTGGTGGGAATTTCTGACATTGTGGAATTTGTATTGGCAATTCTCAGCTATTTTTTCATAAATAATCCTTTGTAATTTTATACTATATATGTACTTGCATCTATATCTTCGGTAACATTTAGACAGAAGTACACTGCCGGTCGAAATTATTTGTTCATGTGTTGTTTCAGCTATTCCTAAAGTGTCTTAATTTTTATAATAACAAGTTGAAATTTTTTTCCCTATCATAAAATAAAAGTTAATAAAATTTTGCAAATAACAAATAAAACAAAATAAAAAATAATAAAATAAACTAAATAACAAAATTGAAGAAATTTTTTTTTTCACAGAAAAATTTCTTCAATTTATATTGGAAAATACCATCTAGTTTTAAATAACGTTGGATTAATTCTAAATCAGAGGTTGATAAGGTCGATATAGTAGAGTTCCGTTGTCACGTACAGTGATACACTCTTCTAATGATCGACATAATCGACTGAAATGATTTAGAAAAATCAGAAAAAATAACAAAATGTTAATTTTATAAAAAAACATTTCAGAAAACTTGAAATTTCAATCATTCTGAAAAATATTAACAACTCTGAAATTAATTAAGATTTTTAAAAGTTTTTTGTCTCATTTGAATAGTAGGTTTTCATAGTATTTTGCTAACTAATCAAGATATTTTCAGATTTTTTTTCCTGGATTCTACCCGGCGTCAAAAATGATACAAAAAGGTCATAAAATTTTAAAAATGTGTAGCTACTTACAAGAAATTTTTAAAAACCAATGTGTATCATATTTTAATAAAATTTATAGATTACTGTCTTCATTTGAAAATTTTCGACATGTTTGTACCATGTTTGACCCCAGGGTAGAATCCAAAAGAAAAATTCTAAAAATATCTTAATAAGTTAACAAAATACTATGAAGAGTAACCTTCAAAATGAGACCAGAAACGTTTAAAGGTCTTAATTAATTTCAGTGTTATTAATATTTATTCAAAACGATCGAAATTTGACGTTTTTTGCAATATATTCTTATAAAATTATCATTTTGCCTTCAACTTGGGCTCACTAGATGCAAAATTTAAATAATTATAAAAATTAAGACACTTTAAGAATAGCTAACACAGTAGGTGAATAAATAATTTTGACCGGTAGTGTATATACTACTTTTTTAGTTTGGTATCTCAAAATTACGTGCTAGAATTTTATTGTCATTCCTAAGGAAGTTTTAGATACTTCATCGAAGTTTCTTGTACTATTTTATGTAAATTTTCTTACGATTTTTACATTTTTTCACATTTTCGAAGTTTACTTCGAAATAGGGCTCATATATGTAATATTTTATTTATTGCACTTAAAATTTTAGAAATAAAGATCACTAATGAGGACTCTGATCAGAGTCGAAAAGTTTGAAATTATATACAATATCGTATGAAATTAAAAATATTGTTACTTACGTGTGCAAACTGCACGCTACTTTCTTTAAAGTCTCGTATGCCTTCTGCAGGTTTTTCTACTTCGGGAATAAAAATTTCGAAGTCTGATGGGGAAGAAACACTCGCCGGTTTAATGTTCACATCACTTCCACTCGACACATCACTACACGACGGTAAATTTAACGACGGAAAAATGTCGATGACAAATAAAAAATTGTCTTTCTAGTACTTCGAGGTATCCTAACCTCGACAAGTAGGGATTTGAGCATGCTTCTATCCATCGTTGTCCGGCATTTTCTTTCTTCGGAAACCGATGAATTGACACATTGTTCTTCCGACCCCTTTTGGAGGTACACCCACTCACAGCACACTGAATTTCGTACTTCGAATTCATTTTAAATGATTATAAAGCGCGACCGCGTACGAATTGTTGATACATGTATACAACAATGGCGGAACTCATACGAAGCCGTTCCCTTTGCTGCACTCCGCCCGCTTCCGACAACTAGCGCCGCGTACACCACCGCACATGAACTATCCTACGGGGACACCCAATACATTAGAGGTCGACCTGCTCTGACTGTCGTCCTGCGACTCGTACGGCCATCAGCTGCCATTACTCTTTTTCTTGCCGAAATCTAGTCTCCCTAGGACGGCATTAAAAATTCAATCCGGAGATGAAAGCGGAATTCATTCTAAGACACGACCCAGTTACGGAGGATATTATTCAGGTAGCGTAAGTGGTTTTATCTAACCTTTTCTTTCTGGCAAGTGGCTCGGGATTCCGAGCAATCAGACTCTATTCACTAACGCATTGTGGCGTCTGTCACCAGAGCCGAGACCACTTCGCCTCTCTTTCTCTCATAGCTACGCGAGTGCTCTCTCGTATTTGTGTTTTTTTTTATTGTAATTAACTTCATTCTTTCTTGTGATGGGGGAAAAATAATTATTAAATTTGATCTCTTTCGGATTTGTGTTCTCTCGGGTGGTGACGCGCGTCAGTAGGTTGAATCCGCCATATTGTCGCGTGGCTCGGAAATATTCCGAGATTCATGTTATTTATTGATGCTTATCGCTAATAATATAGGTGTTTTGGCTTTTATATCTGATTATAATTTATATCGAGTTATGATGCATTTTTAATAAATCTTGTTAAGCCGATCCATTTTAATTAATTGAATTCTGGTGTTTCATTTATTTACCCGGTAAACTGTTGTGACCTTACGTTGACCCCGCCTTGTGTTAATTTTATGAATTTCGAGTCTCGCCGTTATTATCGTAAGTAGTATTATTATTATCATTGCCCTTGTCTGTGAAAATTTTGTCACTCAAGAGAGTGGCTGGCGCTCAACAAGTCCTCAAGCAAACATTTTTATTTCAGGTCATTCCGAACTGAAATAAAATTCGTTGGGTTAACCAGTTTAAAGAGTTGTCAGGTCGCGGGTAAAACCTGCATCTCAGGAGATTGTAAATAACCCAGAACAAAATTTAAAAAAAGACACATTCAAAATTTTAGACAAATGGAGAACAAAAGGTCTCTTAGGAAATGTACGTAGAAAAGACATTTTGAACGATAGTACGAACATAGCCAGATTTTATGGTCTTCCTAAGATACATAAAAATAACTATCCATTATGACCTGTGGTATCTTCAATCAACTCTCCTACAATTTATTTGGCAAAATTCCTTAATAATATTTTAACGAAAGTACTTCCAAAACCATTATCTTCAATTAAGAACTCACAAAATTTAATTGATATTCTCTCAAATGTAGCCTTTCCAGAAAATCACATTATGATATCTCTTGATGTCACTTCACTTTTTACCAATGTACCTACAGAGTTGGTTCTCAAATGTATAGATAAGAGATGGCCACTTATTAAAAAAGGTACAAAACTACCAATTGATGAATTAAAAAAAGGGATTAACTTTTTAATGGATTCAACATATTTTAAATTTGATAATAAATATTATAAACAGATTTTTGGAACTCCAATGGGATCACCTATCTCTCCTATTATTGCAGATATAGTAATGCAAGATTTAGAAGAAGAAATTATTAAAAAACTAGATTTCACTGTCCCTCTATTTTATAGATATGTAGATGACACAATCCTCTTTATACCAAAAGATAAAATAAATAATATAGTAGACGAATTTAACAAATACCACGAAAGATTAAAATTCACTTTTGAAATAGAAAACAACAACTCAATTCCCTTTCTTGACATACTAATTATCAGAAATAATGATAACACAATATTCACTAATTGGTAAGACAAAATACTTTTTCAGGCAGATTTCTTAATTATTTCTCAAATCATCCGATACAACATAAAATTAACATAATAAAAAATCTAGTAGATTCGGCCATATTACTTTCCAACAAAATTTATCATGTCGACAATTTGAATATTATCAAAGAATATTTGATTCTGGATAATTATCCAACTAAATTTATAGACAAATATATTAGGACAAGAACAATAGAAATTTGCAATAAAAATAAAAATAATATTACTTTGAACAAAACGAATCCAGTTGTAGAACCAAAAAAAATAATATCGATTTCCTTTTATGGAAAAATGTCTGAAAATGTAAAAAGAATAATTGCTAAACAAAATATTAATATAATATTTAGAGTTGACTCTGAGCTAAACAAAATTATAAAATTAGGTAAAGATGCATTGGAAAAAAGTGAGATGAGTAATGTTGTTTACAAATTAGAATGTATATCCTGTGACAAGACTTATGTAGGACAAACAAAAAGATTTCTTAACATCAGAAGAGAAGAACTTAAGAATAACTCATCGGGTCATTCGTCACACTTGTGATGAGAACGAGAGAGCTCGATGGGCGTCGAGAGCCAAACAACGGGGAGGGCTAGTAGAAATCGCATCGGTACCTGCACCCGCGGTCCTACGTCTCGGGTGGACTTGACTGACCGCGTCGTTTGGGGGAGGAATCTCTTTGTTCCTCCCCTGGCTGGCGCGGCTTATCGGTTTGCCTAACGGGCGAGTGGACGCGGATGGAAGTTCCGGGCGAACGGATGACGGAAGAGTCGTACGCGACTTTAAGCTAGAACCAACCACCCGTAAAGTTTAAAGCCGAAAGACGGTTCCGGGGGTGGTGTATTCGTTCGTGAGAGGGGGTTTTTGGTTGTAACAGGTATGCCTATACCCGTCCTAGGTGAGTCCTGTACAACGTCTATAAAAGATTTCGCCATTTTTCCTCCTCACCAAAAAAAAAAAGTTATCTTTTATTCTCATAGATTTTTTCATTAGATAATTAATATGATAATGGATATTTTTGATTTTTGATTTCTGATTTCATTAAGTTCTTCTGGATATTATTTACAATCTTTTTTTGTTGTTTTTTTTTATAGATTTACTATTAAAATGAACACGTTTAATGTTTTTGCATGCATTTATAATATTATTCGGAATTATGTTATATTTACGACATTGTAGTAAAAAATCTTTTTTTATATTATTTCTTCTAATTTCTTAACTGATTTTAATCCAATTCTTGGTTCCCAAATGTCAGCAGAGAAGAACATAAGAATAGCTTTAATTTAAAAAATAAGAAATATCATAATGTCATAACAAAACACAGAACTAAAAATATAGGAGAGGATAAAGTACCACATGATTTTGATTGGAACAACATACAGATATTACATAAGGAAAACAACTTATATAACACTTATATAGCACTTGACAACGCAACATTCTGTCTTTCGTTTCTTAATTTTATACCCTGACTGATCGACACAAATCTTTCTAAGAACTTATATAAACGTTTATTTGCAGAAATGATTTATATTAAGAAACAGAAAGAAAATAGTCTAATCAAAATTACCGATACTGATTCTTATAGTAATGCATATAATGTAATTATTGATTTTCTAAAATTAAAATTAAAATATATTTCAAAACAAATTTACAAATGATTAGATAGATTACAAGTTTAAATTTTCATTATAAAAGTAATATTATTCAATTTGGTGTCAAAATCGTAAAAAAAAAAAATAATAATAATAATAATAATAATAATAAAATAAAAAAAAATCGTAACAATAATATGACTTTTCGAACTCTTATGTTACTTGTATAATAATATTGAAACAGTTTGTAAATGTACATAAAAGAGAACGGAGCTGGAATGCTCTTAACATAGTTTTGCTAATAATTAATAATAATATGGACGAAACAGAAATTTTCCTATTATTATATAATTTACTGTACTATTTTATTTTTTTAACGTTGATGTGAATTTATGACAAATAGTGACATCCAAATTTTAATGTTAGACAAAGAAAGGATTTTATAAGAAACTAATTTCATTATATTATGGTATGTTCAATATTCTTATTATAATTATAAATTTGACTTTAGTTAGTTTAGTTTTATAAAAAGAACATGAGGACTGATTATTAATATTAATTTAATCTTATTTATTTACTATAAAAAATTTTTTTAACTATAAATATATATTCTTATTTTTCAAAAAAAGCTCCTGAAGAGGAAGTCATTTTGACTTCGAAACGTCGAGTATTGTAACAAGATTCGTTTCTTTAATTGAAATTTCATCCACTGACATATGTTTGCTGATTGTCCGAAGACGTTGTTTCCACCTACTTATTAATTATATGATTCTCGGACAATAAAAGTAGATTGAAAAAAATAAGATTAAATTCAAATCTAAATCTGGTACAAAATATTTTCATTTCAGACTTGACAAACATGAAATAAGACTTCAAGCATTTAATGACTTTGAATTTTATTCAAAGATTCTTTGAGTAGTTTTCAAATCATTCAACAATTTTGTATGATCAGCAAAATGCAAATTTTTACGTAATATATATTATCTGATCAAAATAATTATACTTTTTTTCAAATATTTTAAAAGATATTAGCCTAAAATGCAAATTCATGAGATTTTGTAAAATTTTAAAAAGATTTTTTGCAAAAAGAACGTCGAGTAGAAGTTGCAAAAGAGATGCTTGCAGACGTACCTAATAACCCTACATTCATCAAACGTATTATTACTGGCGAAGAGACGTGGGTTCGTGAATATGACGTTGAAACTGCCCAATAGTCTAGCGAATGGCGTGCCAAAAATGAGCCAAAACCGAAAAAACCACGTCAAAGTCGCTCAAAAATCAAGGTGATGCCCATCATTTTCTTTGATTACCGTGGTGTTCACCATGAATTCGTTCCGGAGGGTCAAGCGGTCAATAAGGAATACTACTTGGACGTTTTAAGGCATCTACGTGAAGCAGTTTGACGTAAACGGCCGGATTCGTGGGCAGGCAACTTATTAATTTTTCACCACGATAATGCGCCATCACATTCCAGCCTGATTGTGACTGAATTTTTTACTTAACACGAAACAAAAGTCATTGCTCAGCCACCGTTTTTGCCAGATTACCGAACGAGCCCTATAAGAAGAGTATGAAAAATTGGATTAACCTTTGGCATGCTTGTATCAGCTCAAAAGGAGCCTATTTTGAAGGTGATAATAAAGATTTGTATTAAAATACATGAAACTGTTGATTTTTAACGATCCCGGGTCAAACTTGATCAGATGGTATATCAAAAGTTCCCGCAAATGACGCTTATTCGCCTCAAAACTTGACATTTTCGCACACAAAAGAATATATTATTCTGATAAAAATCCACTAGTATTTCAAGGTTATGTTGATGACAGATGCCTAACCTTACGGCAGTGACGTTTTACATCTGCGAATTTCAACTAAAACTTACTGGTGGCGCCAACTTTTGTCAAACGGCGAAAGCTTATTTGTCCACCTGATAAGTTGTAATGAAAAAATAAAAAAAACCTTCGTTCAATCAGTAGACAATTCTATCTAGAAGAAGTGTGCAAAATTACAAAAAGATCGGTAAATTAGTTTTTGAGAAATCGTGTCCACCGCCTTAAAAAATAGAGTTTCGAGAAAAAAGCGATTAAAATTTTAAGTAGGAATAAAACGGAATTTTTTTTTAACTTACATCGAATTGTCGATTCCAGCTGCATAAAGTAAAGATACTGCTGCAGTTGAAATGTCCAGGGCATCTTTTTGCTCTTGACTAAGACGAATTCTTGCCCCTGGAGTCCCAGTCTCAGCTCTTTGCTCGGCTATGAGTATGCGATGTTCATCTTCTCTTCGTGCATACTCATGGCTATTGAAGGATTTCCAAAGGCGCTCTCTCCTAGAGTTTTAGTGCGATTGACATGAAACTTTGGGAAAATATTCTTAATGTGTTGTACTATTGGGTAAAAAAATAAAAAAATTGGAATTTTTGAAATTTCCAAACCCATGTAACCTCTTAAGGGCATGTGATACTTGAGAAGAGTAGCAAGTTTATGTGAGCAATTTACTAAGACTTATATTTTCCGTTTTAATTAAACAAAAATACTTTCGGAAATGAAAAGTCCTATTTTTTCCTTTAAATCGCGAGTCCTAGTTCCTCCCTTTCTTTTATGAATATCGAGCGCGAGTGTCCCGATAGGAATTTGTTTCTCAAAGTTTAAGTAACTTTGAGAAAAGTAAATTCACATCAAAAATATTATAAAATTTACTTAAGTTATATTAATAAATAATGAAGAATAAATTTGAGAGCTCGCAAAGCACACAGAATCGAACGCAAACCGCGTAGTGTGCTATAAAAATGTGCCCGTGCCCTCGAAGGGGTCGGGCAGATTTTCTAAATCATCCTTACAACTTCCTTTTATCTATGAATTGAAAGTTTCCAGGTGATAACGGCAAATGTAAAACTAAACACGAAGAAACTCTACCAAGCCGATGGTTATGCGGTGCAAGAACTTCTGAAAATAACAACATTGTTATATGAAGCTCAAGTCAAAACTTCTGTAAATTCAATTGAGCGGGAGAATCTGCGCGATACAAAATTTGATATTTCCGATAAAATCAACGAATTAAAGACAACGAGACAACTTGCCAGTGAACTTACGACTGTTGGAGCAACACTTTTTGATTTTCTTGGACGTGAAGCCCAATTGCGAGAAATTCGCATTTCCAAGGTTTCCCGACAGTATGGCATTTCAGAGATTGAGATGGCGATGAAGGAGATGATCGAAAATATGAAAAAAGAAGTCAAAGATACGAGAATGCAAATTAATAACGTCAAGGTAAGAAAAAATACAACTATTGATCGCTACCTCCATTCTGTGTTCTGATTATTTAAAAAATAATACCGTTTTATCGAAAACAGTGGGTAAATATCAAAGTTAGTTGACTGACCTTCCATGAGAAAACGTAACAGTCGGAGTGTAAATTTTTCATATTTAAAATGTGACGACACATTTGTTAGTAATTCGCCCCCAGTGTGAAAATGCAATTATATTTAAGGATCATAGAATTTTAAAGATTCTTAATAAAAAGTATTGTCCAAACGTCTTGATGAATAAAAATTTGAATAAAAAAATTAAATTTTTCAAAATATAGAATTGTACGGAATAACGAGACGGAATTTTTTTTATTTTCTGTTTTTCCATCCGATAATTATTTTTGATACAATATAAACTAAAAAATATTTTTCTTCAAATTGAATTAGTTTTTGAGGAATAAATCGTTGTAAGTTATCCGGATATTATTGGAACAATTTGAATCTTGGTTTACACATGTAATATACTATAGCAATGCCTACTAATCAGAGAAAAAAGTAAAAATCATCTATTATTGTTGCAAATAGAGACAGGTCGATAATCACGTTTTTTTCAAACTTGTCGACAAAAAGATCGAGGGAACTTCAGAAGTGAAGCACCCTCCAGTAAGACATTTGTTTCCTAATATTGGAGGTAGGTTTCTGCAAATTTCCAGATCGATTCATTTAATATTAGCAGAAATGTGCATTTTATAAAGAAGCATGCAACGCCACCAGCTTCGCGTGCACTGGGCATCATCGGGCTGCGTGCTCGCCGTTTGATTTTTATTTCCAGAACTCGTTTTAATAGTATATTACGTGCCTAGGCACACAATGAGGGCTATTGTTCAAATGTTCAAGGCTTTGCCAGTAAGGTGCTAACGCTGTACGAAGAAGAAGAAGAATAAGAAGATTGTGCTCCGTTGCATGGCTATAGACGCATGCGCAGTTCAGTTTTTACAGTTCATTCCTCTATAGCGCAATATACTACATTGCGCTACTGTTGACTGTAGCGAAAAAAACTGAGCTTCCTAAGCGAATGACTCAGTAATATTTTTATCCGCTAAGTTCTCTCGGTTTGCGGAATTCTACGGAATAGATTGATCATAACCATATAGAAAGGCGGACGGCACTCAGAAAAGAAATTGGAATCTACGGACCAGAAGCAAGTAAGGATCCTACAGGATTCATTAAGGAAATAACTTCACTACGGTAAGCCCAAAATAAAAAAAAAATAAAATGGAATTAGTATTTATCTAAATATAATTAGGCGCCGAACACAGTAGGCTCTATACGACGTAAATTCAGATTAAAGAACATTCAAATTGGAACGAGTCCCGCAAACAGGTGGAAGAGGTACGTCACATGAACGGTAAGAACTTAAGAAGAATCGGAACAGGTTGACCAAGGCCCATAACCTGCATAGCAGCAAGCAGCAGAGTGGTCGCTACGTTATCGCTTGAGAAAGTGGCAACGGACTCCACAGAATCCAGAGGCCCCGAATCTCAGCTGTTAGCGGAAGCCAGAAATCGTAAGCATAAAGAAATAGTAAAATCTAAGCATTGTAATTTCACCACTTCAAGCGATCTCAGGCCATTGTGAATAAATCCTCCTTACGTTCGTGGAACATCGACTGTATTGTAATACAGGTAAGGCTAAGTAGTGGTGAGATCGGGTCGACTATACTCCTGGTGTTCCAGATACTCCTCAATAAAACAAATATATTACTATTAAAATCTAAGGAATTGCAACACAATATCACGACACCTGTACTGAAATACCTACCAAGGCCGCAACCACTGCCTCGACCTAGCCCCAACACTAACGGAATAAGAACACCTAATCATTCACTACGACTAGCAGACAGGGTAAAAATGAATTGTCATAAATGTGTCAAGACAGGTCATTTTGCAAACCAATGTTACGTTGGACAGGGTTTTCAACCCGGCCTGAACGCCCAAAGACCCCCAAAACCAGAGAGAATGCTGCAAGAGGAAAACACGGATGCATTACAAATGACACCGGAAGAAGTATAAGAGTAAATAGATTATGAGGACTCAGCCGAGTTTCTGCCGTATGTGGAAGACTCAAATCTATTAGAGCAAGAAGAAGAAGAAGCTACCAATTGCTAGTCGACTCTGTAGCAGCAATCAACCTGATAAAAGAAAAAATCCTAGACAAATAAGACGTCAGACAAAAACACTTCAAAAAATTTGTTACCGGACGAGACAAGCACACGTCAACTGGAACTGTGAAATTAATTTTTTTCAATAAAAAACACGTATTTTAAATTATGCCCAACGACATTCCCCTACCGGAAGATGGGATTATTGGACTAAAATTTTTCTCGGAATACGAACGATATGTAATTACACCAAACTTCTTAGTTCTGGATAAAAAGAAATTACCGTTACAAGTGGATGGAGATTTCATACCAGAAAAAACATCAAAAATACCAGATGGAATATATAAAATTAAGGATGGAATTATAAAAGTACCTATACAAAATTACTCTACAAAACCAGCAGAAATACCCAAAAGAATTGAATACGAAGAAATGCATACTATATGTTCCCGAGACCTGAATTTCCCAAAAAGGGATGAATCGTGACAAGGATTACAAGTAATTTCAAAATCATCAAAATTGGAACATTTGGAACCGGAACAAATGGAATTTGTTAAAAAGGTAATAAGAAAATATCCAGAAGTCTTTTCACTTGACACTGAACCTTTACCATGTACAAATCTAAGGGAACACGAAATTGTACTCAAAACTGGAAAAATCATTAATTTACGATCACACAAATTACCTCAAAAACACAGAGAATTTGCATTACAGGAAACCGAGAAACTCTTGAATAAATATAAAAAAATTTCCAAATCATTTCGGTCGATTATGTCGATAATTAGAAGAGCGTATCACTCACCATGATAACCGAACTCTACCATATCGACCTTATCAACCTGTGATTTTGAGTTAACGTCATTTAAGACCAGATGGAATTTTCAATATATATTTTAACAATTTTTTCTGTGAAAAAAGGAACGCTTCCACTCCGCTAGGTTTCGAGCCCAGGTCCTTTCGATTGCCGGTCGAATGCTCTATCATAGATTCGACCGGCAATCGAAAGGACTACTCTTACTCTTACTCTTGAATAAAGGAATCATTAGAGAATCCCAATCACCGTTCAACTTCCCATTATGGGTAGTACCCAAAAAAGGTAACAAATTGAGAAAGGTGATAGACTATCGAACAATTAATGAAGACACAGACCAGGATGCTTATCCCTTGCCCGTCAGAGGGTTTCCACCAGATCCCAATGAGAGAAAGAGACAAAAAATATATAGCTTTCTCCACTTCACAAGGACACTTTGAGTACAATCGGATTCCTTTTGGTTTGAAGAACGCACCCGCAACCTTCAAGCGAATTAAGGACAACGCATTCCGCGGATTGATCGGTAACAAATGCTTCGCTTGCCTTGACGATATAGTTAGCTTCAGAGACACTATTTAACAACATAATCAAAATATGGACAACGTTTTGCAAAGAATCAAACAACTTGGATTACGTTTAGAACCCAGTAAATGTGAATACTTGAAACCCGAATTGGAATAATTAGGATACATCATAACCAAAGAAGGTGTGAAACCTAAGCCAGAAAAGTTGAGTGTTATAAAAAATTTTAAGGAACTCAAAACTGTAAAAGACGTGCTATCTTTCCTAGGACTATCTGGCTGCTATATAAAGTTCATAAAAAACGTTTCAAGCATTGCAAGACCACTCACTAAGCTAACTCAAAAAGATACAATATTCGACTGGACATCAAACAGCGAAAAAGCATTCTATGACTTAAGAAATGCATTAATATCAGCACCAGTATTAAGGTTTTCGAATTTCAAAGAACAATTCACCTTATAAACTGACGCACAGTGTGTAGAGCGAGAAAATTGGGGTTCAAAATGATTCAGAGCCTACAATTTTCCTACGATTTAACTTTTTTTTTAAAAATTAAAGCTAATTAAATTTCCAAGAAGTCTGTCAAGGCCGATTTTGCAGAAAAAACACGGTTATTTTGTTATTTAAGTTGCAAATTGCAAAAAAATCATAGTTTTCCATATTTGTGCTACGTGCTCCATGATATTCGTCGATATTACCTCAAGAATGTATGCAATTAATAGATTTACAATCACAGAGAAAATTCCGATATTTTAGGTGAAGTTCGTGCAATCTGTTCAATTGTTATAAACAAATTAATGGAAAAAATCTTTTTTTCTATATATTCGAGGCCGAAAGTTCTTTTTATCACGTTTTTTCCACGGAGTCAGTTGGAATCAATGTTCTATTACAATCCATACCCGGAATATAATTTTTCATATTGTTATAAACAAATTTAATCAACAAATTCAATGAACAGGCGCCGCTGGATATATAAAATTCCTTTTTTTCTGCCTGATCATCAATTTCCTCTGCGAAAATGATGCTTCGATTAATGGAAAGCACAATCAAGGATATTTACATTTGTTATTAATAATACTGATTAACAAATGTATTAAACGGTCCCTCTTTGGTAGAAAATAGTATATAACGTACCTAGGCGCACAATGAGTGTTATTGCGTGACGAGCGACAATGCTGGCAGGAGATCGAAGCCAAGGCGTATTCGAGGCGTAGGTGAGGCGTAGCCGAGGCGCGATCAGTCCTGCGAGCATTGTCGCGAGTCTCGTAATTTCCCGAAGATTCTGCTCCGCTGTAAGACTATATGCGCATGCGCAGTTCAATTTTTACATTATATTCCTCTGTAACGGAATACATAACATTCCGTTACTCTCAGCTGTAACGGAAAAACGAGTTTCCGCGCCGGAGGCACAAAAAATCATTTTTTCTTCGTGAAATTATTATATACCTATATATATTATATATATAGGTATTATATATTATTATATACCAAATATATTATTATATACCTATTATATACCAAAAATAAAAGTATAATGAAAGGACTGACATTAAACAATATCTTTCATTGTTATTAACAATTCAAGTCAACAAATGCATCCAATAGCTTTTTCCAGATTGGAAAAATTCATTCTCCGCTCAGATATTAATTTGATCCTCAAAAAATGAAACTCCAACGAAATATACTTGCATTGAACAACATTTTCTATTAATATTAACAATTCCGTTCGAATAATTCTCGAAACAGGTGATTTCGTATGGAAAAAATCTGATGGTGAAATATTCACACTCAACATTCTTCTCCATCGCTATGAACGATTTATTCAAACAAACTCATCAAGCATGAATTCTTTCAGAGGAAGGATTTGGGTATTCAGCAGAGTTGTTTATTTCATTTGAATCATCTTCAATCAGCAAATCTTGAGCTTCCGCTTTCATAGGAAGAGTGAGATTCTCATGAAGAGTTCTGAAATAGTTTATATAAGGATGGGTCATGATTAACAACTTGTGACCCAAATCTTCATTGGTTACCATCCGACTGATTTTACGGGTATTGAATTCCCTGATCCTCTTGAATATCTTATTATTTGCTTCTTGGGCCTCTTCCGTCAATTGACCAATAGGCAATGACGCATTTTCAATTACCTTAGCCCCATGGATTAGGACCTTGTGTACTGTCACAGGCATTTTGAACCATTCATATAAGCTAACGTAAAGTTTCGCAGTTTCCTTACAATATTCTTCAAATTTGATGAAGTCTATTCTCTTTCCAGATGTCATAGCTTGTAGAATAATGCCAAATTTTTTGATGTATACTTTGTCAACCCCGGTAATACTCGAAGTTAATTCAGGATCTTGGAAGAATCTTCGAGCATTATTGCCATTATTGGATGCCCCACTCTCATGTTGTGGAACATCCACAATCAGGCCCATTTCCTCCCAAAATTCTTTTTGGATTCTCTTTTTTTCTTTGCTCATTTTCTGCTTCTGATCGGGTAACATCGCTGCCCATTTGCAGAAATCTGAACGATACGCAATGTGAAGGATGCACTCCATGAAGCGTATCCAATCATGTAGGGTGGAGAGACCGAAAGAGTAGTTTTCATCATAGAGGGCTTTGCGCCGCATATATAACACGATTGTGATGATGGAGTTTCAGTGAGCGCTTGGCAAACTTTTCCATCAACCATGGACATAATCATTTTATGCGTGACTTTGCAATGAGTCCGACTTTGTCCGAACTTAATTGTTGTAGGTCTGAGTTTTTTTATTTCTTCTTTAATCAGCTTTACCTCAGAGGTGGTAGTCTCCATCGTTTCCTTCACATAGCGGAATCGCATGATCCTACAAAGTCTGGATGACCCAGGACGTGGATTCTTCCAAATTGTCAAATCTTTACCACTTTTCAAATCGAACATCTCCAATGCTAGAGGAACCATCGAAAAAATCAAGACGCTTGCATCTGACTTACTTGTATCGATGAAAGACTAACTGCATGGATTATAACCCGATGTCCCATTACACCCATACTTCATGCGAATCAATTGAATGAGTATACTAATTTCTCTCTGGTCCTGCAAGAAATGAAAGCGCATCAATACGGAGTTCGACTATCAGTGACTATAAACATGTGAGATCCGGAACAAATGAAAAACGGCACAACTGAAAATTAAAACAACTGATAATCGAAACACTCAAGGGTAACCAAACTGTATCTCAAATGAACATTCGAGCGGAGAATGGATTCTTCCAATCCGGAAACAGCTATTGGATGCATTTGTTGACTAGAATTGTTAATAACAATGGAAGATATTGTTTAATGTCAGTCCTTTCATTATACTTCTATTTTTGGTATATAATAGACAATTTCACGAAGAAAAATGAATTTTTTCTACCAAAGAGTGACCGTTTAATACATTTGTTAATCAGTATTGTTAATAACAAATGTAAATATCCTGGATTGTGCTTTCCATTAATCGAAGCATCATTTTCGCAGAGGAAATTGATGATCAGGCAGAAAAAAAGGAATTTTATATATCCAGCGGCGCCTGTTCATTGAATTTGTTGATTAAATTTGTTTATAACAATATGAAAAATTATATTCCGGGTATGGATTGTAATAGAACATTGATTCCAACTGACTCCGTGGAAAAAACGTGATAAAAAGAACTTTCGGCTTCGAATATATAGAAAAAAAGATTTTTTCCATTAATTTGTTTATAACAATTGAACAGGTTGCACGAACTTCACCTAAAATATCGGAATTTTCTCTGTGATTGTAAATCTATTAATTGCATACATTCTTGAGGTAATATCGACGAATATCATGGAGCACGTAGCACAAATATGGAAAATTATGATTTTTTTGCAATTTGCAACTTAAATAACAAAATAACCGTGTTTTTTCTGCAAAATCGGCCTTGACAGACTTCTTGAAAATTTAATTAGCTTTAATTTAAAAAAAAAAGTTATATCGTAGGAAAATTGTAGGCTCTGAATCATTTTGAACCCCAATTTTCTCATTCTACACACTGTGTGACGCCTCAAACCAAGGCTCAGGAGCAGTTCTTAGTCAAAATACATCGAATATTTGAAAGGAAAAGAAAACAAAAGTTGCCGACTGCTCATCCCGATTTTTTCCTATAACATCTGATACTTCGAAACAAGCAATGTGGGAAAAAGGAATATCCGAAGAGGAGGATGGAACTGCACAATTAAAAAATCAACCACAGAAGATCGAAATTTTCGGTACCCCAGTTGTAACAGAAGATAGGGTACTAAAAAGAGAGGAAAAGATCAATTTACCACCGAGACGGATGAGAGAATCTTCGGAGGAAACAGAGAATGAATCTATGGAAAACATGACACCCGAGAAACCTGACATGTATATAGAATTTATAAACTGGAGACTGCAAGCCACCTTCGGCAAAGTTAAGGCAAAAACGTAACGCGATAGGAAAGTTATAAAAGGATATAAAAAAGGAGGAAATGCCCGACTATGATGAAGAAGATTGACTCATAAAATTAAGCTGGATCATAGAGGAAATCAATAAAAAAATACTATCCATTATAAGGCTTATTTTCGGAGATCCACTATTTTCCCCACTGTAAAAAGGAAGTACTTCAGGAAATGATAGAATTCCTCTGAAATTATTACCCACGCCTAAATTTCCACTTATGTTTCACACCTACTAGGGAATTGACAAAATAAGAAAAACAAGCTATAATCAAAGAAGCACACTTCACTCATCTTGGAGAGAAGAACACGCCCGAAATGTTCAGACCATCGGATTATGGCTTGGAATGGAGAATGAAATTAAAAAATACGTACAGTCTTGCCCTATTTGCTAACTACAGAAAACAACGCGTATAAAGAATCAAGCAAAGATTATATTACCTGATATACCTTAAGACCAACGAAAAATTGGCAGTAGATATGGATAGACTAACAAGATACACAGTTCTTGTACCCTTGTGGAATGAATCAACGATTTGAATAATAGATGCTTTAATCGATCACTATATTTATACTTTCGGAGCACCTAAAACTATACTTTTTGACCAGGGATCAACTTCTTATGGGAACTAATGACGCAATTTAAAAACGCATTAACATTCGGCATATTAAAACAACTGCATTCCACACGCAATCAAACGGGAACATCAAAAGAATACACTCTACACTAGTAAACCTGATTAGGACTAGTATTACTGAAAATAATAAATAATGGGATTAAAACTTGAAAAACATCAATTTCGTCATCAACACTACTAACAATCAAACGGCTGGACATTATCCCTATGAATTAAAATTCGGAAAAACACCTAATATCCCGTCAACAGTCAACACCTCACGTAACCTAACTTATCAGGACCTGATAAGGGAGTGGAAGACGATACAAATCCAAAGAATAATCCCTATCCCTCATCCTGTACAGAACGTTTACTTTTCTATAATAGCAGACCATGACTATGCTATAAAATATAAACTCCTATGTACCAACAGACAAAGAAACAGTAAGTAATTGTAAAGAGATTTCCGAATACAAAATTTGTTTCAGAAACCAACCTGTTATAAAATTATTATTATTATTATCATTATTATTGTTATTATTAGACATCGTTATCCCTGTAAAGGAATTAGACCTAGATTTAGCTTGCGAACATAATATTAAACAAGAAAGGATTTCTGAACCATCACTCTTACTAGGAAACAAATGTAAACTTTACAACATTTACGACTTACTCTATCTAGGAAACACCATTAAGTACAAAAATTTTGAGTATTTTAACGTGACGTATTACTTTTAAGGCTGCTGAGATTATTTAAATTATCGGTACACACTTGGCGCTGCACTCGCATATAATTACAGGTGTGTTGAAAAATAATATGTGACGCTCGACCTTAAAGCAGAATTTTTCAATCATGTGAATTTGCAGTACTTGCCTTCGCCTTGGCTACGCTTAGAAATATCGAATTGAGAAACTATTACGAGAGCAGGTCAATAAGTTCTAAAAAAATACAAAAAGTCGCATTATTTCTGTTTTTCAACATAGACTTCTTGTAGCTCGATACACTCTTCCCGGCGATTTCCTGATTTTTTATAGCCATCTAAAATATAAGATTTTGGAAGGTCTTCAAAATAGGCCTCTGTTTTGATGATGACATCCTCTTTTGACTCAAATTTCTCTTCGACAAGCCATTCATTCATGTTTGGATGCAGAAATGGGCGAGCAAATTATGGAATTAAAATTCGAATTATTACAACATCCACGGTATTCACCGGATTTGGTCCCGAGTGGTCTTTTTTTATTTCCAAACTTAAAAAATGGCTTGGCGGACAACGGCTCACGTCGAACAAGGAGGTCATCGCGTAAAGAGATGCCTATTTTAAGAACCTTCCGAAATCCTACTTTGTGGATGTCTAAAAAGTTGAAGAAATGCTTGGAAAAGTATATATAGTTAAAAGGAGATTATGCATCTGCCTACATTCTTACACACTGCGTACAATCTGAAAAGGTCGAAATTGCCGTGATTATCGCCCATCTCACTTGACACTTCGCGAATACTTCCAGCCATTTTGATTTCCTCGATCTTGTGTAGTAGTAGCGTATTGTAATAGACGCATGCGCAACTTAAATGTACAAGGCTTTGTCAGTACGGTGCCAACGCTGTACGAAGAAGAAGATTACTCCCCGCTGTATCGTAATAGGCGCATGCGCAGTTCAATTTTTACATTATGTTCCTCTGTATCGTAATATACAACATTACGCTGCTCTCAACTATAGCGTAAAAACGCTTTTATGCGCCGGAAGCACATAAAATAATAACCATAGGTAGGAAATTAAGTGGTTATATACAGTCAAGAGGCACAAAAAAGCGATTTTTTAACGGATTGCGTTACATAAATGTATAATCTTGTAATTAATCGAAGGGATAAGCTAAATAAAACTTTTTGACAACATGGCGGCTTCTTAAAGAAAAAAATCGTTTTTTGACCAAAATTTTGGCCTTTAATTGTTTATAAAAAAAAAAATTTATCGGTGATAAAAAATCTTCGATTGATTACTAAAAAATATATTCAAGAAATTTTGTTGAAATTTGAGACTTATCGGTTCAGCCGTTTCCGAGAAATCTTGGTCACCGACTTTGAAAACACAGTTTTGAGAAAAACGCGTTTAAAGTTTCACAAGCACTTTACAAATGCTCTGACACGTCTTTACAAATATGCCCGGAATTAAAAATAATCCCCGGAAATGACTTGAAATTTTCTGTGTGTGTACTTAAATATATGTACATTACGAAAATGAAATTTAAAAAAAATCGATTTTTTGAAAATTCTAACTGTATATAACCCGTTAAGATTACTTTGAATAAAAATGAAATATCTATTGTTAATATTACTTAGGTCAGGCCAAATAAAAAATAAAATGGTAAATAATAGACCAGTAGAACCTGACCAGAGATTAGAACCAGCTCAGGAAAATGTGAATTTCGAGGAAGCAAGAGGGCTTCCAAACACCGAAATGAATTTTAGTAACGTAATGGTAGGACAATCCGTAACTTGGAATAACACGGGAGCAATCCCTAAAATAATAAACCGCTCTGCGGGACATGACAGAGGCTTCTATGCGGATAAATTCAGAAACCATACAAAATAACAATTTAATTAATAAGTTAAACGAGTTAATAAGACACTATGATGTGGAAGTAGCTAGGGAGCGCGAGAAACTTATGAAAAAATTAGAAGAAAAGTTCAAAAACACAAAAATAAATAAAACAATTAAGCCTTCAGCCCATACCTCATTTGAAAAAGAATTTGGAAACTATGAAAAATCGCAATCAGAAAATCTTGGAAATAGAAATGAAGGATTAAATAGATAATCGGTCCAATTCAATGTAGGAAAGAAACCTCGTGGATTATGGCAGAAACAATCGGAAAATTACGACAATAGGAGGACACGACCAGAGAATTTTTTTCAAGGATGATAGCGAACCAGTAGAGGTTAGAAGAAATTTATATCAGAATAGAACTAGCTGATCAACAGTTTGTAGTAGGTCAACCAGACGTTCACGGGCAAACCAATATAATCAAGAAATAGAGGACGATTCAGACCTAAGCGACAACAATCACCCAATGCCAACAACGCAATTTCTCTTTGGCATGACCTAAACCCCGTTTCAAATAATGAGTAATTGGCCACTGAAATTTAGAAACAACAAAGTAGACAGACAAGCTTATTTTTTTGATAACCTTAAAAGATTTAAAAGTGGATGCCAAATAAGTAGTAAGGACATTTTAGAAAACCTGGATACGTTATTGATTGAAGACATCAAAGATATGTGCTTAATTGATAAAAATTCGTGGAAAACGTTATCGGACTTTTCCAAAGAGTTTACGAACACATAGATAGATGAACAAATTTTGGAGAAAATAAAACAACAAATTAAATTTTGTAACTAAAGACGGACTCAAGATATTCACTCTTACATTAAGCGTAACGATTTCGACACATTTGAAGAACTCGAAGATCTAGGTAAAGAGTGGGAGATCGAATTGGCAAAGTCCAAAATTAGGGGACAAGTTTTACAAATAACAGAACCTAGAGTAGAAAATAACAAAAGCAGGAAGAAATATCACGAGATTAACTATCAATATGAAAACAAAAACCAAATTATACAAAATGGGAGACAACAAAATATACCTAGAGCCTCGTGGGTACAACAAAGATATAATATCCCACAATATCAAATACCTTCTCCACAGAGACCCAACCCCTACCCTGCATTCCAAAACTTTCCCCAACCAGGATTTTCACAAGGTTTCCAGTCTAGATTCCGAAATAATCAATATAGATATCAGTACAACCCTTATAACCAAATAATACCCAGGATGAATCAATTAGCGATAGACACGGTACCAGGTCAAATAACGCCCACTATAGCATTTCTAACAGAAACTCGGGAAAACCCAAGAGAAAATGGGCAAAAAAATTTCCAAAAACAATTTGCGAGTAACGAGAATCGAAACCAGAGAAGAGGAAATTGGAACAATAAATTACAAGATAATCTAAATTGGTCGAAACAAGGTGCGCAATCGCAGAATGGCAGCGCGAAGGAAAATTTAATACATTTAAACTGTTATAACTGCAAAAAACCGGGACACTTCAAAAGGGAATACCAAAAATTTGTATCGATTCGTGGTTAGCCTTAAGAGATAAAGCATTTTTCGGACGTGGTATCCGTATGCTGCCAGAAAGATGGGAAAAAGTAGAGGCAAGCGATGGACGATACTTCGAATATAACATAAGGTTCCGTTCTTTCACAATAAATGCCCAATTTTCTTATAAAAAACGGCGGAAACTTATTTGTACACCTGATAGATAAAGTGATTTTTATGTCGAGCACTGTCCCAAGTTGCCTAAAAATATAATTTCATTATATTTTCATGATAAAAATACTCATTAGGGACATTTATACCGAGATTGCATGATTACTAAGCCAGCTCTACACTACCGTCGTAAATAATCAGTACAATTAATGCGAGCGCTATTAAAAATCACCTGCTGACTTTCAAAATCAATCAATAATTTCTTGAATTTTGTACCTTGCTTTGAAAAATGGTATGGCCTAGGGAAGCTGGAGCAAAAATCTGAAATTTATACAACGTTGTGATTAAATTCTTATCTTCGATTCAAGCCAATGAAATTTGAAAAATATTCACGGGTTCCCAGGATATAACTAAAAATGCCCGAACGTATTTTTAATGAGTCACTTGTCATCCGTGTCTTTGATCGTTCTCGGTGCCTGCCTGGTACGCTAGTGTCTTTTTTCAAATTTCTATCTCTTTTTTTGACCAAGTTATCAATGTTGGAAGTCAGCAGCGATTTTTAATAACGCTCGCATTAGCCATACTGAAAATTTTCGATGGTAGTGTACCTTAAGTAGTACTTTGACATTTCGATATTTCTGGAGAAACGGAGATCGTTTGAACATGAGAGGGGGGGGGGGGGGGCTTTACGAAATCAGCGTTCGTACTTATATTCAATTTTCGTTTTTACATTTATCATAAAATAAAATACGATTAAAAACTAAGTTATATTAAATATGCATATTTTTTTTAGGCACTTATTGAGTTTTCCTTTTATGTTGGTCCTACTGCTACTCACATTTGTGCCAAATTTCATGTCAATGTCATTATTTGTTACGTAGTTACGCTTGTGTTTTCTGAACGACTAAAAGTGTTTTTTTTTAATTTTTACAATGTCTGAATTTGTTGAACAAAGAAGTGCCATTAAATTTTGTTTGCGCAATGAAATTTGAGTTGCGAAAACCTTCAGAATTTTGGAAAAGGCATTCGGTAATTCGACCATGTCGCAGAAAAATGTTTATAAGTGGTACAAAGACTTCAAAAAAGGCAGAGAACGTGTTGATGACTTGAAACGCCCCGGACGACCATCAATATCAACTGGCGAGCAACACGTCAATAAAATCAAAGAATTAGTGCAGAAAAATCGCCGATGGACTGTTAGAGACCTTACTGATATATCGCGCCAAAGTCGCTCAAAAATCAAGGTCATGTTGAGAGTTTTCTTCGATTATCGTGGTGTGTTGCATTATGAATTCCTTCCGCCCGGCCGCACTGTCGACGAGGAATATTATTTGAGCGTTATGCGTCGTTTGCGTGAAGCTATTCGCCTCAAGAGGCCGGATTTGTGGAAAGGCAACTCTTGATTTTTGCGCCACGATAATGCGCCGTCTCATACTGCATTCGGTCTTCCTGACCATTTCGTCAAAAACTCAACCCATATTGTTCCACAACCACCATATTCGCCTGATTTGACTCCGTGTGACTTCTGGCTATTCCCGAAACTCAAAAGACCACTCCGAGGACACCGTTTTGACACGATTGAAGGGATACAAGCCGAATCGAAGAAGGCTTTGAAGGCAATTCCGGAAATCGAATTTAACAAGTGTTTCGACGATTGGAAAAAACGTTGGCATAAGTTCATTATATCGAGAGGGGATTACTTTGAAGGGAATTACATTGATTTGGATAAATGAATTAAGATTTTTCATTTTATAACAAAATTTACCTTAGTTTTTGCCCACAGTAATATGTCGCTTTTTTGTCTCTCGAGTAATAGACAAAGAATTATACAGTTAGTTTTCCATTATTGTTATATGGGAAAAAGAAATAAAAATGAAACAAGTTAAAATAAAATAAAATACGGTAAGATAATATAAAAATAAAGTAGAGCAAAATAAAATAAAAATATGAGCAAGGACACCTCTCCGAAAACGAACCATGTCCACAGTCGCTTTACTTCCGCCGATCGGACAAGATCCGGCAGATCCAGCCTAGTGTTGCGCTGTGTGCTCTCCTAAACGGAAAAGCTCACGAAAACCTGATAACTGTAATCCTAATCAATATTCTCAATTTACATAAGCTTCCTGCGTACGATTGAGAGACTGAACTAATCCTGGTTTATCATAAGTTATAAGACATCAAGGTAGTGCTAAAATATGCACATATACCTTTAGTATAAAAAGTCTCAATATATTCGCTCTCCTATTTACTATTCATTATTGATTAATATATATAATAAATAATATATATAAATAAATATATAATAAATTAAAATATATTTTAAAATTTTTACGCTGTATAATGGAGGCGAACAAAAACGATTACAGCAACCATAATTTGTTTGTTGCGTATGTATAAAAACAGAAAACGATCGCAGCAATCGTCATTTATTTGCTGCATCTTTACGATAAGCTCGATGCTCAATTTCTCATCCCGCCGAGTAAGAGACGCAAGTAATAACTAAGTTCCATTTACACAAAATTATTTACTATTTTTCACAAAATAGTACAGTATTTCATATCTTTTTTCTGTTCATCATCATTGAATATCTGATTTAATTTTATTAATTAATATCATTTGAGTTAACTGATAGTTAAATATTATTTTCCTAAAAATTTCTTCGGCATTAAAGCATTTAAAGTGTGTTGGCTGCGACATTTCTTTAAAGAAAGTGACTAGGAGAAAAAAAAATGGTAGAAAACGAAGAAGAAGCGATTTATTTTTCTAGCTCTCTAGAGAAAAATAATAGATGTTAACGATATATTATGCCACAAATGCAGACTTTCTATTTATAGAAAAAAAATTACTCAAAAGACTCTGAATTAGAAGCTGATTCAGCTTTTGATCCATCATTCGCGATTAAGATAAAGAGAAATTAAGCTACTCCTGAAATCGAATGTATTGAGATTCCACTTCAGAGAACTGTTTCCACGCATAAGTATTATTGTATTTGTCATTCTACAAAGAATCTGATTGTAATTACAGGAGAGGCTCGATTGCAATCCTACATAAAAAATGAAATCTACATATCAGTTGGCATTCGGCTTGACTTGGGACCATCTTGATGATTCAAAAGAGAAGTTGATTTCATTGAGAAACCATTCATCCCGTTCAGTAATTCAAGCTCTGGTTTTGTTTCTGTTTAAACTATGTACAGGAAACTCAAATAAAATAATCAGTTCTGCCTTTGAGTTAGATAATGAACAACAAATTTCTGATTATTGTGCAAGCGTAATTAAATCTTTCGAAACTGATATCTTACCAATTCATTTTGGCTCAAGTGCTTTAAATAGAGATGATCTTATTTATAATCACACTACTGAAATAACAAGGAAACTGTTTGATGTCAGCGATAATATATGTATAATTTGTGATGGCATGTATTCACGACATTAAAAAAGTACCAACAACAAGTTCCAAAAGAAATCTTTTTCAGGGCAAAAAAAGTTCCCTTTTGCTTGGACTATATCTTGCAAATGAAAATGATGCTAAAATTTCGAAAAATATTTTGGAAGATTCAAGTGGCCTACGAAACTGCTTAAAAATGGTGATACTTTTGTACTTGATCGCGGTTTCCGTGATGTTGTATGTAGTCATGAGGAATAAAAGTTTAAAGTATCGCCTTTTTTATCACAAAATTGATAACGAGCTCTTACCTAAAGTGGGAAGTTACTCGAGACTCGCGTCATTTAAAAATAATACTTTTCGCAGAAGGTTTCTCTCAGACAGAGTTGTAAATAATGCATTAAATTTATAATGTGTCATCATTTTCATCACCCATTAATTTATTAATGAGTGGTGGAATTAAGATCCATTACTCATTAAAAAAATAATGGGTGATAGATATGAGTTCCACGGATCATCAAAAAAGAGATGGATGATGGATAAGAGTTCCATAAATCATGAAAAAAGTGATGGGTGGTGGATATGAGTTCTATTAATCATGAAAAAAATAATGGGTGATGGATGTGAGTTCCATTGATAATCAAAAAAGTAATGGATGATGGATAGGAGTTCCATTAATCATCAAAAAAGTGATGAGTGATGGATATCAGTTCTATTAATCATGAAAAAAATAATGGGTGATGGATGTGAGTTCAGTAATCATTGACATGTCAAGATGAGAACGAGACACCCATAAACATCCATAGACATCTATAAAGACCCATCGCCATCTATAGATACCCATAAACACCCATAAACTCTATAGGCACCTATAACACGCATAAACTCCCATAGCTATCCATAGTCACCCAAAGACACCCATATACCACGAGACACCCATAGACTCTCGCAGACACCCATAGACCCCCAGACATCTATTATACTCATAGACACCTAGACACCCGTCACCATTGATAAAAGCCCACACACTCATAGACACCCATTTAAACGCCGAACGCGAATCATCGAGAAATCTTGAATTCTTGGTCTTGTCTAGATGTGTCCAGACGATATGAACAATTTGGTCCTGCTTCTACATGCTCGTGTCCAAAATACATAAAATGTTGTTTCCAAAATTTGAAAAATGGCAGAGCAGATAAAAGCGGATGTAGATACACTACTTTTGGTTTTGATAATGAAAACAAATTTTCCGATATATTTTGCTAAAATTGAACTTTTTTTCAATTTTGAAACCAAACGTGGTCTATCTGCATCCGTTTCTTCTCTAACATTCCCGAAATTTTGGAAACGAAATTTTATGCACTTTGGACACAAACATGTAGAAATCTAAAATCAATAAAATTTGCTAATTTCTTAAGTATCAAATGTCTTTAAGATTCTATTTACTGTATCATATCAAATCTCCCAAGCTGTTCCGTATTTACCTGAAATAGTCAATAAAGATGAGAAAAATGTGCTGAAGTTAATAGTTCCATTCAGACATATTTCTCGCACAACATATAGGTGTTTTTTAAGGAATAAACCTAACAGCGTTGGAGTTTCGGGTCTGACACATTATGGATGTGAATGTGCTAATGGTAGACGAACAGTTGGTTGCTGTTCTCACATTTCAGACATCGTTTATTATTTATCTTACCCAAGGTATTTATCACAAATTTCTAAACCAGCAGAAATACTGACCGATTTATTTAAGGCCATGTCTTACTTATCCAATCTCTACTTTACCGAGACTTTTTTTCGCCTTTTGCATTCTTACATTAATTGAGATATCAAGTTAAAACTTTGAGTGATTGAGTAAAAAGCACTAAGGAACGTGTATCTGCTCATAAATATTTAAAATGATGAAAAACAAACTTCCAAAAAATTTGTTTACATAATTATAAAAGCTTTGGACCAGATAAACATTCTTTACTACTTTTTACTTAATTATTCAAAGTTTTAACTCGATATCTCAATTAGTGTGAAAATGCGTAGGGCGAAAAAAATGTTTCGGTAAGGTAGGGATCGGAAAAGTAGGACTTAGCCTTAAGAACCATCATTGCATTCCGGTAATTAATAGTGACAGTGAATAAGATTAAGAAATATGTGAGAGGCAAAAAGACTCACATTAAAAAAGCACGTCGATGATTATGAAAATGAGCCATTTTCGAGAAAAATCACTTTTTTGATTTTTCTTTCCCCCTCCATATCACCCACAAAAATGGGATTTTCAGGTTGAAACTTGGTGTGTTTTCATACATTAACTTATGAAATTAATTTCAGTTTTATACGTGCGGGGGTAGATTTCACATGCTTATCCTGCTAGGCCCTTTTGTATTGCGATCGGGATCGCACACTAAGGGAATGGAGGGAGCGGACGCCGAGAAAGGAATACACAGTAATGGGGCGCGTAACTATCTTTAAACCATTTATGAGGAACTTACAACTCCTTCTCGCAATCGTAGAAAACGGCAACAACTCGAACTCAAAGACGCCACGTATCAAGTACTCTCGGCACAACAGGACGCTCACCACCTCTCTATCTGGAGATCGGGGCGAGAGAGAGCAGGAACCGGCGACGGCACGCGACTGCGAGGCATGCCGGGCCGGGTTCCCCCAAATTCTATGATTTCTTTGAATTTTTTACTTATTTCTATCCATCCACCCCTCATATATTTGGTTGTTGTACTTTTTGGTGTTGTATGATAATTTCTCACCCTGTTTGGTGTTTTCTCACAGAATGTGCCATGGAATATATATAATCCTTTTGGTATTCTTCTTTGCAGAACCTGCACTCCCACATCTCGATGCCCTCCATTGTTGTACCTGAAAACCGACTAGTCTACCTATTTCTGAACATTGACACTACCATATTACTGTGACTTGCACAGTGTAATCCTTTAGCCCGCTGTGGTTCGCCTTTTCACCAGACAGCGCTTCGATTATAGGGATTTAGAAATTTGATTTTCTAAGAGACACAACGGCGCGACGAATTGACTGATTCTCCGTTTCTCACTATGCATCCTTGTACGAACTCGTTGATCTATTTTTACACGACCCGAAGACTATGAATCTCGAATTACACTTGTACTGCAGCTCTCGGATTACTGTCTTTAGAGTTGCCATGCATCTGTTTACATAGGGATATGGTATTTTAAGGCATTGCAACTCAGTCGGCCAATGCATTAGATTTTAGATCCGAGCATTTCAACAGGGGTTGGCGCTTCCATAAGAATCTTAGGTTTCAGTGTGTTGGGTTGACAGGCTGGGCTGGCTTTATTAGTGTGCGTTGGAAGTCACACCGATTTCCAATCTGTGTGATCATAGTAGGTGCATCGTTTTCTTCTTAGTGTAAGTGCTACATGCACTTTCTTACGGTGTAGCGTAGATGTGTCAACTGCATCAGTTAGGCTTAGTCGCAAGGGTCAATTTCATTATTTGTATATATCGGCAATGAAGAGAAAGTGACAATACAATTATCGTACAATAGATTACAATTAATTAATTAACAATTTCAATTAACAATTTAAATTAACAATTATTATATCATTACATTTAAACAATCTTCATTGTTTATATAAAAATCTTAAATGATAGTTATAAACGAATATAGTTTACGACAACAAATTGCACATGACAACAACAACAATAATAATAATAATAATAATAATAATGCAAGGCATAAAAGAAAAGCCGACTTCAGGACTGGAAAGACTTGATCGGTGAGGTCCAGAAGGACCCATGGGGTCTCGCCTTTCAAAATAGTCACCAAGAGATTGGTGACTAGAAGAAAGACCCCGGGCCTGGATAATCCCGATCGAGTCAAGTACATCGTGCGAAGCTTGTTTCCGCATGTAGAGCCGGTCCGAAGCAGGACCAAAGCTCCTGCGTGGTCCGGCGCAAAGAATTCTTCACTCTCGAGGAACTAAAGAGAGCGTGTGGAAGGCTCAAGGTAAACACAGCGCCGGGTATGGACGGGGTGCCGAACAAGATCCTCAAACTGGTGATCGAGGCATACCCGGGGATCCTCCTAGAAGTCTTCAACTCCTCTCTTCGGGAGGGGAGATTCTTCGTAGACTGGCAGAAGTAGAGGTTGGTCCTGCTGAGGAAGGGCAACAAACCCCTAGGGGATGCCTCATCGTATAGACCAATATGCCTGTTGGATACGATGGGGAAACTTCTGGAGGAAATGATCCTACAAAGACTGCAGGGTCACATGGTCCACGAGAATGGTCTCTCGGAAAACCAGTTCGGCTTTCGGAAAGGCAGGTCGACAGTTGACGCCATCCAGGCAGTGGTGGACATCGCCACTAGAGCAAGAAGAGGAACTGGCAAGTGTAAGGGATTCTGCGCGTTGATCACCATTGACATACGCAATGCGTTCAATACCGCGAGATGGAACATCTGCATCGACGCGATGGTGCGGAAAAAGGTTCCAGACTACCTGTTGCGAATGATAGATGACTATCTGAGCGACAGGTGGGAGATATACGAGGGCGACAAATGGTCTCTCAAGAAAGAGATGACATGTGGCGCCCCTCCAGGGTCGCGGGTAGGTCCAGTCGTTTGGAACGTCATGTACGAAGATTTCCTGCGCATGGACCTGCCTGCTGGAACGAGCATCATCGGCTTCGCGGATGACGCACTTGTCGTGTGCGCTGCTGACAACGTCGGAATTCTGGAACTGAGGATCAATAATAGACTGTGGCGGGCAAAGCGTTGGTCAGATAGCAGAGACCTGAAAATGGCCCCTGAAAACACCGAGGCTTTGCTGGTCACAGACAGGAGATCCTTCCAATATCCGAGGATCGTTCTCGGGGAACATGAAATAGAGTGGAAAAAGAGCATTAAGTACCTTGGAGTGCAGTTGGATTGAAGGCTTAGCTTCGGCGAACACCTGCAGATCGCGACTGCCAAAGCCATCCAATGTGGAGCCGCCCTGACTCGGCTCATGCTCAACATTGGTGGACCCAGGGAAGCTAAGAGAAGGGTGGTGGTGAGCGTGGTAAATTCGAAGCTGCTTTATGCAGCTCCGATCTGGACTAGTGCCCTTAACAACCATGCTATCCTGAAGAAGCTGTTCTCGGCACAGAGAGGTGTGGTGATGAGAATTGTCTCAGCATACCGAACTGTGTCGTCGAGTGCTGTGCTGGTCCTGGCGAGCGTCCCGCCAATTGACTTATTGGCGGAGGAAAGGAAAGAGACCTTTCAGCTCCGCAAGGAGCTCACCTGCTTAACCAACCTGCAGGAAATCGCTCGCGCGAAGGAGGCCATCCGCAAGGGTGGAAGGCGCAGACTCCTCGAGAAATGACAGACGAGATGGCATGGTGATCAATCCGGAAGATGGACACACCGTCTAATCCCGGAGCTCGCCACCTGGCTGGATAGATAGCACGGTTAAGTCGGCTTTTACCTGGCACAAGAGCTTTCGGGCCATGGTTGCTTCAATGCGTACCTGAAGCGCTTCAAGAAAGGAGATGATGAGTCGTGTCGCTACTGCGGATCCCTTGTGGACAATGCACAGCACACGCTCTTTGTCTGTGCCAGGTGGGGCGCTGAAAGGGAGGCTGTCGGTTGGGGCAGTGGGCGCACAACTCAACCCTGACACGATGGTCTCTCTCATGCTCCAGTCTGAATAAAAATGGATACTTATCGAGCCATTCGTCACCCTGGTGATGAAGACGAGGGAGCTCGATGGGCGTGCAGAGCGCAGCAACAACGGGGGCCAGTAGAAATCGCATCGGGGCCTGCACTCGCGGTCCTGCGTCTTGGGCGGACTTGGCTGTCCGCGTCCTTCGGGGGAGGAATCGCTTTATTCCTCCCCTGGCCGGCGCGGCCAGTCGGTCTGCCTAACGGGCGTGCGGCCGCGGATGGGAGTCCTGGGCAAACGGATGACGGAAGAGTCGAACGCGACTTTGAGCTGGAACCAACCACCCGTGAAGTTTGAAGCCGAAAGGCAGTTCCGCGGGTGGTGTATTGGTTCGAGAGAGGGGGTTTTAGTGGTTTTAACAGGTATGCCTAAACCCGTCCCAGGAGATTCCTTGTACAATGCCTATATAACATTTCGCCATTTTTCCTCCTCGCCAAAAAAAATATATATATATAATAATAATAATGTTTTTGTTTTGTTTTTTTTGTAGGAAGGGAGAAATGCTTTATGCACCGTCAAGGGGACTCCGTGCCCCCCTGGTGTGTGGGACTCTGCTGCTCGCGCAGCGCTACCCACTAAAACTCCCTCCCTGTCTCTAGGCCATAGAATCCCACCCCGGAACCGCCGTTAGGCATTACTTCAGGGTGGGGACCATGTATTGGCATCCTCTGCCTCTCCTTCTGGCTTCTTTTCTGCTATTAGCTGGTCCTATCCGGTATGTCCTGCTTTTTCTTCCGCAGGGCATCCCGGACGAAGCCAGCGACCGTCGTCCAATTTTTCCCGCCCTGGAGCATGACGCCAATGATGTTGTCAGGCGATATCTGCCCCAGGGCAGTCTCCAGATCATGGCGCTTCTGCGCCCACCTTTCACACCTGAAACAGGTGTGGAGGGCGTCGTCTTTGGGGTCCCCACAGTATAAGCACTGCGGGTCCCCTACCTTCCCCACTTTATGGAGGTACGAGCGGAAGAGCCCGTGTCCTTTCAGCATATGCGTGAGGTAGTAGTCTACCTCACCATGCCGATGATGGAACCACTGGGACAGCTCGCCAATAAGCTTCGCCGTCCATCTTCCGCGCGTATCCTCCATACAGCGTCCTTGCCAGGCGCATAGCGCCTGGTCTCTTGCGATTTGGCGGCTTCTTGTATGGCCGAGTGTGCCCTTCGATTGGTGGACAAACTTTCGGTCCCGAGCAAGTAGGTCCACGGGGATCACCCCCGCGATGACCAGGACGGTAACCTCCGAGACCGTGCGTTACGAGCACGCCACGCGGAGGGCTCCCCTTCTCTGTACGGCTGCCATGCGTTTGCGGTACTTTTCGTACCGCATACTGTCTGCCCAGACTTCGGCACCTTGGAGCATAATGGACTCGGCAGCACGAAGCAACAGGCGCCTCACGCAGGGTCGAGGGTCACCAATGTTGGCCATCACCCTGCTGAGAGACGCCGTCACCTCCGCCGCCTTGTCCGCCCCTCTTCGTATTTGTTCCCAGAAGGTGAGCTTCGTATCTAGCATCAACCCCAGGTATTTTACCTGACCGAGACGCAGTTGGGCAGCCTCTACATCCCTTGCGGAGATCAGAGCCGCCACGTCGTCCGCGTACCCGATCAGGAAGCAGCCATCAGGCATTTCCATGCGAAGGATATCGTCATAGGAGGCGTTCCATATTTCGGGACCCAGGATAGAGCCTTGGGCCGCTCCCGCCGTGAGCTCTTTGCGTCTTGGGCCATCCTCTGTATCATAGACAATGAAGCGGTCCTTCAAATAGTCTCCGATAAGTCGGAGAAGGTACTGGGGTACCGGGAAGTCCCGCTTCAGGCTCTTCAGCGCGTCAACCCACCTCACGGAATTGAAGGCATTTCTGACGTCCAGCGTCGCCAAGAGGCAGACGGGTCTGGAGTAGTGGTTACCCCTCTCCGCGCTCTTGGCAGCCTTCACTACCTCCTGGAGAGCATCTACGGTGGACCTACCCTTCCGAAAGCCGTATTGCCTCTCGGACAGGTCTCCAGCCGCTTTCAGCGCGGCTTGGAGACGCTGTCTCACCAGCTTCTCTCGGAGCTTCCCGGCAGTGTCCAGTATGCACAGAAGTCTGTAAGACGACGGTGCATCTGCTGGTCCTTTGCCCTTGCCTATCAGCACAAGCCTGGCCTCCTTCCAGCGGGAGTAAAAAACACCCGCCCTAAGGCCAAGAGTTGTACATGTTAAGCAAGAGCTCCGGATGACTCCTCGCTACTGCCTTCAGCACTTCAGCCGGCAATCCATCCGGACCCGGAGCCTTTCTGTTCTTCAGTGAGCACACGGCTCTTCTGAGCTCCACCATCGTGACTGGTGGAGCCTCCAGGTAATCCGGTGTCCTTGGATCCTCAGACCGCTTTTGATGAGTAGGGAATAGGGCATCGACAATCCTGTCCATCGTTTCTGCTTCCATCGGGGCATTCTTAGCGAAAGTCCCGAGTTTCCGCATCACGATTTTATACCCTAGACCCCACGGATCGTTGTTCAGATCATCCCGCAGTCTGTTCCAGCATCGGTGCTTACTGGCTTTGATGGCCCGATCTAGGGCTCTCTTCACCACCAGATATTCGACTCTTCTCAGGGCCGCATTGCGGTCGCTCTTCTTGGCTCGTTGAGCCGTGCGCCTGCAACTTAGGCACTTCCTTCGGAGCCCCGCAATCTCGTCCGTCTACCAATAAGCAGGACGCCTGCCATCGCGTGCTCTGCTTCTCGGTATAGCCTCCGCGCAGGCCTGGTGGATCAAGCACATTGTCCTGCTTGTCACCACTTTGGCCCGCGCTGGAGACTCAGCTCCATCCTCTGTTTCGGCTAGGGTCTGCTGACCGCGTTCTAGGGCCAGAGACAGCCTATCGATGTCCATTTTTTTGACGTTCCACCTGGGGGGGGGGGGGGGCACTTTGTGCAGCAGCCCGGGACGGCGTTCCATCACGAAAGTAATAATAATAATAATGATAATAATAATAATTAATAATAAGATGAATAATAATAATAATAATAATAATAATAATAATAATGATAATCATTATTATTATTATTATTATACGGTTAAAATAACATTATTGTTATATAACATTTGTTGTAGTTTTTCAATTGTTCTTCACAACAATAATAGCTATAATAATGGTAGACAACAATGAAATATAATATTTGTTGTAATTAATAGTTTATTAATCGTATGGATTTTTCATTGTCATAAACCGATATTACAGCTGATAGTAATATTATCGATTATTATATGTGATTAGCTATAATAATAATAGTATGTAATAAAAATGAAGGTAATAATGAGTGTTGGATAATATAATAATACAATAGTATTATATTGCTATTATACATGATATATTAGCCATGGATACGTGACATTACCATTAGAAACGATTTGTTTGATTTTATCTTAATTTTATTTTTCATTCTTTACATTGTGAGAAGTCGAACAAAAAAAACGTTTATTATTATAATAATTGTACAACAAAAAAATAACTTTCTTAATATTAATTTTGTTTTACTTTATATATATTACTATCTGAGTTGATTTGTCTGTGTCATTTTCTTTGTCGTCCTCTTCTAATTTTCTCAGTGTTCTTCTTAATTCTTTGTTCCTTTTCTTCCCTGCGTTCTTTCTTTTTCCGCTCTATTCATTCATTCCACATTTTCCTCACCTTTTGTCTTTCTCTTCTCTTATTCTTTGAAACATTACTTTCTCATCTTTCTCTCTTTCTCTTTCCTGGATTTCCTTTCTTGCTCTTGTTTTTCTTCTCATTTTCTCAGCTCCTTTCTTTGTTTTTTCCATTCTCTTTCGTTTTCTTCTCGCTCTCTTTTCTTATCTTCTTCTTCTAATTCATCATTGTACATCCTTTGAAATTTTTCTTTTTTCCACCTTAAGAAGTCTTCCTCTTATTTTTTCCTTTCTTGTAGTTCTTATTTTTCTTTTTTCGTAACTCTTCATTTCCCATTTTCCCCTGTTTCTTTTATTATTTCTAAGATTTCTCTCCTGGGATAACGGGGCCTGGAGAAGATTTACTTGTTTCGGGCACCTGTGCTCCAGGGATTCTGCGACTGTTATCTCCCTATAGCACTACCCACATTTCAATTTCGGCTACTGCTCCATACCCTGTCAACATAGTTATTTCTGTTGTGTCTTTGTATCGATTTCTGTCAACTTACTACTCTATGCGTATTTTTTATTTGTTTATTTAGTTTTTCACTGCATATTTTTTAATATCCTTTACATTCCAATTGTCAATTGACTTAGCCTTTTTGTTTTTTATCTCATAAATTGTTGGTGAAATGTTTATTTTAATGAAAAATGGACCTTCGAAATTTGTGTTTAACTTTTTTGCTATATTATCTCCTTTATTTGACAAGGTTTTTTTGCTTCTTAGTACTTGTTCTCCAATTTCGTAGCTAATTGGTCTACGTCTTAAGTTATAATGTTTTTCCTGCCTTTCATTTGCTAATTCTAAATTTTTCTGTACCTCGTCTTTTATTATTTTCAACCTATTTAGTCTCTCTACCCACTTCCCCACTTCTTGTGATTTTATTTTCTCTATGTTTATTAAATCTTTGTTTAATGTTTGAATTGGTTCTAATTCTCATCCGAGGTTTAGAAATGCTGGTGTAAAGCCTGTTTACGCGTGTTTACCCGTATTAAGCGCCAATTGTAGGTCATCTAAGTTTTCGTCCCATTTCTAGTGGTCTTTTTCTAAGCATGCTTTTATTGCCACTTTTATTGATCTGTTGCATCTCTCTGTTGGATTTGATTGTGCATGGTATCATGGTGTTTTCGAATGTCGTATTCCGAAATTTTGTGTTAATTTTACCATGAGTCTGTTTACGAATTCCTTACCGTTATCCGTAAACAGAATCGTTGGTGTTCCCCATTTTGCTATGATTTTTCTGTGGAATTCTTTTTTTATTTGATGTTAGTTTGTTCTTTATCGGGATTATTTCCACCCACTTCGTGAACATATGCACAAAAACAAGCATATATTGATTTTTTAACATTAACCTCGGTAGTGGGCCTACTATATCTGCTGCCACTACTGTCCATGGTTCTCCAATTATTCTTCTTCCTAATAGTCCCACTTGGTTGTTAATTTTAGGTTTAATTCTTTGGCGTGTGCCGCATTCCTTCACGTATTTGAATGTTTTAGAGTACTTCCCTGGCCAAAAATAGTTCTCTGCAATTCTTACGTATGTTTTTTCCATACTCAACTGTCGTGCTTGTTTACTGTCGTGGGTTTCTCTTAACACTTGCTCTCTTAATTCCTTCGGTATTGTTAACTTCCATGGATTGCTATCTAGATCTAGACTTGATTTCAACGGGTCTGGTCTGAAAAATAATTGCTGGTCATTCCTTATCTGCCAGTTTGGGTTTTCTGATGGTTTGTTCCTGATCTTTAGTACCTTCTGTTTATACCATTTATCCTTAATCTCGTTTCGTTTGCTTTTTTTTCCCCCTATTATTGACAACGTACTTGCTATTGAATCTAATTTTTCGCTCGTTCTTGATAAAGCGCCCAGTGCATAATTTAATGAGCCTTTTCTATATATGATTTCGTAATCCTATTCCAGTAGTTCTACTGCCCATGTTGCTAGTCGTCCGGTTGGTTTTTTAAAATTATTTAGCCATTTCAGTGCAATGTGGTCCGTTATTACTTTGAAGGAGTAGCCTTTTAAATAAGGTGTGAATTTACGTATTGCCTACACTAACGCTAGGCATTCTTCTTCCGAGGTCAAATATTTTCTTTCTGCCTCGTCGAGGCTTCTACTCGCGAATGCTATTACTTGGTTGCTTTTATTTACGTTTTGGGTTAACACGGCTCCCAGTCCCGTGTCACTTGCTTGGGTTTCGAGTTGAAATGGGTGGTTAAAGTCGGGACATGCCAGTATTGGTCCTATTGTTAGTAATTATTTAATTTTTTCTGAAGCCTGTTCTTGTTTTACGTTCCATTCCCATTCTACTCCTTTTTTCGGTAACGTGTGTAGGGGTTCCATTATTCCCGAGAATTTTGTTATGAGTCTTCTGTACCACGATGTCATTCCTATGATTCTTTGTAATTCTTTCACATTTTTCGGTGTTGGGGATTCTAGTATGGGTTTTATTTTATCTTCGTTCATTAGTATTCCTTTTTCCTTTACTATGAATCCCAAGTCTTCTTCCGTTATTTTATTCACTTTTCTGAAATCTAAACAGAATCTATATTTTCCGTTTGGTTTCTTCATCATAACTATCGGGTTTGACCAATCGCTATTCGAGGGTTCGATTACGTGTTCTTCCAAAATTTTATCTATTTTATAGTACATATATTTTCTTACTTTGGCTGAAATGTGGTAATATCTTTGTTTGATTGGTTTGTGGCCTTGTACATCTATTTTATGTTTTGTCATGTGGGTGGGTTCTAGTTTTATTCCCGTTTCATTTACCTTTCTCTCGATTAATTTTCTCAATTTCTCTGCTTGGTTTTCGTTTAATTCTATTATTCCTTCGTTTTTTTTTGTTTTCCATCGATATTTTTTAATATGACCCACTTCAACAGAAATCAATACTTGTCCTATTATTTGTCATTTCTGGCCGTTTGCTACTATTAACTTGTCGTTATTTGGTTTCTTAACTTCGTAATCTAATTTCTTTATTTGTCCAAAAAATTGTTTGCTAATATAGGAGTGGGTTGCCCCTGTGTCTACTAACATTTTATATTTTGTGTCCTTCCACTTGATTATTATGTGAAATCTAGTTTCGTTTGGGGTGTCGCTGTCTGCTTCGATATATATTTGGGTAATATGGTTTGGTATTTACGTTGGCTACTACTTGCCCCGAATAGCCTTAGTTTGCGTTTCCCTGACTGTACCGACAGTCCCGTCGCATATGGGGCAAAATTCGTCAAGTGTACCCGCCTAAACTATTTTCCGTGTTTGGAGACGGCATGCCTTTGTGTCTACTGTTCATCATTTCTGTACCTTTGTTGTGCCCATGTGGCATACTCTTACTTTGTCCGTCTCTGTCACGTGGTCTTGAAATTGTTTCTATGCTACATATTGTAGCTTTAGGTATTGAACCTGTTTCGTTGGCATGCTGTCTCTCTCTAACCTCTACTTCTATTCTTCTATCTTTTCCTAATTCCACCTCCTTATTTATTACCAGGGGTGTTAGTTGAAGTTTGCCGGTTTTTTCAATAAAGAAAACACTTAATTCTCAAGGGAATCTCAAAAACTTTTTATTCAAAGTATTGACCATTGGATTCTACACATTTTGCCCATCTTTCTGGCAAATCACGAATACCATTCCAAAAAAACTTTTTCTCTTTCAAGGCAAACCATTCGACGAGCCATTTTTCGACTTCCTCAAAATTGGCGAAGCGCTGCTCTGCGAGTGAGTGTCTCATCGATGCGAAAAGGTGATAGTCGGACGGGGTGAGGTCTGGGGAGTACGGCAGGTACGATACTATTTCCCAATTCAATGCTTTTAATGTGTTCTTCACCACTTTAGCGGTATGAGACGGTGCGTTGTTATGTTGTAGGATAACTTTGCCATGTCTTCGGGCCCATTACGGCCGTTTTTCGATCAACGCATGATTCAAATTGATAATTTGTTGTCGGTAGCGATCCGTATTCACCGTTTCACCAGGTTTTAATAACTCGAAGTACACCACACCACACTGGTCCCACGGTCTTACGGCCAAAGCAATTTGGCCTTGGAGTCGATGGGCCGACCTCACCAGGTAAAAGCCATAATATTTTCCGCTTCGGGTTCTCGAAATAAATCCATTTTTCGTCCCCCGTGACAATTCGATGCAGAAAAGATTTCCTTTCGAACGGTTGAAGCAGCATTTCATAAATGGTTTTTCGATTTTCCATTTGTCTATCGTTCAGTTGGTGTGGTACCCATTTTCCATACTTTTGGATTTTTCCCATGGCTTTTAAACGTTGGCAAATTGCTCCTCGGGTCACATTTAGTGTTTGTGCCAATTGTTGTTGCGATTGGGTTGGGTCTTTATCCAATAACGCCTGCAATTCCTCGTCTTCGAACTTTTTCGCTGCACCAGGATGTTCATTGTCTGTTAAATCGAAATATTCACTTTTAAATTGACGAAACCATGTCATACCTAGAGCTAATCTGCTATTCCAGACCCATAAAATCCGCCTTCCTGTTTTTCAAAAAGCGCCTGCTGGGCTGTTAAAAAATGTAAAAAAAAATCGATTTTCAAAGTTTCAAACTAGTTGTGCCCCTTAAGTCTTTCAAAAAATGCCTTAATTTATAAAGCTTTGATAGATCATAGGCAGGTCGTATCAAAAGATTTAAAAGAACTTCGCAAATTTATTTTGGTAAGTGGATGATTCATTTACATCACAGCCCCACGAAAAAAGTAGGTTGTCCGATGGACTAAAGTAGTGACATTCTACGTATTTTGGGTCGCTGAATCCGAATCTAAGATCAGAATTCCGTCATAACCCTTAGGTTTTTTTCTAACCATAAAAAATAGTTTTTTGGCTATTTTTGCATTGAAAAATATGTAAAAAAAAACTCGTGTTTTTTTTCCTATCTCGACCACAAATTTGGATTCAGCGGAAAAAAACATAGAACCGTACTGCACTGTAATAGTTATTCAATTTTCTAATGTTTAGCCTTTCAAATATTTTTTATAATGATTTTAATTTCAGGATACAGAGCAAAATCTAGACGCCAAAATAGAAAGGCGTAGAACAGAACTTGATAGAAATCAAAAACGATTGCAAACTTTGAGGAAAGTTCGTCCTGTTTTCATGGAAGAATATGAGAAGCTCGAAGTTGAACTCAAATCTCTTTATGCTGATTATCTCCAAAAATTCCGATACCTTGCATATTTAGAACATCTTCAAGAAGATGCAGCAAAAGTGGAACAAGAGCGATTTGAAAGAAGGTTTAAGAGAAATAGTAATATTTATTCCTTGTATCATCTGCATAGGAAGTGAGAGATGGAACACTCGAAAAAAAAACTAACCTAGTACAACGACAGAAAAAAAAACACTTTATGATTGATCTGATGATGAATTTATTATGTCTTGCTTTTATTTAATTACCATGGACACATGCAGCAATGCCCAAATTGCGCGAGAATTCGGGTAATACTCCTCTTTTCTCGCACGATTTGTATGTTTCTCGCATGACTGAGGAATCATTTCTTTAGCTCACAAATGTAGTTTAAATTCAAAATTTGATTTTGTTTTGCACGTTGCGGCATTTCAATAATTCATTTTTATAGACAAAAGTAGACGATACTATAGGGTTTTCCAATTAGAGGTTTCATTTTGATTTCTAAGAAAAACGCGTGTTTTTTGTGTAAAATCATTTTATTTTTATTTCATTTAATAGGGGAAGGTTTGCCATTAATAATAAAAAATAATATCATTCATATGACCTCCACGGTTACGTTTGCAGGACCATGCTCTTTTGATGAAATTTTCTATTACATTTTCGCACATTTGGGGCTCTATTTCGTCGATAACATCCATATCTTCCCATTCTGGCCATAAAAATTCTTTAATCATGGTTTAATAGCGCAATCCATTCACCAAAACAGCCGCTCTAGCTTCATTTTCAAAAAAATCCTTCCAGGCCCAAAATCGCACCAAAAAGTTACACGTTGTGGGTAGAGAGACTTTTCAATAATCATTTTTGGGTTTTCTGAGACCCAAATGCGATAATTCTGTTTAATAACGTAGCCTCCAAGGTGAAATTGAGCCTTATTGCTTGTAATGATTTTTCAATGAAATTGAGGTTCATTTTCATGCATTTTGTAGTGAATTTTAACAATTTCAATGCGTTATTGAATCTTACTTGTATATCGTTCCATTTTTATTAGTGGCATAGTTTTTAGTTGTCATCTGTCAAAAAATAACACCTCTTATTATGACAGCTGCCAAAGTAGCGGGGTATTCACAATGCAACCTCTAATTGGAATCCCTGTATATTAAGGTGCTCCAGTGCAAATTAATTATAATTATAAAAGGTTTTATAAAGATAAGTGTGACATCATTTACATGGAAATAGAAACAACCTTTAATAAATAGCTAAACCTGTGAGGAGAATTCATAAAAATATATCGCTAAACACCAAATTAATAAATTTTTGTTTTCAAAACTTAGGAAATGATAGAGAAACTGAAATCGGACGTGAATAGACTACTTTTGGTTTGATAATGGAAAAAAAATTTCCGATAGATTTTGCTACAATTGAACTTTTTTTAGTTTCGAAATCAAAAGTAATCTTCATACCTCCGTTTTTATTTTCTCAGCTAATTATTAAATTTTAAAAACAAAATTTTATGAATTTTGCACACAAACATATGGTGTGTTCCATGGCAAATCGGACGGGTTCAGGACTCCATGTTTCTGATTTACTTGAAATTTTAAGGATTGATAGACTAACATAAATAATGAAAAAAACCAAAATTTGAGATTATTTCATGCATTATTTAAAAAGTTATGGGATAAACAAAACAAAAAATGTTTTTGTTCTTTTTCAATTATTTAAAAACTGAAAGTAGGAAAAATTCTGAAAAAAATTACACAAACGTATCATTAGATGGCCGATGTAGTAGTATTTTTGGGAAAAATTTTGACTTCAAAATTAACAATAAAAAAAATGTTTTTCTGAAACAAATTGATTTTTTGAAAAAACGCCATCTTTGAAAAATCTGAAAAAATCCATAGTGATAGCCCCAAGTATTATACAAATTTTAGGTATTTAATTAAGGTGCGCACTCGATAATTGCGTGAAATATGAATTTTTTTGTAAAGTAATGCGCGTGGAATCACGATCTTCGATCGACGGTGTCGGGCGCAAGTTGCACTAATACTGTATTACTGTCTACTTTTTCGAGAACGTTATTATCAAAAAGTGATAAGAAGTGATTATTCATTGCTTATATTATGTACATGTCCGCTTTCAGAAGTGCCAAAGATAATTCGAAAACCGGCAATTTCGTCCTTATGTGACGTCTTGGTTACTTACCCTTTATTATTATATTTAATTTGTTTTCCTCGTTTAGATCGGTAATGAAATCCAGAGGATTTCTAAACCGAAACTGAGTGAGGGAAGCCAACAACAAATAATCACTCAAATATTTTGCAATTATCAACTTTATTCAATAAACTTCTTTTCAAATTTAAATATAAATGTGAGAGAGAGAGGGAGAGAGAGATTGAGATTTCTAAATATAAATTCTTTCTGCGTTGATGATTAAAAGGACTTACTCGTTCTAGAATCCTCTCAGGAACCACTGATAATCCAAAATGTCGGGAAATCACGACTGGTATACTCCGATACTTGACGAGAAACTTGGGGAGTATTATAAATTGTCTTAACTGAACAATTGACTGAGGAATGATGATACTCAATCGGGGTTGAAGAATACTGACTTATGATACTTGATGAAAACGAGTGCCGGACGAGGATTGAAGAAGGCACCGCCGAGTGCCGGGTGATGGCTGAAAAGACACTGACTTTTGCCAATTAGCAGCTAGTTTTATAGGCCCTCATCTGGGGCGAATTCCCCTCTATTGTGAGTCACGAACAATGCGTTCACGCGTTTTCCAAGAATTGTTTTGTTAAATGCTGGTTTTTAGTTCGGTGCGTGCTAAACCTGTCTTTTCCGGTGGTCAGAATTGCCATATTAGGAAAAGATCTAGAGCAGTACTCCTACTCTTTGGTTTCTCCGATTTTCCTTCTTTCCGTAGCGGCAGACTCCCCGCTTAATCTTCTACCTGTGCCTACAGGCCTGGGAGGTTTGTTGACATAACACGGTGAGACGGAGTTCCTCTTCCAAAAATAGCTAATATCTTTACTATGTTCATTCATGGTTTCTCACTCCTCTCTTTCCCTTTACAACTTGTTTACATTACGCATCTAATGCTTCCGCGTGCTTTACAATTGTAGATTCATTGATTAATATAAAAAGTATTATTATTTATGTAATACAAATGGTCACAGGACATGACACCTCCCCCCTTAAGTTTGTACATGGGGATGAAATGACCATGTACAAACTTTCGAAGATATTAAATTCAAGAAGTTACAAATTTTTCCATAACTTACATTGGTATTTGGTTGATAATTGCGTTTTCGTAAATGCATCAGTTTACACACAAAAAATGTTTCCATACAATCGGTTCTAATGATATTTCAGATTTGCATATATTGAAACTTATTATAATGTTACAAACTCATCGATATATTAAGCTAGAAGAAAATTTTCCATTGCGCACGCATGCATAATTTCGTTATTTTTTTAAAATATTTTTTTAATAATTGTTTTGTTTAATAATAAATTTGTATGCATTATATTAATAAATTATAATTAAACGTTGTTATTATCTTTTGAAAAACGCACGCACTAATAAACACACGCGCATATATATATATATTTTGTTTTCTTTTGTTTTTGTGAATTTGTATACATATAATTTCATTTTTTCTGTTAATTAAGATGTTCAATATGTATTAATATTATTTATTCGAAAGAAAAAAAAAACGCAAATCATTCTTAAGCTTAATTTTTCAGATATCTATCGCACATGCAAAACACACACACATATATATATTTTTTTCATGTTTTTGTATTTTGCTTTATCAATATTATTTTTTGTGACCTCTTTGATAACAACGCTCGCATGTACCCGTCCATTTATATAGTTTAATTTTTTCGGAGTCGTTTTCTACAATTTTTTAAATTTATTTTCGGGCTCTCTTCGTTCACTAAATAAATAGTCCTTGTACAGAAACTCTAATAGCTTTCGTGCTAAATTATGCTTGGCTTCTCTTTTGTTTTTTTGATTTTCTTATAGTACATATAGCTATAAGTATCGGTATATTACTAGGAAATTTACACATTGAATAATTTGAACATTCAAGTCCCTAAAATCGTGTTCCAAGCTTTACTTTTTATGTCATCAAAACGTCAGCTTAAGTCGTTAATGACATTCATTGTTTTTTATATTCAAACTCCGAAATAGATACCTTATATTTTATTTTAGAGGACCTTCTACTTTAGAATATCATTGATAAGATTCATTTCAACGTAAAAACTTGATATTTACATTCAATGCACATCTAAATAAGTATTTTCCTTTACATAAAATTCATTTACTTCTATAGCAGAAGGGAATATATTATCTTAGGAAAATTTTTAGGAAAATTTTCGCTATCGATAATTATCATAGTACACGAGAAAATTTTCTTAATCCGAGTAAATTACGTGCATGAAAAATATCCATAAATTTCCAAGAAAGTTCAAAATATTTAGTTTGTTAAGGAAGAAAGATAATCTTTTATTTTATTTGTTATTTACTTTTTTTATTAGTAATTCTTTATCAATAAAATTTCACTTTTTAATGAATATTTTAGTTTCCTTCGATTAGTGTTCTTTGGAAACTAAGTACTTTGCGAGTATCCTTGAAAAACAGTGAATAACTATCTTCTCCCAAAAATAAAATTCAATTTTACAAAGGTCGGAAGTAAATATTGGTTAAATGAACTGATTTCTTTTTTTTATATGGTAATCATAAAAATTGACTTGTAAAAAATTTGGGACAAATAATGGACTTTAATTATGAAATGAATAAAATGTCTTCCGGACAAAATGCTTCTTGAATGACTGTTTCCTAGAAAAGAGAACAAAGACTATTAGTAATTGACCTGAAAGAAGAGTTATTTGTTAGATGGGAAAAAGGTTTACAGATCAAACCTCGTTTATGAAAAAAAGTTGAAAAATTTTCTGATAATTATAGTTTTTTTTTTTTTCTTCGTTGATTTCTTTGAACAATTTTTTGAGATATTATTTGTATTTTTACATATTTTGTATAAAGGTATCATTTTTGGACGTAAAATTTCTTTGTGTTTCCAAATCTCCATAATTGCTTAACAAAGCTCATAAAGTTCTTGTATTAATTTTATTTGTTTGAATGCTGCTTCATTTTCTGTAGCTATTTTAGCTTGATTTTCCGTTCTACATTATGATATGAAAATTATTCTTTTTTCAATGTTAAAACCTTTGTGAGATAGAAATTCTGGTTCTTCCAGCTCATATTTAATTGTTGAATCCTTCAGAATTCTTATATGATTAAGATTACCCAAAGTTTTGGCTTTATGTATATCTTCTTGTGATTTTGATTCTTTTCGTCTAGTTAAATTCATAGAGGCTGTAGTCCTTGGTATAGATTGAGTTCCCACGTCAATACTTTCCTTGAAGAGTATAAGAAAAAATGCAATTTTGTCATAAGCTTTATAGTAAATCCTAATATGCATCGGGCCCTCTTGTTTGAATGGTTAAAATGATGTCTTTAATTGTTTCTGGATTTGTTATGTTTTGAGACTAATTTGGTACATTACAGTCGTCGTAGTTAAATATTCCATTTATAAATAAATATAGCCATAATGCCCTTATATCAACTTGGCGAACGATTAAATCACACAATAAGTCAATGCGTTTGCGATGTTTTTGGATAAATTGTTTAAGATATTCTTTAAGAACGTGGTGGGATCTTTCCAAGGATCCATTTGATTGAGGGTGATAAGCAGTAATCTTAAACTGACGTATTCGAAATCGTTTTGCCATTTTTCTGATTAAATTGCTTAGAAAATCTGCTCCTTGGTCTGTTAAAACCGCTTTTGGTGATCCATATATGCAGATAAATTTTTTAACAAAAGCGTCTGCTATTGTTCCAGCTTGGTGATTTGGGGGTGGGATTGCTAAAGAGTATTTAGTAAAATTATTTTGAATAGTAAGTATATATTGATTTTGTGATGAAGTTGTTGGTAACTTTCCAACAATATCCATTGAAATTTTCTCAAATGCTGTTCCTGGGGTATCGGTAATTATCATAGGGTTTTTTGTTTTGACCCGAACAAGTTTTTTAAGTTGACATTGTGAACAGAGTTGTATATATTTTTGTATGTCCAATTTCATATTTTCCCAATAGTATCTTTGTCTGATTCTATTATAAGTTTTTATTACTCCTTTATGTCCTCCAATTGCAGATGAATGAGCTTCTTCAATTAATTGATTTCTTTGCTCTTTTGTAGGGTATTGTGTGATTCCGTTACAAATTATTATTTTAATTGTAGAATCATAAAATGCTATTTTTAATGTAGCCAAAATTTCTTCCCACAGAACATTGTTAATGTGTGGTGATTTCGCAATACTAATTAATTTAATATTTAATTCTTTTACCATGGAGTGAAGAGAATAAATCGCTAGTTTAATATCTTTAGTCGTTTCTCCTAGACTTGCCTTAATTTCGTCTTCGATTGGAAGTACAAAATGGTATTGATTTCCCTTACGTAATTTTTGGACGATTTCTTTTTGTAAATTTCTAAAATTAGATAATTTTCCACATTTTTCCAAAAGTTTAGAGCCTATATCGCGAGGTTCTCCTTTATTGCTTACAAAATACGCATAATTATCTTTTCTCATCGTTAATTGGTCTCGGCACTCAACTATATTTTTCTGTGTCCTAGGCAGTCCGGATGTTGAAGGTTGATCAGGGGGTGGCTCTGGGGGTGGTCTTTCTTCTGCAAAATCGTCTTCGTCAGTTTTCAGAATTCTCTATTTCTAGTATATCCGGTTGTTCGTTTCCGTTTACTTATTCTACATTTTGAAAATTTTCCTGGATTTCTTCTTCGTTTTCACTTGATAAGTCAGAATTTGATTCAAAATAACTTCCTTCTTTAAATTCTTCTTTAAATTTTTCATTTTCCTTAACATGTTTTTTCTTCTTATTTGCTTTAGGCTTTTGCTTGATATCATAATCTGCATCAGAATCAGATTCGTCTTCTGATTCTATAAATTTACGTTTTTTATCATTCTCAGGTGATTTATTTATATCTTTTCTGGGTCTACCTCTTTTTTTAATTGGTTCATGTAATTTTACTTCTTGAATAATCTTTCGTGGCCTTCCACGCTTCTTTTGTACCTTGTTCGTTACTTGAACATTTCTTAGTAGTTCATTTTTATTAGTATCTTCATTTTTATCCTTATTCATATTTCTCAAATTTTTTAACTGACCCCGTGTTTTCATAGTATAACATTCTTTTTTATTTTCTAATAAAGTTGGAATCGAGTCCATAACGCATTTTAAAAATTGTGAAACAAATGTTTCCGAAATATTTTCTTCATTAATTGATTTGCGAAAAGTGATTCCATTTTTCTTATTTTTCATTTTATTCATTATTATATTAATCAACCTTTTATTAATTATATTAAATTCCTCGTCCAATTGTTCAGTAGTTTGTTCATTGTTTTCATATATTGCTTCTTTTTTTGCATTCTTAAAATCTAATTCAATACAACTTTTTCCATCATTGTCATCATCATTTTTCAATAAGTATTCTTCTTTTAATAATTGTTTAATTTCTTCAGTGTCATTTCCATCAATTTTTCCTTCATTGAAATCATCATAATAGCGTTTATTAATATTTTCAAATAGCGTTCCTTCGTATAATTCCTTAATTTCTTCATAATTTTCACAAATTTTTTGTTTCTCGAAATCTTTATCATTTATGTAATCATTTTGTTCCTTATTTTTTATATTCTTAATTAAATTTCCATCATTTATCAGTATATCTTCGTTTCCTCTTAAATAACTATAACCAGTATCATCGTCTTCAATAGCCTTATATTTTAATCCATCATAATTTCTTCGATTATTCTTATTTTTAGATATATTCTTCTTGTTTAGATTCCTTATAATTATTTTCTTCAATATTTCCTTCAATTACATCATAAGCAATTTTTTCATAGCACGTAAAATTTGTTTCTGGTACCTTTTCCTTACATTTAAAATCAGATATGCTTTTTGCATTTCTTTCTTCAATTGAATTTATTTCAATGTTACTCTTAGTATTTATATCATCATTTTCGATATCATCTAAATCAATAGGGTTTCTAGATAAAGCGTCTGCATTCACATTAGTTTTACCTGCTTTGTATGCAACATCAAAATCATATTCTGCCAGTTTCAGTTTCCACTTAGTTACTCGTGAGCAAGGGTCTTTCGAGTTTTGAAACCATACTAATGATCTATGGTCTGTGACCAAGGTAAATTCTCGTCCATATAGGTAAGGGCGAAAATATGTTACACAATAAATAATTGCTAATGCTTCTTTTTCATATGTATCATATTTTCTTTCACAATCATTTAATGATCTAGAAGTATAAGCTATAGGTTTATCTTTACCTATTTTACCTTGAGAAAGTATTCCTCCTATAGCGAATCCTGACGCATCAGTTGTTAAAATGAAAGGTTGTGAGAAGTCTGGTCTTTGTAAAAGGGGTTCTTCACACAATTTTTCTTTTAGAAGTTCAAATGCTTATTGCTGCTTTTCTGACCAAATAAATTTTACATCTTTCTTTAAATGTTGGTTCAAGGGTGTTGCAATCTTAGAGAATCCATCAATGAATCTTCTGTAATATCCAGCTAGTCCTAAAAATTGCTTAATATTTTTAGGGTTTCTTGGTATCGGAAAATTTTTTACTGCCTCTAGTTTCTTAGGGTCTGGTCGTACTCCTTCTTTGTCTATTATATGTCCTAAGTATGCGACTTCTGGACGTAAAAATTCACATTTATCTGGTTGTAATTTAAGATTTGCTGCGCTTAGTCTTTCCATCAGTTTGTTAAATTTTTCGTCGTGTTCTTCTAAGGAATTTGCATATAAAACGATGTCATCTAGGTAGACAAATAATTCGGTTCCTTGAAGTCCTGTTAAAACTAAATCCACTAATCGCTGAAAAGTAGTTGGTGCGTTTTTCAAACCAAATGGCATACGGTCGAATTCATAATGGCCATAGGGGGTTGAAAAAGCCGTCTTATGAGAATCTTTTGGACTCATTTTTATTTAATGAAATCCTGAAGCAAGATCAAATACAGAAAAATATTGTGCTGATCCTAATTGGTCTAAAATATCAATAATATTCGGTAAAGGGTAAGAATCTCCAATCGTTCTTTCATTAAGTTTGCGAAAATCGAGTACCATTCGCCATTTCCTATTTCCATGTGAGTCTAATTTCTTTGGTACTATCCAAACAGGTGTGTTATATGGTGATTGTGAAGGTTTGATAATTTTATTATTGATCAGTTCATTTACTTTTCGTGAAATTTCTTCTTTATGTACTGGGGGGAATCTATATTGTTTTGAAAATATAGGCTGATCATCTGTTGTCGGAATGTTATGTTGTAAGACAGTTGTTGCTCCTAAGTGTTCTCCTGGTATATGAAAATGATCTGCATATTTTTGGATTAAATTTTCAACATATTACTTTTCTTCTTGATTTAAATGATTTGATCTTAATAATTCTTTAATGGAATTCTCCCGATTTTTATTTGAAATGTTAAATGATTGATCATAATCATTTATTTTTGGAATCTGATTAATAAAATCATTGAAAATTTGTTGTGAAAAATTAAATTCTTTTCCGTCTTCTAAATTTGTTTTTGTGTTCGTTTTCTTTTGTTCGTGTATTGGCACTTCTTCAAAATCAATTAGTTCAACAGTTGGTATGGTTAACTTTTGAGATTGTGTGTTTGTATTGAATATTTTCATGTGCGCTTTATTGTTGTTATTAGAGACAATTGCATTTCCTAAATAAACTCCATTACATAGATGTAGCTGTGGAATAAATCCCTGTTTTTGTTCACTGTTTTTAATTCTTACGGAAAAATCTGAAATTTTTCTTCCTGGTACCAATATAGTTTCTTGCATTTCGAATGGAAAAAATTTTGTCATTTATTTCAAGCTGTTTTTCTGCATAATTAATTTTTGCGTTGTTTCTGAAAAACTCTGTACCTAATATACCATCATGTTCAATAGGTACTTCGTTCGGTATTATGTTGAGGGTAGTCAAGTAGCCAAAAATATTGATTGTTATTTGGCCAACTGTAAATACAGGGTGTTCATTTATACCTGTTAGCTTTAGACATTCGAATTTATGTATTTTTACGTTTGTTTTGACTGCTTGTTGTTCGATTAAATTTGATCCGGCTCCTGTATCTATCATCATGTGTATAGGATTTTTCAATCCTTCAGCTGATAAAATTATATGAGGAATTGTATTGCTTGTACTTAAATTGACTTTTTCTGTTTTATTTTCAATAAAGTTAGGTGCATTCAACAGTTCATTTAAGCCCTCCTTTGTTCCGGGAAGGGCATTGGAGTTTTCCTGTTCATAAAATTCTTGTTGTTGTTGCTGTTGCTGTTGTTGTGGTGGTTGTTGTAATTGTTGATTCATATTACATTTTTTGTTACAATTCCTAGATGTATGTCCTGGTGTGTTATATGAATAGCAAATAAGTTCAAAATTTTGACCTGGATTTGGGTTCTGATTAAAATTTGGATTCTGATTTCTATTTTGATTGTAGTTTGCATTATAATTTTGTCTTTGGTTGAAATAAGGGTTTTGATTGAAATTCCTGCTTCGATTGAAATTTTGACCTTGATTGAAGTTTTGACTTTGATTGGAATCAACCTTGAATAAAATTTCTATTGAAATTTGAATTTGGATTAAAATTTCTGTTAAAATTCGTATTTTGGTTAAAATTTCGACTTTGATTATTTTGAGTAGGATTGCGATACATATTTTGATTATTCCGAATAAAGTTTGGGTTTTGGTTGAATCTATTTCCTTGGGAAAAATTTGGGTGGGTTGGGAAAATATTTATGTCTATAATCGTTTCTACCTCTTTGTTGATTTGGGTTTTGCATCTGATATCTCTGTGAGGGTCTCCACTGATTTCCCTGACCCTGCCTCTTTCCCTCGTATTGATTATTTTCTCTATTTAAGTTATTTCTTGACTGATTCCCTTGTAAGTTTTTATTTGTTATTTGTTGAATATATTGAAAACAGGTTGCTGCTGTGTGACCTATTTTCTTACAGATTTGACATTTAATTGGTTCTTCTCGCGCTAAGTTAATTTTATTTGTTTTTGCGAATTCTCGGTTATTATGTGTTGGTTTTTCAGCTTCTTGAAATAATGAATGTTGTCTGTTTCCTCTTCGTAGTTCGTTTCTGGCTGTTAAATTTCTTTCTTCTCGTATTTCTGTTTTTACTATTTTATCAAATTTACTGGCTGTTCCTATTCGAATTTCTATTTCTGGTTTTAAACCTCGGAGAAAACAATCGACTGCGTCTCTTTCTAAGTTGTTTTCAAATTGAGCAGATTCTTTACCATTATTATTTTGTTTATGACATTCGAGGATTTCTGCTACAATTTCCTGTATGCGTATTGCATAAGATAAAACACTTATATTCCACATTTATATTCTGCCTAAATCTCCTTGTAGCTGGTATACAGTTTTTGAAGGGGCAAAAATGGTTTTTAATTTTGAAATGAAGTCCTCTAAATTATTGTAATAATTTCCGATGATACATCTTCTTGCTTCTCCTGTAAGTTTACTTCTTAACAATTTTACCAAATTTGCTTCTGCATTAGGGACCATTTCTTTGGCTTCTTTACAAGCTTCGATAAAAATTGTTAATGGTACTTTATTTGATCCGTCAAAATATGGAACAATCTCTAAATTTCCTAGAGGTTGATAATCGCTATGAAAATTTTGGTGAATTAAGAGCTTGTTCGGTATTTGCAGAATCGGCAATCGTACTTTGATTGATTTTATTTTGTAATTTTTCTCGGATTTGCTGCAATTCTAAATTTGGGTTGTTAAATATTGTTGTTTGGTTCAAGGATTCTGGAGTCCTATTTAGTTGCGACTTTGTTGCAAATGGATCTATTGATTTGTATCTTTTCTGAGGTAGGGTAAAAATTTTATCGTTTGAAATTTCACCAAATTGATCTGGGCATAAAGTTTTATCATACAAAGTAGAATTTGCTGCAATGCTTTCGAATATTGATTCTTCTCTTAGTGTTATATCTCCTGCGGTATCGTCAAATGACTGGTTAATTTGTGGTGTATCGTTGTACTTATCTCCTGCAATAATGATGCTATTATTTGGTCTGATGAAAGTTTTTAACTTATCAAAAAATGGACTCTTTGGGTTTTTTGTTTCAATTATTGATATATTTTGTACTTGCAGAATTTCGAAAATAAGAAATAAATTTGCGAGAAAAAAAAAAAATTTATTTAAAACTTTGGAAAAAAGTAAAAAATTTTAATTTATTTTCTTCATTTAATTTTTTTTTTAAACCCTTCACTTGCACAATCTTGCTACAAAGAATGCATGCAAGGTTTGTTCAGGGTACCGTTTTATTTTACTGATGATGGCAGAGCTTGCGAACACGCGAAGTACACCAACAAATTTTAATTTTAATTTTTTAACACAACACTTTTTTACTCAAAATATAAATCATATTTTGCATATAATATAAGAAGGAATTTCTACGTATGAATATAATCTCTCTCTTTTTATTAGGTATATATGCATATTTGAAATTTTTCAGAAGACTTAATTATTCTAAAAAAAATTTTAATTATCAATTAATTTATAAATTCTCTCTTTTTGTTGTTGTCAGATTTTTGTGTTTCCCGGCCGATGCACCAAAAATAATAAAGGAGTATGTGACGTCTTGGTTACTTACCCTTTATTATTATATTTAATTTGTTTTCCTCGTTTAGAACGATAAAGAAATCCAGAGGATTTCTAAACCGAAACTAGGTGAGGGAAGCCAACAACAAATAAATACTCAAATATTTTACAAATATCAACTTTATTCAATAAACCTCTTTTCAAATTTAAATATAAATGTGAGAGAGAGAGGGAGAGAGAGATTGAGATTTCTAAATATAAATTCTTTCTGCGTTGATGATTAAAAGGACTTACTCGTTCTAGAATCCTCTCAGGAACCACTGATAATCCAAAATGTCGGGAAATCACGACTGGTATACTCCGATACTTGACGAGAAACTTGGGGAGTATTATAAATTGTCTTAACTGAACAATTGACTGAGGAATGATGATACTCAATCGGGGTTGAAGAATACTGACTTATGATACTTGATGAAAACGAGTGCCGGACGAGGATTGAAGAAGGCACCGCCGAGTGCCGGGTGATGGCTGAAAAGACACTGACTTTTGCCAATTAGCAGCTAGTTTTATGGGCCCTCATCTGGGGCGAAATCCCCTCTATTATGAGTCACGAACAATGCGTTCACGCGTTTTCCAATAATTGTTTTGTTAAATGCTGGTTTTTAGTTCGGTGCGTGCTAAACTTGTCTTTTCCGGTGGTCAGAATTGCCATATTAGGAAAAGATCTAGAGCAGTACTCCTACTCTTTGGTTTCTCCGATTTTCCTTCTTTCCGTAGCGGCAGACCCCCCGCTTAATCTTCTGCCTGTGCCTACAGGTCTGGGAGGTTTATTGATATAACACGGCGAGACGGAGTTCCTCTTCCAGAAATAGCTAATACCTTTACTTTGTTCATTCGTGGTTTCTCACTCCTCTCTTTCCCTTTACAACTTGTTTACATTACGCATCTAATGCTTCCGCGTGCTTTACAATTGTAGATTCATTGATTAATATTAAAAGTATTATTATTATTTATGTAATGCAGATGGTCACAGGACGTGACAGTTACTCTGGATTTTTCAGAAAATTTCGCGTTTGTTGTTCAGGAAGCCGTTCAAGGTTTCCACTGGAATAATAATCAGGCAACGGTTCACCCGTTTGTTATTTATTACAAAAATATTAAAGCTAATAAAATAGAACATGTATCTTATGTTGGCATATCGGATTGCCTCAACTATGACATAATTGCAGTACACTTGATTACAAAAAACTTGGTTGCATCTTTGAAAAAAAATTTCACAGTCGTTAACAGAATTAAATATTTTTCTGATGCAGCACATCAACAGTACAAGAACAAAATAAATTTTAACAATTTATCGCATCACTTAATAGATTTTGGAGTTGCGGGTGAACGGCAATTTTATGCAACAGGTCATGGAAAAGGAGCCTACGACGGTGTCGGAGGCACTTTAAAACGGATAGCTAGACGATCCTGTTTAAAATCTGGCATTAAAAACAAAATTTTGACCGCTCAAAAACTTTATGAGTGGGCAGTAGAAAATTTGAAAAAATTGAATGTCTTTTTATGTTTAAGGAGCGTTTACGAAAGTGCAGAAGAGTTCTTCAAAATTAGGTTTGCGAAATGTAAAACAATTAAAGGAACACTTTCCATTCACTCTGCATCGCCCGTTGATAATAAAACTCTCGAAATCAGAACGTTTTCGAATAGTTCTACGTCGAGAAAAATTAAATTGTAATATTTCGAATGAAATTTTTAAAGCTAATATCATTTGTGGCACATATTACGTAACAGAAGCGGTAAGATGCAAATTCATGTGAACATAATATATTAATATTAACATGTACATAAAATAAGCAATGAATAATCACTCCCCATCACTTTTTGATAATAACGTTCTCCAAAAAGCAGATAGTAATAAAATATTAGTGCAACTTGCGCCCGACACCGTCGATCGAAGATCGTGATTCCACGCGCATCACTTTAAAAAAAAATTCATATTTCGCACAATTTTTGAGTGCGCACCTTAATTATATACCTAAAATTTGTATAATACTCGAGGCTATCACTATGAATTTTTTCAGATTTTTCAAAGATGGCGTTTTTAAAAAAAAATCAATTTGTTTCAGAAAAACATTTTTTTTATTGTTAATTTTGAAGTAAAATTTTTTCCGAAAAATACTACTACATCGGCCATCTAATGATACGTTTGTGTAATTTTTTTCAGAATTTTTCCTAATTTCAGTTTTTAAATAATTGAAAAAGAACAAAAACATTTTTTTGTTTTGTTTATCCCATAACTTTTTAAATAATGCAAGAAATAATCTCAAATTTTGGGTTTCTTCATTATTTATGTTAGTCTATCAATCCTTAAAATTTCAAGTAAATCGGGAACATGGAGTCGTGAACCCGTCCGATTTGCCATGGAACCCACCATATAGAAAACTAAAAACAATCAAATTTGCTAATTGGCTAAGTATCACATGTCCTTAAGGATGTTTTTTTATTAGTTTATATTTTGGACAAAGTTATACTTACTTCTTATGGAATTCTCTTTTTTCACGATTGTTCAGTTTCACGTTAATTATTAAATTTTTTAACTACGTGGATTGCATCTGCTAACACGAACTTTATACTGCATTTGCGTGTTTCATCTGACCTTATCACTCGCTAAAAGTTGTCTGTGTTAGTGACACATGTGGCTTCAGCGGCGCTCAATAATATGTTCAGAATTTTTTGACAGACATTTTTCTTGGAGCTTGGGATACCTGCTTTGACTTCCTATGAAGATGGTGCAAAAAATGTATTTAGTAGTAGTTGGTTATGTACTGTAATGGAATAAACACTTATGTGGTATAAAGTATTGGATCTATAGCTTAATTCGTGCGGTTTGCTAAGAGATGGCGTAACTTGATTATTATTCCATCGTTCCAATATTCCGAACATCCGTTTGAAAGCTACTGTCGTTGTGCGTCTTTCTCAGTATATGCCATTCATTTGAAGCGTAAACAACAATAGTTTTTTTTTCACTCAAATATGTCGAACTTTATACCTGAAAAAGTGTTTTTGCGGGGAGTTCTTCATTACTTTAATATGAAGAAAACTGCTGCCGGAAGTCATCGTATTTTGCTTGAAGCTTATAGTGAACAAGCTCTAGCTGAGCGAACGTGCCAAAAGTGGTTTGCACGGTTTAAAAGTGGTGATTTTGGCTTGGAAGACGAAGAACGTTCTGGGCAGCCAAAAAAATTTGAAGATTTAGAACTGGAAGCATTACTCGATGAAGATTGTTGCCAAACACAAGAAGAGCTCGCAAAATCTTTGGGAGTCACCCAAGCAGCCGTTTCAAAACGTTTAAAAGCAGCCGGATACATTCAAAAGCAAGGAAATTGGGTTCCACATGAACTCAAGCCGAGAGACGAATGTCCATGGCGCAAAGGTAATGCTCTGTATTTGATGGGATCAGAAGGGTGTGCTCTATTATGAGCTGCTAAAACCGGGTAAAACCATCAATGGAGAACGCTACCGAACACAATTAATCCGTTTGAAGAAAGCAATAGCCGAAAAACGCCCGGAATATGCGACCAGACAAGAGGCAATAATTTTCCATCATGACAACGCTCGGCCCCATGTTGCTATTTCGGTTAAAAACTATTTGGAAAACAGTGGGTGGGAAGTTTTACCCCACCCGCCTTATAGTCCAGACCCTTCCCCTTCTGACTACCATTTGTTCCGGTCGATGCAGAACGCCCTCACTGGAATACGGTTCACATCAGAACAGGGTATCAAAAATTGGCTTCATTCATTCTTGGCCGCCAAGCCGGCGCAGTTATTTTGGGAAAAAGTCATAGCTTCAGATGGGAAATACTTTGAATAATACTATTGTACATGTTTTTCTTAAATAAACGTTCAAATTTTGAAAAAAAAAAACCGCACGAATTAAGTTATAGATACAATACTAGTTATTTCAGTGTTAGATACAAGAAAAATGTGTTACTGTGTAAAACTCGTATTCAAGCATTATGTATGCATGAACTTTGATTTAGTCTTTTTTTAGAGACTTCAGATTTCTTTGAATTAAGAACTGAAAGGATACATAAGAGAGATATGTCACAACTGATTCCTAGATCAGACACACAAACTGACGGACAGACGTACCATCGGGTGAGTTTGATATACATATGTCACCTTCAATCAACTTAGGAACAAAGAATATCACTTTATATTTCTTACACTTAGAATCGTAGCAAATGCCATTCTACTCCAACACTTCTTTTTGACGATATTTCCGGTGTTATTGGTGAGATAAGCCACGCATCTGAAGCATGGATCTAGATCTTGACGTAGTGGTATTTCGTGTCTATATGCTTCGTACGATGATTGCATTTTTTATCGTAGATTAGCTTTGAGCAACTTTAATTGTCCTCATAAACAACTGTTGGTCCTTCTTGTTTTTGTTGCATATCTTCTAACAATCGCCGTATCCAGACTCCTTAACACGCCTCCGCAAATGCGATGTATTTCTCCTTAGTTGACGATAAAGCTACACAAGTTTGCTTCCTACATGCTCAGCTTATAGATTATCCATGAAACTGAAATAGATACCGTTATTTGATTTTCTGTCAGATTTATCTTCTGCTCAATTTACTTTCGCAAATCCAATTAGTCATTTGACCGCATTTTGATCCTGTCTTCCAAGCTTTAGTTACATATTTTTGGTTCTTTTCGGATAGCGAACGACTTTTTTTGCCTCCCTCCAGCTAATTATTGCCGGTTCCTTGTTGTCCTAACTTAGGATGGTAAGACTAGTACCGATATCAGGTCGAGTGTTTACAACCACGTACAGTAGTGCCCCAATCAACATCTGGTATTTATCATCTCGTTCCATCGGAGTTTCAGCTTCCCTTCATTTCACGTACCCTGCATCCAATGGAATATTAGAGTTTTTTGCAACCTGTATTACAAGGCTGTTTATCATCTTTTCTATGTATTTCGGTTGGGAAATACAATGACAACTACCCTTATTTCTCACTGCTTCCGGTTTTGAGTCATGAACAACTCTTTCGTCGTTCGTTCGCCCGAGACCCTCCTGCTCGCCCGTTCAGAAAACCGATGCCTCGCGCCAGCCAGGAAAGCATACAAATTTCTCTCCCCACCGGCGTGGAAGCTCGGTCCGTCGGAGACGCGCAACCGCAGATGCAGGCCCCAATGCGATTGTGATGAATGACTCGATGTGCTACCCTCAGACTGGGTCATTTAAGAAACCATTTTGTCAGGAGTGAGCTCAGCACTCACCGGCCGACCAACGGCCTCCGTTGCACGCCCCACCTGTCACAGACAAAGAGTGTGTGCTTTGCATTGTCTACAGGAGAACCGGAGTAGTGAAACGACTTATCATCTCTCTTCTCAAAGTGCTTCAGGTACGCATTAAAGCAGCCATAGCCCGAAAGCGCTTGCGCCAGGTAGAAGCCGATTTCACCGTGCTTTCTATCCTGCCAGGTGTTGACCACAGGGATTAGACGGTATGTCCATCTCCCGGTCTGTTGAGCATGCCATCTCGTCTGCCATATCTTCATGAGTTTGTGTCTTCCTCCCTTACGGATGGCTAATTTTGGGCGAGCGATTACCTGATGGCTGGTCGTACGGGTGAGCTCTTTGCTGAGCTGAAAGGTCTTCTGTCTTTCTTTCGCCAATAAGTCTATTGGCTGGACGCTCGCCAGGACCATATTGAGTCATTTGTCTCGAATCAACAAAGTAAAAAAGCTTTACAGATGGATTCCGCAGTAATCAAACGCACATCAGGTGAAAAAACGTTTCGATGCTTGCGTTTCTTCGCTTTCGCGGAATAAAGGAGAGCCTTTTCTGCATCGTATCGTTAATTGTAATGAAAACTGAATACTCTATGATAATCATAAATGTTTAGCAAGCTGGTTAGGGGACGATGAAGTACCAAAACACAGCCCAAAATCAAATATTTATCAAAAGAAGTTTATGCTTATTGCTTAGTGGAGCAGCCATGGTTTAATTAATTATAGGTATTCACCGGACCATCTCCCAACTGATTACACAGGTCTGTAAGATTTTGTTGTTGAAAAGCTATGGGTTGTTTCCGGAGTAATTTTTGACGTAGAATCCGAATCCGGATCAGCCTATCACGTCAGGATTTTGAGATATTTGAGGTTATGTGCTCGAAAAATGGGGTTTTTCGCTACTTTTGAGGTAATACACAGAAAGAACTTCGCATATTGTACACATGCATTCGTACTCAGTGACTCAAAAAACTCTCAAGTACAGTATTTTAGAGACCAATATTGTTTTCCCTTTAAATTTCAGTTCGCCATTTTAAAACGGCTGGCCATTTTGTAAATGTAATGTCAATCTTGCGACCCCATTTTCGTAATCAGCAATTCCGAAACCCCCGCGTAAGAGTTTTCAGAGAGCGAAATCGTTTGATTTCGTTAATTTCGATCCGCCATTTTGAATCCGCCATCTTAGAAATGGGAATGTCAATTTCCTGACTGTAAATTCTTATTCACAGACTATCAAAACCCGCAAGCACAAATTTTCAAGATAAATTTTCGAATGCAAAATGGTATGCACCAAAGAGTCATTGTGAATGCTCATAAGGTTGTTCAGATAAATGTCAAAACTTGATATGGCCGTATCTTTGTGAAAAAAAATCCTTAGTGACTGTTTAATAGCTCATTTTGAAGGAAAAGAGTAGTGCTAAATGATGACATTTAAGAAAAAAACCAAAAAAATTTCTTGCGCCCTGTACATAACCTCAAAAGTAACGAAAAACACCATTTTTCGAGCACATAACCTCAAATATCTCAAAATTCTGACGTGATAGGCTGATTCTGATTTCGGATTCGGATTCTACGTCAAAAATTACGCCGGAAATGATCTTTCGTTTTCCAACAACAAATAAAAACCCATTATTTGCAGACCTGTGTTATCATTTTTGTCAGAATTTGGATAACTTCTCACATGGAAAAATATTCAATTCCCAACAGGCTGTCGAAACTCATAATAATTGCAATATTATTCCATTCGAACAAAAATAAAGCAAACTTTTGAATTAGAACTTCCAACTTCATACTTAATGATATTACAATTTCTTCTTCATGGCATTTTGTTGGTAAGCCAGCCTATTTCGTAAAGAATTTACGGCATTCAAGGGTTCTCCCCAATATGGTTTTTCCAAATTTACATCAACTAACAAGCTCTTTATTTTTTCGATGAGAAATCGGTTTTTTCATTCCGCAACTCTATTTTGATGTGGAAAATACGCTATTCTATAGTGTAGCTTTTTGCCTTCCTTGTCCAGATAAGCCTATAAATCTTTATTGACGCATTCCCCTTCTAGATCCGACCGGATGTAGTCGGGTTTCCTTTTAAATTGAATTTAAGTTATAATAACAAAATCTTTGATAAATACAGGTACTTGTAATTTGTTTTTTAAACGATATATACGTATATCTGCAATAATAATCGATTAATGTCAAGACGTACCTTTCTTTACATGGTGTTATCGCTTGCATGTTTCCGCATAAATCTCTATACACGAGATCTAGAGTTAACAGTGTTCTGCTTTTCCACTTCCTTGGAAATGATGTTCGTGTTCAAACGATGCAGATGTTAGAATAACTGCTCCCTGCATTTTCAGGGTTGAGACTGTCATTGTTGAACTACAATGCCTGCTTTACAGTCCGTGTGAAATTAAATGGAAATATGCTCTAAAAAGTAAAATTCAGCAAGTAATGTTAAAAAATTAGTTTCAGAGCATGGGATTTTTACACTTCCAAATCCATAAATAGGAAAAGTATTGACTCTCGTAACTGAAACTCTTGTGGAAAAATTCTAAAAGCGCGATGACATAAGTCGAATGATGCCACGGATGAAAGATTTTGTGTCGGTCAAAAATGATGATGGAACTCGTTTACATATCTAGAAAAGGTTACAACTATGTAATCTTAATGACTTATACGTTCAATTTACATCAGAAAACGAAGGCCTAAAGATCAGTATTTCTAAATTCACAAAACCTAGACCACGTTATTGTGTTTTAGCAGGAAGAGGTGGCACTCATAATATGATGTCCTGACTCTTCAAGTTCCTATCATTTAGAAGAGTATGAAAACTGTCCGGGTACTGCAAACTTGAAAGCTAACATGGCAGAGGCTTTTTATGAGCATAGCGTTAATAAAGTAGATTTGAAATATGGTTACATACCGACAAATGTACTCTAAAGACTGGTGATGGATACTAATGAATTCCTCGATGATTTATGTGAACGATATTTGGAATTAAAAACTCATCACTTTACTTCAAAGGAGCAATAATCTTTTTTCTAAGACCTGAAACTCCTCAAGCTTCGTTCCAATAGACAAAGAGTGACTTTGAGGAAATCGAAATTTTTCTTCAGTAGGGAAGAAAATTATACATTAGCCACTGAGTTACTGAAAGCCAATTTTAATAAAGCTGTTACGATACCAGGTACAATACATTACCACGCTTTCATTCCTACTCAAGATGGAAAACTTTAACTCGAGAAGTTTTCATCCTCTGAGCATCACGACGTCTTCTCGACTAGCATGAAACAGAATTCGCGAAAAAGACCAGTTGAGAGAACGGTCGAAGAATACTCTGACTGTTCTCTGACTGTTCTCTGACCGTTCTCTGACCTTGCATTATTATGGCTAAGAACGATAAAAAAAACATTTAAAGCATTTCAATTATGATTCTGTTGCGAAATTTGGATTAGAAGGTGTAGGAATAAATACAATAATTTTATTTTCCAGCGATAAAAAGTAGAAAAACATCGTATACCTGTCACTGAAGGCAGTGCAGTAGTTCACAATTGTTGGAACGTCTCCACAATCAAGGTTGACTATTGGTTGGAGTGAAACGCAACTACTTTTGTCTCACTTCTGCAAATGGTGAACCACTGCACTGCGTTTAATGGCAGGTACATGATGCTTTCCTAGTTTTTATCGCTGAAAAATAAAATTATTGTATTTTTTCATACACCTTCTATTCCAAATTTTGCCACGGAGTCATAATTGCATTGTTTTAAATGTTTATTTTGTCGTTCTTAGCTATAATAATGCGAGGTCAGAGAAGACCGTTCTCTCAACCGGGCCCGCTAGGGGTATGAAGAAGTCAAAAAATAGATCGAATCATAGATCGCCTCAAAAGACGCATCGTTTTTACGAGATGGCATCCGACAATTACCAGAAAGATGGAAAAAAGTAGTGGCTAGCGACAAACAGTACTTTGAATCATAAATAGATAATCTCTTCTTAAGAATAAAGCATCAAATTTGGGGGAAAAATAGCGGAAGCAAAGTTTTACAATTAATAGAATCGTAGCAAATGCCGTTGTACTCCAACAGTAATTATAAATAATGCTAATATTTGACTATTACTTTTAAATTTTTGGAAATTCATGTTTATAGGCAAGCTGCAACGAAAAAACAATTGGAGAAACTAAGATCTGAAGATGTAAGTTTTGAGAGTCTATTGGAAGGAAATGATTCAATTTTCACGAATAATCTTCAGGGTCCACTTACTCTTGGAGATGTAGACAAAGGGGCTTCAGATAAATTTGGACCAGGTAATAATTACTACTTTTATTTGATTACAATAAGAACGCAATTTCAAATTTGCATAATCATGCTATCACATTTTTATAAAAGAAGTATTGATGAAATTTTACTTTTAAATATCTGAATTCTAAAGCGATTCTGAAATATGATTTCAGAAACTGGAAAATCATCTAAGGTTCGAGTATCTCAACGTAGAATATATGGAAGTATGTCTGGACGACAAACAGGAATTATTCTTGAAACTAATCATAGCGGGGATTCAATAGATAGCGATAGTGATTTATTGATAGATGGAGATCTAGATGATGATGATGATGATGATGATGAAGATATGCTCCTAAATTCTGTGAATCCATCAGAAATGATCGAATTTGATAATAAATCAAGTCGAGAGAAACATGCAGTCAGCAAAATTGACCACTCCGATGAGGATTTCTAACGCGATCTTTTAATTGACGAGATACCACAATTAAAAGAGTGTAGGATACTTAAAAAATGATATTCCTTCGATGGCAGTAGCAACAATAACAATCGTCAGCAAACATTATTATTTTAATGAAAAAAGTATTTTAGTTTGAAATACACGATTTTCATTTAATAAACAAGGAATCAGCAAAAATAATTATATTATTTTTGCATTTGGAATACTGAGTAATTATTTCTTTACGTCCCTCATATGAAATCCTCCAGCATTATTTCCATTTTTGTATATCTCTTACCTCTTTTTAAAAATGTCAAAATATTGATAAAATTTTAGATTTTTTTTCATCACGTGACAGATTCGGAGATGAGTGCTTCCTGAGCATAGCAGGTTCAAGAGCGCAAGATTTTAAATACCTTTAGATTTTAGAATTTACCTTGGAAACATTATTTCCCAGGTTCGCACATTTTCTTATTCAAAGTAAAAATGGAATAAACAAACATAAAATACCAATAAATGCCGCAATAATAAGTTGCACGTTAATGCTCTAGCGAACTGGGTAAACGCTAGGTTTGCACTAAAACCTAGCGTAAACCTAGCGTAAAGTAGCAATATAACTTATGAAAGCGAAAAAATAAATATTTAACATGTTTGTATTCATATTTAACGTTAAAATTAACTTTAAATGGTAATAGAGATATGCAATAATTTTATTTATTAACGCTAAAATTTTTTAAAATATAATGTCTGTTCTTGAAATCTGCTAATTGCGACTTTATAGGCGCAACGCCTGAGTATTGAGTGCGCGAAATTTGAAAATATAATTAAAGATTGAAAAATGCAAATTTGTCAAATAAATGTAGTGAATAATAAAATTAATGATATTATATATGCTAATGTATTGTAACGTCCCGCGATGTATTTAAATGTAATTAATACGCACAGGCTATGTTTAGTAAAAATCTATGAGAAAATCAATATAGGGGAACCAGGAGTAGGAAAAAGTAAAGGGGCCCTTCTCTTCCAGGAAAATATGAATACATTACATAAAACGCTAACTGTCAATTTGTAAAGAAAAGTATAAAAGAGGCTCACAACAAGAGTGAGCAGTTAATTTTCGTCCAGTTCATCGTCAGTTGAAGCCGTAAAAGTCACCGTGGACTCGTTTTAGATCATTGTAAAGATCTTTAAATTGTGAAATAAAGAAGGATCGTCGCCTTTACGAAACATACTTGTACGGACTTCATCTTCGTTTCTTTTTCACACCTTTTTGGAGCGATCATTTCATTGCAGCCGCACCTATGGGGATCCTTGGTACTACGCACTAACGCCATGTGGATTAACCCGTAAATCAATTCAGGAATTTATGAAGGTAGCGAAATTGTCTCCTTTTCTGTCTTTTTCTTTCTCATGTACCAACTAGCCTGTGCCTTTATTCGTCGACTTCTTGTATTAACATTGTAATTATTTGAACTTTTGTTACCAATTCTAATTATTTTAATAAATTCAATTTGTATTATTTTGATAATTGTTGTGTCTTTTATTGACTTATCCTCATCCCTAAGCGAGGATCATTCGATCCTAGCTTAGAACTAGGAACCTTCGATTAATGTAAGTATTTACGTAGCTGTGACGTAACACACTTCCTTTTTTCTGGTGCATCGGCCGAGAAACACAAGTCAATTGAAAATTTAACACAGTGGTTAATACTAATAATTAATTAAATGAATAAAATATATTATTACAACTTGTACACTTGAAATTCCAATAAACTAGATTTGTTAAATCCCAAAGGGATTTGACCTTGAGGCTAATCTTGATGATTCAATAATCAACTTCTTTCTTTAAAATTTTATAATTTATTTATAAATTATTTATGAATTGTATAGAATAAAATAAAGTTTAAAATCAAACAGGAATCTAACCTTGAGGCTAACCTAAGTGCTTAAGTAACCTATTTTATTTTTAAAATTTTGAAATTGGTATAGAAAAAACACGTATTCAGGTAGATACCTAAATTATTTTTCAAATTATCCATTTTAACAAAAATTACGATAGTAAAAACTTTAGTAGACACTGTGTTTTCAGGAATACATCCAAATTAGATAAATATATAAAATTAGGAAAAGATCCAAGAGGAAAATTTGAAACTTCGAATGTAGTTTATAAGATTTAATTCTTGGATTACTCAAAAACTTATGCAGGCCAAACTGGAAGGATGCTTTTAGTTAGATGTGTTAAACACAAAAAAAAAAGATCAATTTAAATGAAAAATATCATAATGTGGTTACAAAACATGGAATCATTGGTTCAAGTAAATTTGTTTTTCATTCCAATATATGATTCCTTGTTTGTAATGAGCGTATTGTAAATTGAGACAAATATTTTTTTGAAATGAGGAGATATTTTTCGGTAGGATTAAATAATTATTTGCTCGGAAGATGTGATTTACTGTTTAAAATGGACAAGTAGTAAAATGTATTGAGTAATAATGGAAGCAAAGAACGATAATATTGCCTATGGCAAGCTAGAAATTTGTGTCAAAAAGAGGTTATTGATATTGTCACGTCCTGTGACCCTTTCTTATTAAGGTTGAATGTAAGTCCCATCCCCGTAGAAATAGTAGAGTCCCGTGGGGCGCCGTCGAGCTATGCTGTTTTGAAAAAATTTCATGGGCTCGCATGGTGAACATTTTAGTGCGCTACTGGCTTAGAATTCGTAGTATGTGTGTACACGTGTAGTCACCAATGCTATGTCAGCGGCCGACTCGTAGATTGTGCAACACTGCAATTTGAACCTAACTGTGATATGCGTTTGAGTAGCTGGATGTCAAAGATTATTGTTACAAATTAAAATGTGAATAGTGCCTATCAACTGCTAATTTACATGTTAAAATAGTCAACTTTGACATTAAATTTCTCTGCATCGGTACGGTTGCAAAATTTGAAATTAATTTAGCATATGAATAACACAGGTCTGCAAATAATGGGTTTGTATTTGTTGTTGAAAAGCTATGAGTCGTTTTCGGAGTAATTTTTGACGTAGAATCCGAATCTGGAATCAGAATCGGCCTATCACGTCAGGATTTTGAGATATTTGAGGTTATGTGGTCGAAAAATGGGGTTTTTCGCTACTTTTGAGGTTATGAACAGGGCGCAAGAATTTTTTTTGGTTTTTTTCTCAGATGTTATCATTTAGCACTACTCTTTCCCTTCAAAATGAGCTATTAAACAGTCACTAACAATTTTTTTTCACAAAGATACGGCCATATCAAGTTTTGGCATTTATCCGAACAACCTTATGGGCATTCACAATGACTCTTTGGTGCATACCATTTTGCATTCGAAAATTTATCTTGAAAATTTGTGGTTGCGAGTTTTGATGGTCTGTGAATAAGAATTTACAGTCAGAAAATTGACATTTCCATTTCTAAGATGGCGGATTCAAAATAGCGGATCGAAATTTACGAAATTAAACGATTTCGCTCTCTAAAAACTCTTACTCAGGGGTTTCCGAATTGCTGATTACGAAAATGGGGTCGCAAGATTGACATTTTAATTTACAAGATGGCCGGCCATTTTAAAATAACGAACGGAAATTTATGGGGAAAACAATATTGGTCTCTAAAATTTTGTACTTGAGAGTTTTTTGAGTCACTGAGTACGAATGCATGTGTACATATGCGAAGTTTTTTCTGTGTATTACGAAGGTCAACTTTCATTAGTCAATTTACTGGTCTAGCATAAACAACCTTAAATTTCTCAGGGTCCGAACATTTTTACAGAGCGACATCGTTTAATTTCGCAAATTTCGATCCACCAGTTTGAATCCGCCATCTTAGAAATGGTAATGTCAATTTTCTGACTGTAAATTCTTATGCACAGACCATAAAAACTCGCAACCACAAATTTTCAAGATAAATTTTCGAATGCAAAATGGTATGCACCAAAGAGTCATTGTGAATGCTCATAAGGTTGTTCGGATAAATGTCAAAACTTGATATGGCCGTATCTTTGTGAAAAAAAATTGTTAGTGACTGTTTAATAGCTCATTTTGAAGGGAAAGAGTAGTGTTAAATGATAACATTTGAGAAAAAAACCAAAAAAAATCTTGCGCCCTGTTCGTAACCTCAGAAGTAGCGAAAAACCCCATTTTTCGACCACATAACCTCAAATATCTCAAAATCCTGACGTGATAGGCTGATTCTGATTCCAGATTCGGATTCTACGTCAAAAATTACTCCGGAAATGACCCATAGCTTTTCAACAACAAAACCTTGCAGACCTGCGTAATTATTCTATTTAAATATCAGCTCCTTTTTTAAAAAATTCTACCAGAGATCGATTTTTTTACATACAACCTTAATACTAACCTACACTCATAAACGTTAATATTGAAACTGTGTATGAACTTGAATGTGACATTGACAATTGACGTATGTAACCAAATTATTTAAGAAATAATGAGAATCGACTAAAAAGAATCTACAGAGAGGAGAAATCAAAAAGTACTGTAAAAGAAAACATAGAAGTGAACACGGAAGATAGTATTCAGAGTCGCCAAGTAAAAAATCAATCTCCACCCTCACCGCAACTGGAGATACACAATAGAGAATGCACCGCGGGATGTCATCGCACCCCAACTTTACGAGGGTCATTTGGAAGCAACAAGTAGAGTCCAGGAATGCGGGACGTATTGATTTAAAATACACGACCGATTTACGAAACTTCCGACGCAGACTCAGTAAAGGATAAAACCTAGACGCAGACTCCAAGGGTGATCCCTATCATTTAACACTGCATGGAAGGCGCCGTACCAATAAAGCTACAAAAAAGCTATAAAAAGGGCAGTAAAAGAAATTGAATTTAGGGATCAACAAAAATAAGGTACCAGAATTCTTAATAAACCGAAATGGAAATTCGTGTACATACTGAACCCAATTCAAGAAATCGTGTCATATACACGGATTGACAGCACGTCTGCCTAGAGAAAAAACAACTAAACTAACAACGAATGAAATTTATTCAAATTAGGAAATATCAAAGGGGGCCAAGTTCCAGAAAAACAAAGTCGTAAAATAGAGTGAAATGACCAACCTCCAGGATATTTAAGCAGCCTGATTCCAAGGAGAGGCGGGCAGTACTTCAGTTCCAGTTTGACTTCTGACTTGGAAGGTCCAACAGCGCGTGACAAGTTCCGGCCACTTATTCGTCTTCAGTTCCAGTCAGACTTTTGCCCGGAAGGTATCACCTTGCGAGGAGTTCGTTCCCGTTCTCAGTCAGCTATTCGAAAGACTGCATCCCTTGTTTCGAGTTAGTTCAAATTATAAATCAAACAGGTAAGTAACAAGGACGTTACATATCTATTTTAATTTTTTGGTGCATCGGCTGGGAAACTGATAAAACAATAATAAAAAAAGAAATTGTTAATATAATAAAAGGAATTAATTGAATATATTTAGTAACTTTTTAATGAAATTTTTTTTGATATTCTATTGTATCAAATATGTGAAAATCCCTTCCCTATTAGAAATTAGAAAGTGTTTAAACTTAAGTGATTAAATAATTTTGTGAATAATATTCGTTGGTATACTTCGCGTGCTCGCAAGCTCTGCCATCGTTAATAAAATAAATCGTGTGACGTGGTAAAATTTACCCGTCACTTGAAAAGATTTTTTTTCTTAAACTCACCGGTATGACAGGTGGGGTTATGTCCCGGGAAAAAAGTCGTATGACGAGAGACCGCACTTCGTGGCTACCCCAGAGCACTCGAAAACACTAATCACGCACTACCCGCACATACGCTTCCTGTCCCGTCTGTTCCATACACGACAAGAGGACAACGGCACCAAAGGACAGCGGCGTTGGAGATGCGGCACGACTAGCTTTCGAGCAGAAGTAAACAGTAGTCGCCATGACGACTTACGATCCTCGATATATCAATGCTTCGATTATCGCCGCCATCGATCACTGGAGAGCGACGCACAGGACGATCAGCTGCCACCACGTGACCCGGAAGACGTATTCTGGGGCACATAGACTTTAGGACGTGATATCTAGCATTTTAGACATTCGAGATACTAAACTTATGTTGTATAATATTAATGAACACTAATTACAATAGAGCCAATGTATTACACGTGCTGCTCGCCGCAAAAGAGAGAACCGCGTGTTTGTAAAAATTATGTGCCGAAGGCAACTACTACGCTACGCACGGGTTGCCTGGTCGTCTAATACAAATGTGACCTGTTTCCGGGTTCGCGATTGGGTCACGCGTTTAATTCGTGGGGCGGGTCGGGAACTTTGCTAGCGTCGCGACTTCCTTAATCTCTCTTGTTCTGCGACTCTCAGTGAAAGCTGCTACAGTTTTGTCTCCCGAGGAAGATTTTGAGGGTTTTATTTTTTTTTTTTATTGCACCAACCACAAATGGAAGGCGAATTTATATTGCGATTTGTGCTGGAACTGCATGACGTCATACAGGTAGTGTGATCTCAGTTTTCTCTAAACTTTCTTTTGGCAAGTGGCTAGGAATTCCGAGTAAATTGACATCATTGACTCTAACGCTTTGTGGCGTCTGGCACCCACGCCGAGACCACTTCGCCTCTCTCTTGTATTCGCGAGTGCTCTCTTTTGTATTTATACCTGGTTTATTAATTAACCTCACTTTTTCATGTGGTAGTAACGGGTTGATCATTGATTAAAATTTCTATTAAATTATTGCAATCAGAATTGGAGTCTATTTACATGGAAACGACAAACACAAACAATCCCTATAAAAATAATAATAAAATTACGTATATGAACCAGTTTTTAACAGTAACTGATTTAAAAAGCAAAAAAGACAAAGAGAAAGTAATATTTTGTATATTATGATACAATAAATGTCCAAAAAACATACCTTTAAACGCCCCCGAGTGGGAAGAAATATAGACGAATTTAAATTGCCAAGTTGCGAGATACGGGAAATAAAAAACGACATCGAATTCTCAGATATTAGATAACAGTTATTAGAAAAAAGAAGCAAATTTATAACAAATAAACTTTCTCAGAAATGAACCTAAATCAAAAATACAAAAACCGAAACTCTGGAAAAAGTTCTCGAACCAAAAATTTTTTTTGAATTAATATTAACCGAAAATAAAATTTCACAAAATCTATCCCCACTTATCGAAATTTTGCATATATCTTCGGACTCAGAAATTGAAGTGAACTTAAGTGATTTTATCTCTGATAAGTTAAACCTCTCAAATGTCGAAATTTTCAATAGATTATCAGATTCAGGATCTGAAACAGAAACAGAGGAACCTATTGTTAAGTACAATACTCGCAAAAATTGTTTGCCAAAAATAACAGAAATTCGTAGCTTATGGAAAAATAAAGTTAAATTGGTCAAAGTGTTACGTACGAATAATTAACTTTGAAATATTAAATTAAAACATCAAATTTAAATACTCATTCGGTTGAGGCTCCAAACTGCCAAATTTCAATTTAGTAAATAGAAATTAAATAAATCAAAATTTGTTTATTTATTGGGATCTTCATTGCCCTCTTCTCTGACTGAGGAGGCTATACCCTGTATACAAAAACCTTTTTGGAAAACTAAATAAAGCGGTGAAAATAAAGGCAATAAAATTATTCCCAGTTCTTGAATTTATTTGGTTTCACAAAAGTAAGCAAAACAAATATATATATATATGTCTTAACTGGAACGATACCTGCTAATCCTTACAGTGAGTTTTTTTTATATCTACCAGTCCTGAAAGAGTGTGAGAGAGGGAGATTTATTCCTGGACTCTCTTCTTCGTCTTTGAGGTGAGCAAGAGGTTTTTTCTCTTTACTGTTGTTCGAAATCACAACTTGAGTCCTATTTGCGAGTCGCGCATAGCACACGCGCACACAAATACTGTTTTCGCCACTTTCTGTTAGGTTTAATAAGAGAAAATAACAGTTGGCTTTGAACCAGAAAAGGGTTCAGTGCTTTTAAACTCGCCCTTTTCGCCGCTAGAATTTTCCTTTTAAATCTAATTCAAATATTTTAAGAAAAATTATCATCACCGTTTTGAGATTCGGTAGTATTAATTTTTCCGCGATTTCGCGCACCTTTTTGCCGTTTTTGTTTAAACGAATTGGACTATAAAATAGTCCGCCGAAGAAAGATATATTAAAAATTTTTTTTGTATATTTCAATATATCTTATATATATTGCTTCCGTCCAGATCAAGGCTTTTGTCTTTTACGTACGCCCGACACGATTCCAAAAATAAATATATCGTTAGATAAAGTTTTACGGTTTTAATCAACTAACGAGGATCTAGGAACTGTCGATCTAGACCGCAGACGAGCACGATAAAAGAAAAATGTTTTCTTTATTATTTTAAGGTCGAAATCCGGTCAAGACACTCAGAAGACTGCGAATTTGATTTTGCCTTGATCCGTTTAACTAGTTTATCGCGAGGTGAGCATGGTAGGGTTTTTTGATAATTAAGGAATTAATGATTGGACAAAGGTAGTAATAGCAGGGAGGATTTAGGAATTTGCACAAATGCTGATGTGGTTATTGCGCCATTTGCTGATTTTTAGAATGCAATTATTTCTCCCCTGTTTCTACACCTATCGTGAGAAAGGAAATTAGCCATTGTAATGCAATCAGGTTACGAACGCTGAAAAGTGTGCTTTTAATTCCATCAAGCTGTGAGATAATCTACAATGTCAAGTTTTGTAGTATAGTACATAAGAAGAAGAGTCCTACTCTAACAGGTTCACTACCTAAGGCAAAACAATATAGATAATACAATAAAAAAAAATGTTTTAGCGGTAAATCTATTTTAGATTTGAGTTTTTTTTCGGCCATGTTCTATGACCGCTTTAATCTAGACCTCGATTGAGTTCTTATCCTGGTTGAAGAGCCTGAGATGGCAGTTGAATTACGGATGTATTCGCTGGTCGTTCCCTTGGTGGTGCAGCAGGTATGACTGTGCGGCTGGAAGTACCTGTCTCAGTAGTGGTTTGTGGCAGAGAGTTCCGTGCGGGGGTTGGTTCCTGTTCTTCCTTGATGTTAATGGTACTGAGGTCGACACATTGATCAGCTCTCGTCCCTAGTGAGTGTCGTTGATTGCATTTGATCATTAGTTTTGAAATCCTGGGGAAGAGGATGTATATAAGTAGTCCAATAGATATGAAGCCTAGTCCGAGGTAGGATCCGTGGATCATCCTTATTTGGCTGTTTCCTGCTCGTCGGATCAGGCTGGAGTCATACAGTTGTTGTTCTAGATGCTCCAAGGATCTGTCGTTAATTTCAAAGACCTTGTCCCCAGGCGATGTCTCCTTCGCCTGAGCAGACATTGATTTTCTTGTAGGTATGTATCCTTGAAACTCTTGTAGAGCTGGTGACAGCGCAGAGATTTTCAGGTGAAGCAGTGGGGCGTAGATCATTTCGGTTTCTCCTTTCCGGTTGGTGGTACCTGGGAGTGTCCTTTCCTTTATTCTAAGGTCGCATCCTGGAGCCAGTTGGATTATGCCGGTTCCTTTTAATGTGATTTGGTTGTTGGCCTGATTAGAACAGGTTGTTATAGCGATGGCCGGCTCTTGGAGAGAGTACAACCATCCGCCTAGGCTTTCTATTAAACTCCAATCAAACTGGTTTTCATGTGTCACTTGAATGTTACAAATTTGGAAGGTGGATAGCGATGGATTTAGCAAAAGCTCTGCTTCGCAAGTTCTGAATTTTCCATTCTCGTTGACGGGTAAATTTTCTTCACAAATCTTATAAGCTGGTAGTTCGGTACATGGCGCAGCATCCCGGTGGTTCATTAGAACATAAGTCCTCTGCGATTCTTCTACGGCGATGTGGGAGAATTTAGATAGAATATATGCCTTCCCGGAGTTGTTTCCTAAGATGTCCTGGGGCACTGGAAGTGGATGTAGTTGATACATCAGATGGTTAGCTCTTCCCATTAATGGTATATCCAGCAGTATTTTAAGGACTCCTCCCTGGTATAATGAGGTGACGGTAGATACGCTGGTCAGTTCCTCGATGTCCACTATAGGTCCAGATATTGGGAAGGACAGCTCTGGGCGATGGTCCTGGATGTCTCGGTAAATTAGTTCCAGTTGGCTGGGAGTCAATAGTCCTGGGTGCATTTGTTTTTGTCTTGCGTCGTGAAGGACATTCAGGATTTTGTCGGTTGCTCTTGTGTATTCCTCTACAGCTGCTTCGTTCCCTCGCAGGACACGAGTTAAGGCTTCAGTGTATTTAAGCTCAGTGATCTTCCTGGTGGCCTGACCAAGTTCTTGATTAAGATTGGCGAGATGGTTCTTGAGCGATTTGAGTTTTTCCTGATACTGTTGTGCTTGGTTGTTGTGCATCTCCTCTAGTTGGGACCTGACCAAGTGGGTCTGTTGCCCTACTAGGTGCGAAATGTTGGTCTGAGCTTTATTTCACTGATGGATTTTTGCCTCAATGAGCTGACCATCGTCATAGGTTAGGAGTCCAGCTACGGTTCCAATGATTCCGCCTAGGAACCCTAGTAGTGGAGTTGCTCTTCGTCTTCGCTTTGCTTTGGGTAAACGAGAGAGGAGGATCTTTTCGGCTCGTTGTTGCATCATTGTTGTCTCTCTCATGAGTTTTCCTCGGAGCCTTTCGGCTAGGTTGACCTTGGATCCAAGAGCATGACTTGCGATGACTTGATGGCAGTGTTCTTCGTACTCAGGGTGGCAATGTGCGGCTAAGTGATTCATATTATGTTTATAGGATGATAGTAAGTAGGCTCTGGATTTTAATGATGTCCATGAAGATGGTGATCCTCCAGGTACTGGTCGTCCACCTTACGGTCCCCAGATATTCATAGTACACTCCCGTACTATTGTTCAGTGGGGTAATCCGATACGTGGCTTCTGGGTGTTTCTGGCTGGTGACAAGAAGAGGTAACAGAAAGGCAACCCATCGATATCCCATCATTGTCATTGAATTTTGGAATCTGTAAAGGAGGAGCATTAGATTGTCTCTTCACGACTGGGTGAGCACTATCTCGAGATAGGATATGCATTTTATACTTCTAAGAAGACTGGGGCTCTGTCTAGCTTCCCATGTAGATGAAAAAAAAATTATGATAACCGTTTTTTTTCAGGTTGCGCTGGAGATCTAGTAATGCATATTCTTTCTCGGATTTTCTTTCCTTAGTCGTAATGTTCCTAGCAGTGAGCAAGCAAGAGTTTATCCTTGTGCTTCATGATCCTTTCGCCGTCTTCTGTTTCCAGAATAACATTATTATTTTCTGTGAAACCGGCGATGGCGTATGGTGATACCTTCTCGAATGGTTCATCAGGACTGTCAGTGATGAGCATTGGTTCACGGGTACGAGCTCGGACGAGTTTTTATTCAAGGCAACTTCTGCAGCCTCGGATGAACTCACTGATTTCGTTCCGTAAACCAGGCCATTTATATCGCTCTCTGATACGGCGGTAAGTTTTCGTAATGCCCTTATGGCCACCTATAAGGCTGCCATGATATTCGGCGATAATTTTGGGTTGCATTTCTACGGGTAGAACTTCGATTTTTCCGTGGCAGAGCGGAATGGTGATGTTACCACCCTGGAATATTTCTACCACTAGTTCCGTCATTTTATTTTGCGGTAACGATCCCATGAAATCCCATGGCAAATCTCCATGAATTTTCCATACGGCAGATGGTCTGACTATCCTTTTCTAAAGCTGTTCGAAGGTTCCTTAATCCTTGCCCCACATCCTTCCAGTCGATATTGTCGACATGTCGTCTTTTTATGACAACGCAATATGTCTTATGTCGGGCGTGCGGAGTGACAAGGACTTGTCCCTTCTTAGGGCGGCATCCCCAGAGGTCTTGTAGGTCAAAAAGCTCGGTATCCACAAGAAGTTTCGCTATGGGGTTCGTAGGCTCGCAATCTTTGGATATAAAGTGAGCATAATTGTCGTGTCTGAAAGTTAAAGGTTCTGTCCATTGGTGGATAACATTAGGTTCATCTGTGCAGATGCTAATTGGTTTTTGGTCCGATAGAGGTAGGTGCGTCGTCCACATACGGTATCTTGACGTCAATGATGAAGCTAGGATGGGATATGGGACATTTGACGGGTTCGTGAAATGGTTCCATTTGTTCCAGTCTTCTGACCTTGTGAAGGGCGTTGATCTAGCTCCTGGCGTCGCAGGGGCTGCTGGTGGCATGAGCAACGATCTTCGGGGGGGCTGTTTCCCAATTATTGAGGACTCTGAGGAAGATTCGACCTCCTCAGGAGCATCCTTAAATCGGACAATTTTTGCTTGGCTTTTAGAGGAACTGGGTGCGATTTCCTGAACTTGTGGTGTGCATGTTTCCTTGCTTATTTCCTTTTCGTATTTTTCCAAAAAGTTCTTCACTCTATTGGAGAACTCGACGTCTTCATATTCTCCACAGGGATCGAGAGCTTCTGAGTTTTCCAGAAGCTCTCGTTCTTCGTCGCCTTCGGAGACATAGGTGCACGGAGGTCGATGATCGTCCTGCATTTTTCATGATCCCACCATAGAGACTCATGAACGATGTTGGAGCTCTCGAGCCCTCGGTTTTCCATCGATGTATCCAGCTTTGAGAAAGATTTTTGCAGATCTTCTCTTAACTTGTTCTGTGGTTCGCGTTGCCTGGGGATATCCTCATCGGTTTCGTTGCTGCCTTCACTGTCCAGTGGTTGTGGGAGGACATCAATGATAATTTGTTCGGGAGCTGACTTCTCCTTTGTTGTCGATAGACGGTAAGGCTTCAATCCCCTCTCTAACTAGCTTATCGGCCATTTCGTTTCCTGTGATTCCTTTGTGGCTTGGGACACGTTCCCAACTTACGTCCGAGGGTTCCAGGGCTGTTTTCATCATTTCAAACTCGGATCGATTCCTAACTGGTTGATTCTCGTACATTTTCCAGTCGTTTGCCTCCCATCTTGGAATCCATTCTGTGGTACTGTTTACTAGAAACTTGGAATCAGTCTTTATCCTCAGATTTTTGATGTCAGACTCGTTAGCCTGTTGAACTGCTACGGTTGCTGCTCCAATCTCTGCTGAGTTGTTTGTTTGACGTCCCTGGGAGGGGCGTGATATATTTAGCGGATTGTTGGGTCCAAACCAGACTCCTATTCCTGCCATTGGTTCACCACGTCCATTGTAACTGCACGCTCCGTCGGCGTAAACATCTATGTAAGTGTCCTGTAATGGGTCTGACCAAGGGCTTGGACCTGGAAGTCTAGGGGGTGCACTTTTAGGGGCAGTGTTGTCCGTTTTTGCTGCTAGAGTTGGCTTTAAGTTCGGTAAAACACTACGGGATTCGCGAAACACTGGGGGGTTGGAGTCGTCACTATCCTCGTCATCTGACGATGGATCCCTAGAAGAGTTTTCGTTTAACACCGGGGCTCACTAATTCCTCCTCGTCTCAAAAGTCTTTTACCAATGCAACTTTCGTCAAGATTGGTTACTTTCGGTTCCCCTTGGGGTTTGTGAGCTGCTTGGGGATTTTCGGGAGCCGAAAAGTTCCGGCTGAGATGGGCGGTAGTGGAGGAATTGTGGGTTTAGTCCTTACTGCGTTGAAGGGGATGAATCGGGGTACATAAGGTTTTCCTTTGTTCGCGAATTTTACACCAGATCCCGAAGTGGGTTGGTTCCTTGTCTGAATGGGTTTCCTCGTTTGAGTTATGCGTCCAGTAGAATCTGAGGGCTTTTGACTGGTGGAGGAAGGTTCACTCCGACTAGGTTCTGCCCCCGATGCTCCGGAACGCGTTATTACTAATATCTTTCGGATGTCTGGAAGTTCTGATGTGGAGCTCTTAATGTCTTTAGAGTTGTTTTGCGGGGAAGGAGATTTGTAGGATTTATTGGAATCGTCAGAATCGTAGGAGTCAGTTGAGTCTGTAGATTCTGAGTATTGTTCATTAGCCACAGGGTTTCCTGACAAGGCTTCAACACCTCTATTCAGTTTCCCTTGTTTATATTCAAACTTATATTGGTAATACTGGAGTCTAAGTCGCCATCGCAGCAAACTTGCTCCTGGATTATTAATATAAGTCATCCAGTGAACGGGTTCGTAGTCGCAGGCCAGCACGAACTCCCTTCCATACAAATATGGGCAAAAGTTCGTGACAGCATACAACACCGCTTTCTGCTTTCGAGTAGTTCTGTTCCAGGAATTTATCACCTTGGAAAAGTAGGCGATGGGAATTTCTACTCCATCCTTTTCTTGGGTTAACATAGCCCCGACAGCATGCTCAGAGGCATTTGTGATTAGCTTAAAGGGCTTGTTAAAGTCGGGGTATTGAAGCACGGGTTCGTTGCAGAGGTATCTGCGTATTCTTCGGAAGCTTTTCCGTTGCGAGCGTCCCCATTCCCATTTTGTGTCCTTCTTCAGGAGATTGGACAAGGGTTTCGCTAGCTTTGCGTAGTCTCTTATAAATCTCCTATAGTATCCTGAGAGGCCTAGGAATTGCCGTATAGCCCGAACTGTCCTCGGTTGTCGGAAATTTCTAATAGCGGCTATCTTAGCAGGGTTAGGTTTGACTCTATCACGGCCGATCATATGGCCTAGATAAGCTACCTCGGTGCGTTAGAATTCGCATTTGTCCGGTTGAAGCTTTAGATGCGCCTATCTCAGTCTATTGAACAATCTTCTCGCTTTTGCGTCGTGTTCCTCTAAGGTTTCTGAATAAATAACAATGTCATCCAGATAGACAAAAACTTCGGTCCCATGCATGTCCTTCAAAACGACGTCCATGAGGCGTTGGAAGGTAGCACGAGCATTTATAATCCCCGCTGTTGTATTGTCTTTCAGTTTGCAGAATGAGCTGGTCTCTCGCATCGTGAGGATACCTATATTGTTTCTTGGCAATCACTTCGTTAGCCATTGTTGGAATTCGGTGCTAAATCAGATGAGTTAGTTCGTTGCCACGTCCGAGCGACGAACCTTTTGGAAGTTTAAATTCTCCGGATGCCCCGGTGAAGTTGATCTAGGAGGTGTCATGGTTCCTGGCGACCTACTATACCCGCGCCATGGTTGATTACTCCCGGGTCCGTTTCTATTCGGGGGTTCAGAAGGGTACTGCGGCATAGGTGGAAGGGGTGGGTATGAGTAGGAGTATTGGTAGGTTAGAGGGTATGGTGAGGGATAAGAGTAGGGGAACTGTGGTGGGTATGAAGGATACTGTGGCGGGTATTGATGAAATGGTTGATGTGGAGGTGTTGGATTGCGTGGGTTGGGGACTTCTGGTGCAATCTCGCCTTTTGTCCTTTCAGCCTTATCTGGTTTAACCATCTGTCTGGTATAAGGGCTAGATGATCGCGCGCGTTCTGGGATTTTCTCGTTTTGCCGCATGATGTGATAAGATGACGCGGAGGGCCTTAGTCTTTTCGTTTGCATTAGTCTTTCTTCTATGTGGTGGGCGTGTTCGAGGGCTTCACTAAGGTCCTTCGGATTTCTGGTGTCCACGAAGGTAGACATTTCGTCCGGGAGACCCTCAATAAAGGCGTCTAGTGCACAATCCACTACCGGTTTCATCATGATGGTACTCTGAGTTATCTCATGAGTAGTACCAGCATAATGAACCGGCGTATATTTATCCTCGATCGCGCGTTTTGCCCAACTCAGCAAACCCTGTACTCGGTCGTAATAGTCGCTTACGGTTTCCGTTTGTTTCATCCGTAGGTTCACGATAGACTCGAAGTACCATTGATATTTCTTCGAAGGGGCGAAACATTTTTTTAAATGTGCCATTAAGTCGTTTACCCGATTAAATCTTTTGTCCCTAACGCTTTCTCGCGCGACACCCTTGAGGTTACTTAAAACAACTTTTATGAGACCTGGTTCCGTGGATTCCGTAATGTATACTGCGCCGTTTGCGATGTCCTGTGAAAATTCCTTCAGTGGAAGATTTTTACCGTCAAATTGTGGTATGTGATAGGTGCTTTATTGAAGAGTCATGCACTCTAATACCGAGACCATAGCCGCACTAGATATCTAAATTCATTGATTGATTAGGAGGCGCGATATTAGGGTTGGGTCCGGATAATGAATTAGTGATATTCGGGTATGCTTCAGTACTTGATTCGTCAGGGTCGTTACCGATTGGCTCCCTAAAATTACGGGTTCGATTGTCGTTTGACATTTAAAAATGTGCAGAAGATCCGGAAAATTCGACGTGAATTTTTGAAAGGTTGTAAATGTTTATTTTTAAATAGGTTTTTGTGTTCCTATGGGTGGGCACACTTATGAGTATAGTGATATGCTTATGATAGAATATATATACACAGACACATATGCACACACACAAAAACAATATACAGAAGAAAAAAAAAATGTATTTGAAAGTGGCCTGTTATTAGAACTGGAAATCTTCAGCTTGTAATGAACTTTGGTTCTTTTATTATTATTTTAGCCGAGGCAATTTCGAGAGACTCAAAATCTTGTCCTCACTAGGAGCGAAAAAAAAAGAGAAAGGGTGACTTTGAACCTTGTCTGACGTCTTAAAATTCAACGGTGCAAGAGTCGGATTACTCTGACATTTGTTCAGTTTCTGATTCTGAGTCAATTATGATAGTTTCAGCGTCAGAAATTTCGTTCTCCGAAATACCCCTATTTTGGGCCCTATCGATATTTACTTGATAATTTCAAGTGGGGGGGGGGTGATTCTCCTCTCTATAAGCTTGCCTTCGTTGCTCAAGGGCCTCACTGATTTCCAAATCTATTATTGTAATTTGAGGGACTTCGCGCGTGATTTCAGGTGCAGGCACTTTTGTCCGTCGCTCAGGTAAGACCGCACACACTGGAATGTTTCTTTCGACAGGAAATACTAGATTTTGATACAGTGATGAGTATTTAGGTGTGCCTTGATGTTTTTTACCAGAACGTTTTCCCCTTTTGGGTGGTTCCCGAAGAGTGGGATTTTTTTTGACAGGACATAGACGTCTCACGTACGTACCACAGAGCGGAAGAATTTTTCAGAAGATTCAAATCAAAAGGGAAATTCTGATTTGAATTTTCCTCTCCTGACTCTATGGAAAAAGGGGAATAATTAATTCAAACGCTCAACGTTGGCAACAGAGCCTATGTCTCACGTACACACTACAGAGCGAAAGAACCACGAGAATTTTGATTGATTAAAAACTCAATAAAATTCAATACTTGGACGTAGACGCTTTTTGAGACTCTCGTTTCGCCTGCTGGAATTTCTTTAAGTTAATTTCTGCCTTATCGAGCAGATTTTCGAAAAAACTGAAAATTCGTCAAAATTATTTATCTCTCTGATTTCGAATTCCTGCGGGTTGAAAGTTTGGGTTGGAGCCTCGGGTGTTGTGCTGCTAAGAGCTTGTCCAGAATAACGAGAAGTCACTCTCACTTCATCCAACCTCTGGTCAAATTTTTCTCTTGCTTGTCGACCCGCATGCGATCTATGTTTGCGCTTGCAATCTTGATTAGTGATAGATGGGGTCATATTGAAGAGTCCAGGAGGAAAATTTGAATTCAAAAGATAGTGATAACAAAAATTGAAGCTTAAAATTCAGTCTCTCTGCTAAAGAGCACAAGAGCTTGAATTTCAGAATTGGATTTCTGCTAAAGAGCACAAAAGTGAATTCTCAAAAACTCAATTTTTTTTGGGAGAGAAGGGATTATTTTCTTTCTGTCGAATTAAGGCTTTCTGCTTGAGAGCACAAATGCAAATTCTCAAAAACTCAATTTTTGGAAGAGGAAAGGATTTTTTTATTTTTGGAAAGAAGAGTTAATTTAAAACAAGAAATTGCAAGTGGCTAGTGAGTGTGACTCCGCAACGTGTAACGTGGCTGGGTACAGCGCGAGACAAAAATATCCCACCGCTGCCACCATCAGTTTGGTACGTTCGAATAATTAACTTCGAAATATTAAATTAAAACATCAAATTTAAATACTCATTCGGTTGAGGCTCCTAACTGCCAAATTTCAATTTAGTAAATAGAAATTAAATAAATCAAAATTTGTTTATTTATTGGGATCGTGATTGCCCTCTCCTCTGACTGAGGAGGCTATACCCTGTATACAAAAACCTTTTTGGAAAACTAAATAAAGCGGTGAAAATAAAGGCAATAAAATTATTCCCAGTTCTTGAATTTATTTGGTTTCATAAAAGTAAGCAAAACAAATATATATATATATATATATATATATATATATATATATATATATATGTCTTAACTGGAACGATACCTGCTAATCCTTACAGTGAGTTTTTCCTATATCTACCAGTCTTGCAAGAGTGTGAGAGAGGGAGATTTATTCCTGGGCTCTCATATTCGTCCTTGACTGGGCAGGAGGTTTTTTCTCTTTACTGTTGTTCGAAATCACAACTTGAGTCCTATTTGCGAGTCGCGCATAGCACACGCGCACACAAATACTGTTTTCCCCACTTTCTGTTAGGTTTAATAAGAGAAAATAACGGTTGGCTTTGAACCAGAAAAGGATTGAGTGCTTTTAAACTCGCCCTTTTCGCCGCTAGAATTTTCCTATTAAATCTAATTCAAATATTTTAAGAAAAATTATCATCACCGTTTTGAGATTCGGTAGTATTAATTTTTCCGCGAATTCGCGCACCTTTTTGCCGTTTTTGTTTAAACGAATTGGACTATAAAATAGTCCGCCGAAGAAAGATATATTAAAAATTTTTTTTGTATATTTCAATATATCTTATATATATTGCTTCCGTCCAGATGAAGGCTTTTGTCTTTTACGTCCGCCCGACACGATTCCAAAACTAAATATTTCGTTAGATAAAGTTTTACGGTTTTAATCAACTAACGAGGATCTAGGAACTGTCGATCTAGACCGCAGACGGGCACGATAAAAGAAAAATGTTTTCTTTATTATTCTAAGGTCTGAATCCGGTCAAGACACTCAGAAGACTGTGAATTTGATTTTGCCTTGATCCGTTTAACTAGTTCATCGCGAGGTGAGCATTGTAGGGTTTATTGATAATTAAGGAATTAATGATTGCGTAGAGGTAATAATGGCAGGGAGGATTTAGGAATTTGCACAAATGCTGATGTTGTTATTGCGCGATTTGCTGATTTTTAGAATGCAGTTATTTCTCCCCTCTTTCTGCACCTTTCGTGAGAAAGGAAATGTGCTCATCAATGTTTAGTATTTGATGCATGGTCATCAAATTGTAGAAACAATTTTAGTTTCCAATATATTTTAGAGTAAATCGAAATATATATATTCAATTAGTCTGGGCTTATAATCTTTAAGTGGATTAAAGCTTTAACATAATTATTTAAGTATTCAGATGAGCGTTGGGTTTTAGTTACAAAAAGCACGTGGCTTTTATGGCGGGAGATCAGGTGGCTAAAGCATTTGAGCAAGGATAGATGTATGAGGGGGAGATGCAATTATTAGATAAATGCTAGCCTTGCGATGCACAGGAGAGCACATCAAGATTTCCTGAAAGACACCGATATATTGGGCATGTGCATAGGTGAACGAAAGGAGGAATTGACAAAGGGCTTCCTCTTCTATTCGTACATTCTATCGCGAGTCTGCTATTGATCATTCTTTTTTCTATTCTATTCTTTCTCCGCTCATCCTAGTTCTTATATCATCGCTCTCACTTTATACTTATTCTTCGGTTTTCTCTCATTTCATACCTTTATATTTCATAGCGATGGAGTGCCTATGCACTCTCCTATCAATTGATCTAGTTTATAAAACATTAATGCACCTGAAAAACATAAGGGTGAACTCTTCTTACCTTCAAAAGTTTTATTACTTGAACGTATTTAAATAACTGTAAAAATTAATTCAGAAATTACTGTACGTCTCGAGACCAGCTCGTATGACCAGAAATACTGAGTTGCATTAGCCATTGGAATGCAATCAGGTTACGAACGCTCAAAAGTGTGCATTTAATTCACTTCTAAAAGCAATCGATATTCTATAAATTAGATTTTGCACATTAATAAAAACATTTTCCAAAAAATATTGCACACTTTAGACCGCCCGTAACAAAAGATCACTTGAAAAAAAAGTTATAAGATCAAACACACTAATAAATCATTTAAACCTGAATCCGTATCACCACTGACCCGGATTTCTCTTAACGTCCAAACAAAAGCACAATTAAAAATTTCAAGGATTCGAAGCTAATCGAATCCTCAAAACACAATAAAACTCAACCAAATTTGGACCAAAATCACCACACCTCAACAGAACACTAGAAAACACACCGTGAGAAAAACAAACAAAGAAGGAGGTAAGAAAGAAGAAAGCAACCTTCCAAAACCCCTTCCTTCTTTTTCTTTCCCTGGTCCTCTTTTGTTTTTATTACCCACCAGCATTTACATAAATAAATTTTAAATTATTGCCGACGTTTCGGTGCTCTTCCAGCACCCTCTTCAGAGCTGTAACACTACAAGAAAAAAAAAAAATTATTTAAATAAAATTATCTCCTATCACCCTCCATGGAGACGCAGACCCTCCTCCACGGAACGCCAACAGGAAACTAAACCAAGACCCCGTGCATCGCTCCCACCCAAGCACCTGAAAGACCCCAAGGGTCATTCAATAAATTTTAAATTGTTTCGCAAAATCTAGAAACCTCAAGGATATTTACTAGTAACATTGTCATTAGAGATAACCTATCATGCTGTCATAACATCCATTGTACTTAACCAAATCTGTTTTTAAATTTATAGAATATGTTCCCTCTCTGTTTATATATAACATTTCCATAAATTCTCTTTTTCCCTTATTACTTTCCAAGTGTAAAATCTCTACATTGTTCCAGTCAAATTCATGATCAGCGTATTCCTCTCTATGATCAGACAAAACATTATGATGATTAAACTTTCTCCCAAGATTCTTTTTGTGTTCTTCTACTCTAGTATTAAGAAGTCTTCCCGTTTGTCCCACACATGTCACTTTACACCTTTTACAAATCAGTTTGTATATCACCCCACTTATTCTAATCTATTCAATATGTCTTTACCCAAAGTTATGTCCTTCCATCTTAAACGGTATTCTAAAAATTGTATGGATTTGAAATTCTTTTAACATAGATTGAATTGTTTTTGAAATATGACCAAAATATGGAAGAACAATAGTGTTATTTTTATTAAAAATTTCACTTTGTGTATGGTAGCTTTACGCTGTACCGTAACGCTATCGTAAAGCTATCGTAAAGTAGCATTATAACTCATGAATGAGGCAAAATAAACATTCAAAATGTTTTTATCCTTATTCTACGTTGAAAATAACGTCAACTGGTAATTGAAATATGCAATAATTTTATTTATTTACGCTAAAAATTGAAAAAAAAATAATACCTGTCATTCAAGGCAGTGCAGTGGTTCATAAATTCCCATGTCTTCACCGTCAGGATTGAATATTTGTTAGAGTGAGATGAAAGTATAGTTGTGTCTCACTCCAACCAATGGTCAACTTTAACGGAGAAGTTCCACAAAAGGTGAACCACTGCACTGCCTTCAATGACAGGTATTATGTTTTTTTAAATTTTTAGCGTAAATAAATAAAATTAATGCATATTTCAATTACCAGTTAACGTTATTGTCAACGTAGAATAAGGATGAAAACATTTTGAATGTTTGTTTTGCCTCATTCATGAGTTATAATGCTACTTTACGATAACTTTACGATAGCTTTACGATAGCTTTACGTTACAGCGTAAAGCTACCGTTCAGCCAGTTTGCTAGGGTTTCTACTCTTTCTATTTTTAATTTGTTGAATTCTTATTTTTATGTGTTTTTCAATCAAATCTTGTGGGTAGTGATTAAAAAATAAAATCTTTCTAACAACTTCTAAATTTTCTGAATGGAATGATTCATGAGACAAACAAACAGCTCTGTCAACTAGATTTTTAATAATAGCAACTTTATTTTGAGAGGGATGATTTGAGATGAAATTTAACATTCTACCAGAATATGTACTCTTTCTGTACCAATTTGACACTATTTTACCATTATCAAGTTTAATTATTTCCAAGTCCAAAAAACGAATTCTATTGTTCCTTTTCATTTCATGGGTAAATTCTTGAATTCTTGGGTGATGGTTATTGAAAGTGTCTATAAGTCTTTGCAACTTATCCAAAGGTACACACAATAAAGTATCATGCACATTACAGTACAAGTACTGTACATTAGTCAATTTAAGGTTCGGTTCGGTAAATCATATCTGGTAGGGTTAGGTTGCCCGGGGTGCAATATAAAGCCCCGAACTTTGTAAATGCCACTGTTTTTTAATAAATATTGTTTACACGATACGTGACGAAAAATAGTAGTCCAGAATTATTTCAAAAAGAAAAATTATAACCTAACCCCACTCCATCGTCAAAAGTAAAATTAAGGTTACAATACATATATATTTGCACCATAATATAGTATAATTTAGAATTTATACAAACCAAAATGTGCGATTATATTAATTCGTACAGATATTCACGCGTTAGTTTTTATTATTTACATTAATAATCTAAAACAATATAATATAACCGAAAATATAGAAATATAACATATGCGATTATATAAGGGCCCACAGATATTTACCTATTAGTTTTCGTCATTTATATTTATAATGATCCTGATGCCTTTATTCCAATTTTAGTTTTAATTTCGAATTAATTTGGTAAATATATTAATAATGCTAACATTAAATTTGATATATTTTGATTGAAAAGTTATTTAATTTAATATGAATGTATACCAATTTTTCATAACATACAATTGTATTGACTTTGATCTACCATTTGTATGTTTAAGTACATCAAAATCAATAGCATCTTAACGACGAAGTCATATAATAATAATTTTAAGCTAATAACTATTTGGCTTAAGGTAGCAAGATTGGGAATTTCCTTCCTGAACCAACCATTTTTTAAATTCTTCGACCCGAGCAATGATGAGCTGCATCAGCGGTCTTGTCAAGGTGCTCGGGTTACGGGCGCTCCAAGTGGCATACAAATTCAATTAATGATTTATTATTACGAATTTTTGGAAAAATTCCGCTGCCATGATACGCTCGTAAGACTGGGTAACTATTTCAAATGAATCCAATTCAAATATTTTTAGAAATTCTTTCCTGGATTCTATCTTGGGGTTGAACAGAATTCAAAAAAGTCATGCAATTTTTAAAATATATAGCTTCTTCAAGAAGTTTTTAAAAATCGATGTATATCATATTTTAATAAATTTAGAAATTTTTATCAAAATATTGATAGTTTGGATCTTTTGAATTCTTCAAATGAATGTAGTACAATCATCATTTGAAATTTGGTGATTTTTCATTACCATGTTTGATTCTAGAGCAGAATCTAGCAGAAAAATTCCAAAAAGATCTTAATTAGTTAGAAAAATATTATGAAAACTTACCTTTGAAATGAGAATACAGACTTTTCACAATATTAATTAATTTTAGAGTTATTAATATTATTAAAAAAGATCCAAATTTGATGTCTTTTAGATTCTCATCATATATGAGAATTAAGGTTTTGGTTTTATGTGAAAAATAATTTTCGGAATTTTCGTCAAATCTTTACGTTTTGAGATCCCCTGAGTCAGAAAAAACGGTTTTTACGAAAGTGTCTGTCTGTCTGTCTGTCTGCCTGCAGTAGTAATAGGTCATATGTATACTCGATAACTCTGGATAGAAAAAAATTGTCGGATTGAATTGAGCTTTGGCGTACATTATCGCAGCCGAAAAAGTAAGGACAAGTTCGTTAACTAGCTACATCCGACAAAAATTGTCAAAATAGGAGCATTTTTGTGTTTTTGAAAAAAACTTTATGAAAAAATCAAAACTTTTAAGACTGGTTTCTGATAATTCTCGTAAATCTCTACTAATTATCCTCATAATATTTTGCAATTAAAATAAAATTAAGAAAGTTACTGTATATTTAAACTTGAAAAAAGTCAATATCCATTTTCCAGTTAAATTATACGAGATACGAATAAAAGTTATGATAAAAAATGGTTTACTACCTAAAGATCTACAACAGTAATAACTGTAAAGTGACATGTTTGATGACATGTCTGCTATTATATTGAGCCAAATTTCACAGAATTATGGTTAATTTCTCATTTTTTTGGCATTGGGTCAGCCTCTTTTTATTTTCTTCTATTAATATTATCAATGCTACTTACGATAAAAAACGCAAAAAAAGAGAGAAGCAAACGTTTCGGCCATATATGGGGGCCCTCTTCAGTGACATAAGTTAAAAGATTAATTCAAAAATTTCGTCAAAGATGAAAATGTAGAAGAATTGTAAATAATGTGTGGAATTCACTGTATATAGAAAACAGGATAAAATGAACGAAAAACTTAAAAATTTTTAAACAACAGGCCGGAATTTTTGTTTGTTTTTTTTTTGCTTTATAAAGAACGGATGGCCATTTCTTCGACCGTTATATTATTATATCATATAGGCTTGGTTTCGTCGGTCTTAGGATCAACTAAACAACATTAAAGAAAAATTATTGAATCAATCTATATCAATAAAAATATTAATATTTCAATAAATTTTAAGGCTGAAATAATGAATATTAATCGAATTTACAGTTTGCATTACTTCATCGGATTGTACACACCGTATTATAATGTAATTTTTAATTATTGAAGCCCTCAATCTTTGAGGCTTTAATTTTAATGACATTTTTAAGAATAAAACTGAATCTTCATGTGTGCTTTCGTTTTTTTGTAATTTATGTAAGTAATTATTTATTATATCAACACAACATAAAATAGTTCTCTTTGGAAAAAGAAATTTGATTGTAAATTGATTTGTTCAATTTTTAGTGACATATATATTCCTTGAAAAAGACCCGCAGTGCGGTTGAAACATAGGAGAATTTTTGACCAAATATAATGTAGTTTTTTTATAGAATGTTGTTTTATTCACCGCAAGACCGGCGAAACCAAACCTATATGATATAAAGATCTAAAAGTTTGAACTGCAACATTTTTTCATAAGATGTATATTTTTCTTTTTAATTAAAAAAAAAAATACCATTGAGAATCCGAAATTCAATTTTTTAACTAAAATATGTGAAATTCGAAAAAAACGTAAGAATGGAAAATTGTTCGTTTCAATAATATATACAAATATTTTCTGATATAGTTTCTGATAAACGTATATTTTTAATTTTAATTTTGAAAAATACGATTAAAATTAAAAAATTCCATTATTTGAACAAAATATGTGAAATAAGAAAAAAACGTTGAGATGAAAAATTATTTGCCTAAATGAGGTCTACAAATTCTCAGTAGGACATTTTTTGACAAAATGTATATTTTATGTTTTGGTTTTAAAAAAACACTATTGAAAATCAAAAATTCTATCTTTGAACCAAAATATGTGAGATACAAAATAAGCGATAATACAAAAAATCGTTTCCTCTAAAAGAGTCTATGTATTCTCTTCCTTTTTTTTTAATATTTGGAAGAAAATAGATTTTTGTAATCTTGTAAATTATTAGAAAGTTACAGAAATGTATAAAGAAAATCGAGCGCGAAGCGCAAGTGTCATGATAAGAATGTGTTCTTTAAGGCTGATAGAGCTTTAACTGGATTTTCTAACTTTCATTATTTATCGACGCACAAGGTTCACCTTGTGCGTCACCTTTAACGTAACTCATAGTAACGCGTTCAGAGGGCGCGTTTATCTGCCCACTTTTGTCTTCAACATAAAAACCATCTGAAGGGAAATATATACTCAATTAAAAATTTGTAAACCTAACTAAAAATATTCATTACTATAAAATTTGCTGGTACATATTTTTAACATATTTTAAATTTTTAACATGTACAGATCGATGATGACTAGTCAAGTGTCGCAAAGCTTGGCTGCTTTTTTTTTCAAGGCGCTAAATTTTTAAATGTCAGCCATTTCCTGTCTTACGAATTGTCTCATTCTTATTTAAAATAAAATTAAATCACATATGCAAACATCTCCACAGCTTCATTGGCATGTTCTTTGCATTGAAAATAAATTTTGCTTCACATGAAAAAAATATTAATTACTATAAAATTTGCTAGTACATATTTTTAACATATTTTAAACTTTTAACATGTACAGATCGATGATGACTAGTTAAGTGTCGCAAAGCTTGGCTGTTTTTTTCTTCAAGACGCTAACTTTTTTAATCTCAGCCATTTCCTGTCTTACGAATTGTCTCATCCGTATTTGAAGATAAAATTGAATTATATATGCTGACATCTCCACAGCTTCATTGGCATGTTCTTTGCATTGAAAACTAAATTTTGTTTCAGATGAAATTAAATCGTCTAGAATTAGATCAAAAGAATTGCTAGACCGGCAATGTTTGTTAAATAGATATTCGACAACTGTGATAAGCTTGTATATTTGCAAGAAGGTAGGTGTACAAGGTTGATCGTTTGTTCCTCCAAAAGGAAAGGAACACAAAATTAGTGAAACTTTATGCAGTATTAATAATATTCCATTCGAAATCTCAAACTGAATAAAATATTTTTATCTTGTTCAGTTAAATTTTCTGAAATTAACGAAACTTAAGAAATACTAAATGGATTTTAAATGCAACATCAACGACACTATATTTCTTATACAAATCTATTTTATAAAATAATATAAATGTTCTTTCTTCGATATTTAATTTATATTTATATTATATATTTATTTAAATTGTTATTTAATTACACTTTTTCAAAAAATCACCCGTTCAACACTGCTTCTGTAGAGCGTATAGGCTTTGTGGTTATACTTTTGAGCAGCCTATCAGCTCATGATGCAACGCAGAGGTTGTAAATTAAAACACTGGGATATAAGTATGTACTATTAAAAATTTTAATATAAAAATCTCATATTGAGAGAAGTACAAACTAGTACTTAGTGACTAGTCAAGCGCACCCTAGCGGACCCGTGTGAGAGAACGGTCATAGAATACTCTGACCGTTCTCTGACTGTTCTATGACCGTTCTATGACCTCGCATTATTACGGCTAAGATCGGTAAAAAAGACATTAAAAGCTTTGCAATTATGATTCTGTGGCGAAATTTGGATTAGAAGGTGAAGCAATCAATACAATTATCTTATTTTTCAGCGATAAAAACTAGAAAAACATAATACCTGTCATTGAAGGCAGTGCAGTGGTTCACAATTGGCGGAACGTCTCCACCTATAGTAAACCTTCACGGTGAAGACGTTCCGCCAATTGTGAACCACTGCACTGCCTTCAATGACAGGTATTATGCTTTTCTAGTTTTTATCGCTGAAAAATAAGATAATTGTATTGATTGCTTCACCTTCTAATCCAAATTTCGCCACAGAATCATAATTGCAAAGCATTTAATGTCTTTTTTACCGATCTTAGCCGTAATAATGCGAGGTCATAGAACGGTCATAGAACAGTCAGAGAACGGTCAGAGTATTCTATGACCGTTCTCTCACACGGATCCGCTAGGGCAGAACATCTGCTTGTCAGTAATAGCGGCCAACAACCAGGCCCTTTTAACTCAATGGTAGAAATATGAAGAAGCACAGCGCCAACAGTTGGCCGCAACTTGAACTAAAAGTATCAATGTGTGGCGTATGTATGATATATATACATTGTATATATGTGAAAAATTTTAAAATGGACTATAATGATCAGTAAAATGGATAAGCTAAGTGAAAAACACGTATAAAATACAGAAAGTTTAAGCAATAAATTTTTTGATATTTTTATACATTTTTTCACTTAGTATATCCATTTTACTTATCATTATATTTAGTTTTTTAAATTATAAGACAATGTAAGTCCATTCCCATCTTTTTTAGGCAACAACACTGAAGGCACTATTTTTTTCTTGAACACATTTCGCGGACCACATGAATAATCCTGCTCGCGAAAATGCAAATAGCACACTCGATACCCGCTCTTGTAAATTTCTTTGTAGGTTAGATTCTTCACAAGTGGGTTTAACACTGCCTCTAACCACAACGTTTGTTAACATTTGTGCAACGCAGTGTAACAAGGACCAAACGAGGATATGCGAGGACAGACGCAGACTTAGGCGAGCGGGGTGGAGTGCAGCGGGGCCGACACGTAGCGCCAACAGTTGGCCGCAACTTGTACTACGCCTAAAATAATAATCATAATTCTTCATATTCCCCCATTAGAGTTAACAGGGCCTGCTAACAACTAACTAACTGACTGGCGGTACTCTAGAACGCCATAGAACAAGTAGTAATCTAGAGTTACTAAGCGCGGCCCCCACCCCGCTGAGTGATGGGGTAGAACTACGGTTCCCTACAGTAGTCCCCCCGGAGTGTTAACGATTAAAACTAAAATTTTAGCCTCTTAGTGCTTCAATTACAAATCGCAATTGTATAAAATAGACTAACAACTTTGTATGTAAGGTGCTTACTAAAAAAAAATCTAAGTTAAAGTACGCTTTATCGAAAATTAAGGTTTAAGATGCCTAAAATACATTTGAATTTTATTTTGGCGATCGACTATCTTTATATATGATCTAGTAACTATTTTCTAACTTATTTTCTAAATCAGTCTCGCATTTTCAGTCTTCCCAAACCTAATTCTAATACTTTACATGGCTAAATATCATATCAAATAAAGCCAATAGGCGCTGTGCCGATAAGACTTACAACAAGATTCACAGTAGAATTTACAGCAAAAATTATAACCAGAGCCATAATAAAAGTTCAAACCAGAGTTACAATAAAAGCCTAAACAAGAGTTATAATAAAAGATATAATAATAGGTTTATATGTTGAAAGTAACTCTTTTTTTTCGAGTGTACGTTTTTATTGTCAGTACATTAGTTCGATTTGAATTATCGTCGCCAGTTTTAGCATTATTGTCTGTGGCTTCGCGAATAAGGTACGCAGGTTTTAAATGCTCAACAGAAACTTGACGAGGTGTACCGCAAACATCAATTTCGTACGCTCTGTCTGATGTACGTCTAATAACTTTGTGAGGACCGGTATACGGTCGCTCGAGTGACCCTCTGGCTGCTCCCACACGTAGAAAACATGCGAGCTTGATATAGCGTTGAAATGACTGACCGGCATTGCGTAGTCCGAATGTCATTACCCTATATTCGAAAAGACCGAATGGAGTAATGGCAGCAGTTTTTGGTATATCTTCAGGAGCGATTGGCAACTGATGATAAGCCATCTTCAAATCGAGCTTGAAAAATATTGTTTTTCCACGTGAATTGGCCGAGAAATCATGTAGATGAGGTACGGGATACTTATCCGGAATTGTAACCGCGTTTAAACGGCAAAAATCGCCACAAATATGCCTCTCACCGTTGGCTTTTTTCGTCATGTGAATAGGTGATGCGCAAGGACTGCTGGAAGGCCTACAAATGCCTTGATCCAGCATTTGTTTAAATTGTTGTTTAGCAGCAGCAAGTTTATCTGGTGCCAAACGCGCGCACGCTCCGCAACAAGCGGACCTCGAGTCACAATGTGGTGCTGAACATTACCGATTAAGTTGCGTGTATATTGTGGCATTTGAGTTATCTCTGGATACTCCGATAAGATTTGTGAGAATGTCGAGGAACGGTCAATGACGCTTAGGCCGAAAACAGTGGCAATTTTTGTAAACCCTAGGGCCCTGAGGCCGGTATAAGTAACAATTAATCTCGACCGATGTAAAAATGGAACCAAATGATAATGCGTTAGCAGATCAGTCCTAATGATTGGGTCTGGTACCGCCGCTGCACAGAAATTCCATGTGAAACTTCGGCGCAAGCCTAAATTTTGAGTCAGACGTTTTTCACCAAATGTCAGGACCTGCGTATCATTTACTGCAAAAAGCTTTACATCCGACGGTCAAGTACTCATGACTTGTTTAGTGGCAGGAATAAACGATACATCCGAACCCGTGTCAATCAGAAAAATCATACCAGAATTTCGATCTTTAATATGGAGACGTTTGGAATTTTTAACGCCTGATGCGACGGTCTCCGCGCGCGCAGACTGCACTAGTTTTCCTGGTTCCGAGGTGTCCATGAACACGGTTGATTGCACTTTTTTTGCTCACTTTAAAATTTTAAATCGACGTGAATTTAATATAAATTTCATTTATGACGCTAACCTTTAAAATTTATAAGTTATGTAAAACATTTAAACAAATATTTAACAATGTTTAAAAATAAAAAGCATTGACATCCAGTGCGATTAATGTCACAAAGTTCGGCAAGGAATGCCTTTGAAAATGAAATAATTTCAATTACACAGAAAAGACATTGTTTAAAGCAAGGTGCAAATCTTCTCATCGAAGAGAACAAAACTCAAGTCTTACATTACCCCAAAATCCTTACAAATCGTCACATTGACTGTGAGCGGTTGAGTTGTTAAATATACCCTTCTGGAAGGTGTCAGCTGTCCATTTCCATGTACAATTCCATGCTTCTCCTTGCACTCGTCCACAAATCGACGGTAAAATATTGCGTCCTCCTTCAATTAGGCATTGCTGGCCGGTAATTTATAAAAATCCCATTCAAATTTGGATGGTCAAAATGCGTTGCTGAAACGACGCCATCACGTCGGGGTCACCAATATAGGCTTTTTGGTTACACTTTTGAGCAGCCTATCAGCTCATGATGCAACGCAGAGGTTGTAAATTAAAACACTAGGATATAAGTATGTACTATTAAAAGTTTTAATATAAAAATCTCATATTGAGAGAAGTACAAACTAGTACTATAGAACGCCATAGAACAAGTAGTACTCTAGAGTTACTACGCGCGGCCCCCACTCCGCTGAGTGTAACGCGCTCTGGTGAGAAAATTTTGCACATAGAAACTATAAAACTATAATCACTAAGGGAAGCAAGTTCTCGATGTTGCAGGCAGGCAGTCGGATAGGGCTAACTGAAACTAAATACAGTCTTCTAATCTCATGTTCCTCGGTCGGTAACACGACTTCGTACCCTACGTGGGAACTTCCGTATATACTTCCGTATAGTGGGCCATCTGCCCACTGGAAGTGGGCAGATGGCGCTGCTTTCGCTATAGTGTAGGCCTTTAGTCATTGGTGGGAAGCCTACAACCCACGATGGTGAGGAAATAATTTATAACACCATACCTTTGGTAACAACGATAAAAAACTTTATTTGATAAACAGGTACTAACGTAACTGACTAGTGACGTCTGGTCTTGGGAACGACCGGCTGTTAACTGGCGTCCAAGGGTCCAAGTATGGCTGCCTTACAAGCATAGAGTAGCTATTCGCAAGATGCGAATAACGCGACATTAAAATCGACCAATAGTCGTTCCCTACAATAGGTATAGGTGTTTTGGTATATAGGGATCCTACTTCCCTGGTTCAACTTGGAGGAATAATTTAACGCACAATATTAACTCAACAAATATTTATTTAATAATTAAGAAAGGTCTAGTAAACCATGACGTGATCACGAGAACGATCAACTACCAACTAGTTAACAGAGCGTGGCTGCCGCTACAGCATAGAACATGATACAAGAGTAGATGGGAAACTCGCCGAATCGCGCTTAGTCAATCATCGTTCCCTACAGTACTCCCCACCCCCCAAAAGAGAGCGGTCAAAAATATATAATCGCAAATATATCGAGTATATCGTCAATAATATGTATACAGGTGTAATTATACCGAACATAGGACGAAAAGACAGAATTCCATGTTACAAAAAGTAATTTGATGAATAAAAATATACATTTTGTTTCGTAGTTTAGGCAATACTTTTAGCATAGAATTTGATACAATATTTGGAAAAAAAAGAAATTTGTGAAATAGAAATGTGTAAAATTTTGCGGAAAACAATGGTCATACTCGCGAATGGAGATGAGAGGAGAAGATACCAAGGCATAGATCCAGACGTTCGACTTGTCTTGGCTCCTTTCTGACATCAACCAATAATGAGATGACATTCCTTCAGCATTTTTACACTTACATTGATTGTTTAAATGTAACTCGCTTGCGTGAATATGTTTTAAGAACCGGTTTTTCAATGTCCGAATGAGTTACATTTTTCGATGGATCAAAATGATCGACGTCGTCACGCAAGAAGTGCGCCGGCTTAATATTTTCGACACACATGGTGTGAAACGCCGTTAACCTCTATTTCAAAAACTCTTTCTGACGGGCATTTTAAAACTTTATGAAGGCCCGTATAAGGGCGTTCCAAAGCTTTCCTGGCGTCATCACCCTAGCGGACCCATAGAACGGTCAGAGAACGGTCAGAGTATACTATGACCGTTCTCTCAGCCGGGCCCGCTAGGGCACGCAGAAATACGTGAGAACATGAGCTAAGTTCTTTAAAAACAAAGGCGTTTCGTTTATACTTTTGAGCTACTAGAACTGGTTTTACTTGCCGCATATGTTCTTGAAACTCTTGGAGAGAAATCATGCCATTAGATGCCATTAGATGCGGGATGATAGGCGGTGGTTCGTATGCGGTTGCAGCCTATTAATTGCAAATGTTCTGAAAATAGTTGAGATTCAAATTGACTATCTTGATCCGTGGTTAGTCTTTCTGGTGAACCATAGCGTGAAACCCAATGGTCGAAGAATGCTCTACAAATGGTTGATGCTTCGATGTCTTTAAGTGGTATGGCCTCAAGCCAACGCGAAAGACGGTCGATGATCGTAGGGCAATACCTAAAACCATTACTAATGGGGATTGGACCAATAATGTCCATGTGCACATGGCGAAAGCGCCCATCTGGAGCGGAAAAACTCGTTAGCAGTAGGCGATTGTGCCGTGAAATTTTCGATTGTTGGCATTCCGGACATGCCTTGCACCAATCGGAAATATCGCGACGCATCGACGGCCATACGTACTGCTTGTGGATGACACAATCCGTAACCTTTGCGCTAGCATGCTAAATACCGTGGGAATTCGTATGCTGTCCACTCTGGAGAGCGAATCGGCGACGATATTTTCGTGACCTGGCTGGTATTGAATGTCGGTTGAGAATTGCGAGATGAAAGCAATTTGGCGTTGCTATCGTTGTGAAATTTTCTCGATGCGTTGCGAAAATATATAAGTCAGCGGCTTGTGATCTGTGAAAATGGTGAAAACTTGCCCTTCGAGGAAGTGTTGAAAATCTCGGATAGCTTCGTAAATGGCAGTGAGCTCACGATCGTAAGTGCTGTAAACGCTTTGTGATGAAGAAAATTTTCGAGAGAAAAACGCTAGGGGTTTCCAACTGTCGTCCAGCCATTGCTCAAGAAAAGCACCCATACCGAAATTTGAAGCGTCTGTCACTAGACGAGTTTTAGCATCGTGAGGAGGGTGGGATAACTGAGCTGCGTTTGTTAGGTCCTGCTTGACCTGTTCAAACGAAGATTCTGCGTTAGCATTCCACGAAATCTGCCGTTTATCGTCTTTGCGAGAGTCTCGCATGAATTCTTGTAAAGGCGCCTGAACCTCAGTGGCATTCTTTAGGTTTTTTCGGTAAAAATTGACCATTCCGAGAAAGTGTCGGAGCTCGACAATAGTTTTTGGCTTCGGGTACTCGAAAATCGCGCGTATCTTATCGGGTGTCGGACGACAACCTTCTTGATCAATCAAATAACCTAGAAACTCGAGCTTGGTTTCACCACACTGGCATTTTCTAAGATTAATTCGAAGCGAAAAATCCTTCAAACGCTGGAAAACCATTTTTAGATAATTTTCATTTTCCTCGAACGATGAGGAAACGATGAGAATATCATCTATCTAAGCAAAAACAAAATTAAATCGCCTAAGGCACGAAAAATATATCGCTGGAACGTTTGGCCAGCGTTTCTGAGACCAAACGTCATTACCCGTTATTCGAAAAGACCGAAAGGGGTAATAATGGCAGTTTTGGTACGTCGTCAGGTGAAATAGGGATTTGATGATATGCCATAAGCAAATCCACCTCAGAAAATACTTTCTTTCCTCGAAGCATTGAAGAAAAATCGTGAAGACGAGGCACGGGATATCTGCCTGGTACTGTAATTGCGTTTAATCAGCGAAAATCACGGCAAATGCGCCAGTTACCATTCTTCTCTTTAATCATGTAAATAGGGGTTACCCAGGGGCTACTGGACGGTTGACAAATGCCATCTTCTACCATTTGTTTAAAAATTGATTTGGCTAGTGCCAATTTTTCTGGAGGTAAGCGTTGCGCACGGTCATAAACTGGTGGACCGTTTGTCAAAATGTGGTGATGAACATTGACATTGGTAGTGACACTGCCCTGCTTTAAAGACGTGAGTTCTGGGAAAGATTCCAAAATGTGCAAAAATGCGTGGTTACGGCTAATTAAACTTAAAATGCAAACGAATACAGATTTAACAAAACCACGAACAGATAAACCAGTAGTGGTATCAACCAGACGAAATTAGTGAAGAAACGGAACTAGGTGGCAGAAAGCAAGCAAGTCTGCTCCTATAATAGGATAAGGGACTGCTGCTAAACAAAAGTTCCACTTTATGAAGCGATGCAGATTAAGATTTAATATAATTAAGCGCTCGCCAAACGTGCAGACACGTGAATCGTTAGCTGCATATAAAACTAAAACGCTGGCCGTTTTTGAAGAATCACAGTGTTACGTCCCGAGCTAAGGCGAGGGTAGGTTGGGAAAATTAGGAAAAGGGAGGAAAGTTTGCTGATTAAATCAGAGTGGTAAATTCTGATTATTTATATTTTTTTGTGGGATCGTGGTCACTAGACAAACCTATGCGGCTCGAGTTGTTCACAATAATAACAAATTTGATTATATTGCGGTGTACAAGCTTTATTAATTAAAAGATAGATATACAATAAGTTTTGAGATGCTTATGTGTATGACTTATACTACTTCTCAGGATGAGAAGGCAATATTAAGGGTTTTATGCGTTTATGAGTTAATAATACAGGTTTTGAGATGCCTATATATGTAACTCACGCATTAAAAGTGTGCGTCTATATAAGTCAATAATACAGGTTTTGAGAAGCCTATATATGTGACTTCCGCGTTCAAGTGTGTGCGTCTACGAGTTATTAATACAGGTTTTGAGATGCCTATATATGTAACTTTTACGTTTTATGCTAATATACTAGGTTTTGAGATGCCTAGGTATAAAACTCACGCACTACAATTGGCGTTATAGTTAATATAATAAGTTTTGAGATGCTCATATATATAACTTACGCGTTTTCCTTGCTTGAGAGGGCAAGAGAAAGCGTTTTGTCGTATATTTCTCCTTGTTGATAGCTGGATAACGGCACAATCCTGGCTGGAGTTAAGTAGTGCTAGTCAAGTAGTACAGGAAGCGTATCAGACAATCCAGCTTGCTTGCTAAACACTGGTTAAGTTCGTTTTCTGTAGATTCAACTCTCAGAACTCGACTTAATACGACGATACACGTATTTAACGGCACTTATTAATTCACGACCACCGGACTTGCACCACTCAAGGACCAGGGATTTTATTTACCAAGTACCGAGGTATTCCTTGTGTAAGATACCGAATTACGAATATCGAAGGGTCAATTCGTGACACCGACAGTATGACTTGCGGACGGAGTGATTGCCGACGTTAAGATCTTGAAGACTGAACAGCTACTAGCGAAGAGACAACCTCCAGAGGTAAATCTGGGGTTTATATATTATTGACCATTCCCATAGTGGGAGAGTGCCTGCTAATGGCGGCAATGTCGATGACCATGCTTGCTGACAGTCGCGTAAACTCGTGAACTCGCGGCTAGTTCTCACGCAGGTCATACTATCGGGATCAAAGTCCATTGATGCTCGGTGCGGTATATCTTTCTCTCGTCTTTTCAGCTATGTTACTTAATATATATGTTGACAGGTCGGTGCAATTGTACTAGGTCATAATTGCACTGACTCATCTATTATTTTACAACTTGGTTTATATTCTTATAGTATTTATGAAGTACATGAATTTTTGGTGTTTATATTCTAAAATATTATTCAAGCTAATTTGCGGATCCCCAATAATGTGATTGATATTATTGATTGATTATCCATTATTGATTATCGCTGATTATTATGTGCTGTTGTTTGATTATTATTATCAATCATTTAACGGCTGTTCTTAACAATAATGAATATTATTGTTATTTTTATTAAATAATTATTAATGTTTTATTGGCTTGGTTTTCTACATTACCGACCGTAAGGTAGTTTTCCTATTTTATGGAACTCAACTGCCTTGTCGATCTCAGGTAATTATCCTATCGACAAGTAGTTATCATTGCAGTGATATGATTTACGTTCGTCAATCGCCTGGTTGTATGCCGGGTTGCCTTGCTGTAGGCGCGATTTTAAATTTTGATTAATTTTTACGGGATGTAACAACAGAATCAGCCGGAAACAGAGAAATGTCAGATCCAGTTGTCTATCAAGTAAATAATTCTACTTGAAAGATCTCGAATATGAAGACGCTTTGAACTGGAAGAGCCCATATCGACGGTCCTCATACGAAAGGGCTGACTTAGTTTTCCGATTTTGATGATACTTTCCAAGAGCATGGTTGATTACACTTTTGGGCATTTTGCGCTGAAAATTACGAGAGTTAGAACGACCACGTAATCGTGAACCCGTTCTTAAGGTGGCTTGAGCGTTTGGTGTCGTATGAAGTGAGGGGCACCGTGGGGGCACATATTACATGAATGCTCATTGCTACTTATTTTTTTCATAATCATATGTATTATAGTTACATCTGAGTAGAAGGGTAAGAAATCACAGAAATGTCCCCTGAAAAAAGTGATAGTAAAAATTTATTAGTTTCACCTCGAGGCGGTTTTTTATATTCTGTACTTTTCTCGCAATTTTCTCTTGATTGAAGTCGTCAACCCTTTGTTTTTATAATACTAATAGATTCCTCGAAATCGAAAGTACTATTATATATTTGATTTATGGGGACTTGTGTTTTGTTCCGGAGTTTCGCCGATTTTGATGAGGAATCCCATAAGACTACGTGTTAAACTGACATTTTTTCGGTAGCGATTTTTTCGGCATTGACATCGTCAACCGCGGTATTTATTTTTCCCAAATGCATCTAGCATATTTTATTAAGATAATCTCTATGTTTCAGAGCAATCTGTAATTTTTTTCAAAAACGTTCAAGCCACCTTAAATTGCGAATTTCGTTTGACAGCTTCTCAACTTTGTTAGTTAAAACGTTAATTAAAGATGACAAGTGACTATTACTCAGTGGATTATCAATATCTGATTTTGGAAGACTAAAATGAGTTGACGCGGAGGCGACCTGGTAATTTAAGGGCTGTGTTGCCTCGGACACTTTGTCGGCCAGGTTGGCCAGTTCTTGAAGATTTTCAACATTTGATAAAGCTAATATTGCGCGTACTTGAGATGGCATTTGTTCAAGAAAAATACTTTTAATTACCGCGTCGGTCCAACTACCGTCGTTGATTGTGCGTAGTCTTTTGTCAGAAGAAGAGAAGGTTTCCCTTCTGAGACAACCTCTCCTCTTAATAATCTTCGTAGACGTAATTCAGCGGAGATTGAAAAACTTTGTATAAGTTTGTTTTTAATTTGTGTGTAAATATCTGTGGGCTTAGGCTCTAATTCTAATAAATGTTTTATATGCGGAATGAGATCGTGATCTAAGTTGGCCACCAGATAATCAGCCTTAGTTGATTCTAGATTAATTCGCGCCTCACGAGAAGAAGCCTCGACTATTATAAAAAATGATAATGGATCCTCGCGAAAGAACTTCGAGATCTTAAGAGTACGATAAGCATCCGCGCGTTGGTTCTCGATCAATGCTAAATTCTCGATCATTTTGGTGAGTTCGGCCTCACCAGAGGATGACTCGCCAGTTGCCATTTTGATAAATTTGAAATGAGGAATATAGTACCAAAATATGGCGATAAATACAAGTATTGCACAAATAATTAAAATTGAGTAATGTAATTGGATTTTTAAAAACCAATGTAAATAGAATGGTTAGAACCGGAATTGTCTTGCTGCCTGATCACACCATGAAGACTTGGAGATCTCAAGTCGTTGATGATAACCTGTAGTTACTATAAGCCTGCGCATTTCGCCTGACGACGCCCAACCACCTCATTGATCCTGCGAAAAAAAAATCTAGGAAATAAATAGTTCATAAAAATTGAACAAAATTTAAATTGAAGAGATAGCAGAAAAAAATTCAAATGGAAAATCAAAGATGTACGGTATGCAAGTTTCAGCCTCCAGTATGGAACACAGCGATATTCAGAGGTTGAAACCTGAATTCCGACAATCGCTCCGCTTAAAAAATTTATATTGATAAAAGGCACTCAGGGGGGAACGACTTAAAATTATTTAAACAATGGTAACACATAAAAGATGTTGATTCGCAAAGTAATAAACTTGTATGGAACAAAAGTTTGAAATATTCGTCGTGATATAACGCAACGCGTATAAGGAAATTAAATTCCGCCTGATTTCGAAAATAAATTTACAAGACGTCTACACACATCTATATAAATACATATGTAAAAGATATCAGAATAAAATTTTAGTTATTTTATGGTTTGATAGGTCAACGCAAGAATTTGAACAAAAATAGAAATCCAATATTGACGTTCGAAAATATTGTGGTATAAAAGTTTGAGCGAGGTCGAAAAATAAATGAATTTGATAAATTTCAAATTCCTGAATAATGTTGACAAGAAAACTTTTTGGAACTTAAAAATTGCGTGATATAAAGTAGCATTAAAATATCTCAGTCAAATTTTTAATTACATATTAAATATTCGGAAAAGGTGACTAGAATTGTTACGGATAAATAAAGCTGACAGTCAACACTTATAGTCAATAAATATTATGTCTAAATAATAGACAAGGTCAAACAACCAGACTGGTTCACAAAAACACGCTCGTATAAGCATCGTTTGAAATTAAAAATTTACAATATAATGTGTACATAAAATTTTGAGTAGAAAATTTTGAAAATAAGTCGGTTAAAAGAAAAAAATATTTAACATTACCGAGTTTGACTCGTGTGATGAGAGCTTCTTCGCTGTCGTTGAAGTGCTTACTGGAACTTAGGTTTTATTGAAATTATATGTGAAGGATCTTTGTTGTAGTAGTTGATAATTTGGAGCAAAAGACCTTTTGCAGACGCCAAAGTCCCACTCGTAGCGGCGAGAATTTATTTTACGAAGGGGATCATCTTCGGAGTTCCCGTGTAATAAAAAGCAGGTTGGAGTTGGTAGCGCGCACCGTAGAAAGGAGTGTTGGAGATGGCAGCCTAGGCAGCGTACGCCATGCTAGGAAGAGAAAAAGCCTGATGGGCGTGCATCTCTCTCTCAGCGGATACGAGGATACCGTCCCTATGCCTATGCAGCAGACTAGAGAGCGGGTGGAGACACACAAGAGATTATAGTGGAGCCTGTGACAGCGTACCCACAAACAATATTTATCTTCTCGAGCCAGGGCAGCGTTGCCACAAAAAAAATTAAATCAATTTAGTTATAGTTACACTAGAGCCCGAGTAGCGCAACTATTTTTCTCTTCTTAATAAAATTGGATTTAACAGTCTGCATCTCCTCGCTGGCCCTTTGGATGCCTCCATGGAAGTTTTTAACCCTTTGGTGCAACTTCACACTTAAACGAGATTCGAAAATTAACAAGTATCTTTTTCGTAGCAAACCAAAGATTTTTAAATTTCAATGAATTTGATGGGAATTCTACAAAATCCGTAAGGATTCTGCGCGATTTAATTAACAAATACATGTTCATTCACAGCTAGCTTAGCAGTCGACTAACTACACTAATTGTGAAAGAATTAAGAAAACTGCATTGATTGTATCAGAATTCGGAGGAGTTTACAGTATTTAAAAATCTTAAAATTCCAAATAATTAAATATATTCAAAAGTGTTGAAGGTAATTCATGTCATCGACTTTTTGATAGGACTGAAATTGTAAAAAAATTCATATTTTCCGTGCAAGAGCGTTAACTTCAATCTATTGTGATCAAATTAATAACTCCCTACTAAAATAAACCCCAATTGTATTTTGTATGTTTATAATTGGTTTCGATTATTAAATATAATAGCATGGAACATCAGTATAATGAGAATTCAACACGTTTTTAAAATTAAGAAATTTGGATGTGCACCCAAGGCGTATATTACTTCCTTTCGTTTTTCATACTTTACTCTACACTTCTGAATATTACCTAACTGTGATTCGTTCTTGAACATTTAATACATCATAAATAATTACAGTAATACCAAATAACTTCCAACTTTTGTCCGTATGTCCCAACTTTGATCGTAAGTTGAGTAAAATTACTTAAACTATTTTTCTCCGTGTGTGTGTTTAAACTTTCGAAAAAGTGACGATTTTCAGTTTTCAAACGCTAATTAAAAAAAAAACCAATTTCTTTTATTCAAGTCTTATTTTAGTGATTTAGTGATGCTTTTGTGAGAGTTTCCTTATTTTTTACGTGAAAAAAAGATCAGTTTGCGATATATGATCACTAAAAAATTTATGGCAAATGGTAGAGCTCATCTTTATCTAAAAATTCCGGAAATAAAACTTGGAAATAAAATTGATTTTTTTGCAATTGCAGTTTCAAAACTGAATATGTTCACTTTTTCGAAAGTTTAAACATTCACAACTCGTGAATGATTACTTTCGCGAAAAAAATGAAGGATGACTTTTTGTCATGAAAGAAGCCACAATTTTACAAAAAATAGTGGGTATGACAAAACGTCAATTTTTATTGGTTAACAATTTAACAATTAAGACACAAACTTTTAGAAAAAATACCTCTCATTTTCAGAAAAAGAATGATTTTTCATTGTTACATCGAGTTTTGCAAGATTAAATCAAAAAAATGTATTCTAATACTGGAATCAAAATTGTTTCTGAAATACAAAAAAATATAAAACGTATAAAATATTAAAGGCATTTTATAATTTATAACGCTACTTTACGCTAGGTTTGCAATAGGTTTGCCAGGGTAAATAGAAAAATTCAAAATTCTAAGGCAAAAATAGAAAAGAAGGATGTCAAAACGCTTCCAGTTGTGAATGCGGAAGTAAGGACTCGAGTAAAAAGAAAATGTTTCGAAACGTCTCTATATGGTCATGAAGACACTAGTGTAGACACTAAAGATGAAGCTTCGACTTCAAAAAGAAAACGGGTAGAAGAATCTCCAGATCGTGGTCCGAAGATGATCACAGCTGTTGCGAAGGTTCATCGAAATGCACCAGATATTAGTGATCTGAATGTTACAGTAAGACCATCGAATAGTTTTAGTATTCGTAGGTTGTTGTCCGAGTCAAGAACTGAAACAACTCCATCAGCTCGTACAACGAAGTATGATTATGTAGACTATGACTTGAAAGGTTTTACTGGTAACATAAATCACTGGTTGCATAATAGCATGGGTATTGTACAGCGATTACTGTATTGCAGTACATTCGTTGATTGCTATACTTTTAGAGAACAGCTGTATCAAGTTCGCGAGTCATTTTATCAATATTACTTTTATAAATTTTCCTTATTTTAATATAAATATAAACAAGCGATACATCGCAGATTGTGAAAAAACAAAAATGCCTTTGATACACAGAAGTGAAAAATTGAAAATCAAATATTAAAAATCGATTGCCAATCCGTCATTTACATTTAAAACAAAAATTCGTAAAACTTGGATTTTATTTCGTTACTTGTCCAAAATTATTTTATACTTTTTCTTGTTGTAATCATTACTAAAGATAAATAGATTATCATGTCAAACTAGAATATTCATGTGTAGTTGAGTGCAAAAAAAAAGAATCAAAAACAAATACGAAAAAGTTACTTTGTGATTTTGTTTATTTATATTTTTTCCATTTTCAAAAATTGAAATTCAACCCTGAAACCAAAAAATCAAAAGTCCCAGCTAGTGGCAAAATGGAAAAAAATATAAATAAACAAAAAAATTGCAATTTCTCGATTGCAAATTAAAGTCAAGTGGCCATTGGATGGATTCCAACACCTTACCACTATTTAAGATTGTTAACAAAATAAATAAAGGGGCCTAAATAGGTAAACTTTTGTTGAATTAACAATTTAATAATTTAAAAAATATAAATCGAGGAAACTTGAAATTTTTAGACAATGTTGACATATAGGCAGACTATCGATTTTGAAGAAACCAACAATGTAAATTTTTTATTTGGAGCTGCACGATTGAAATAAAAAAAGGTCAATTTTTTAATCAACAATCTCATATTTCGTAAAAAAATAATTTTTTTGGAATTGCATTCGTGCCGTATTGATAATTAATCATCTGGCTAAAACTTTTGCTTGAAAACTTTTTTTGTCTGGCTCATAGTTTTTGGCCGGAAACGCCTTAAGGACAAAAAAACACTTTTTTTCAGTTAAACTCCCCACCACAAGTTGTGCACACTATTAACGGTCTTTTTTTCTTACTACATATGTTCCTAGCATTTTTCATGATTTTTAAGCAAATTTACAGAGGAGTGGCCAAAAATGCCATTTTTGCTAATTCTACTGGACTAATAACACAGGCACACAAAAAAAACCAAGTCTCTGATATTTGAACGCGACACATCTGTTCCCATGTAATTTGATCCGCTGATCACGAATCCGCGGTCCAATTGACCCCATGACATCTGGGTCAAGGGCATTTGAAGGTCAAAATTGAACACACACATTTTAGTTGAAAAAAATGACTAATCTTTATGTTTTTTGGGTCGCTGAATAATAATTCGAGGTCGGTTTGACCTCAAGTAGTAAAGGTCAAGGTCATTTGAAGGTCAAACGTGTTTATTTTGGAAATAATGCATTTTTGACTGCAGATTCTGAAAGAACGGAAAATTTTACGTCCAAAACTGTATTTTTTAATTTTTTTAATATGATCCAAAGGTCATTTCAAGGTCATTATAAGTGGTGATGTGGAGAATCAATTTAATCACTGCAAAAATACGAAAATATGGTTCCCTTCACCTAAACTATTGCGGTAATATATTTTGGTGATCGTTGAACCAGAATACAAGGTTCGTCTGTCTCCTCAAGGACAAGATAAGGGTCGCCCCATCAAGGTAAAAAAAGAACTGAATCTCTGCAGAACTATAAATATGAGACTTAGCTATTGTTTTTTCTTCTATAACGCTTTCTTTTACTTTCGAAGGATCTGTGTAGCGGATTTCTAATTCTTTTGCGCTCTCGTCATCTTCTTCATCATCTGACACTCGATCTCTTTTCAGTAACCAACAGTAGTCCGCCAACATATTTACGTCCCATTTCCCTTGCCATCTAGTTTCAGCCTCTTTCAGATCTTGATGGAACCGTTCCCCTTGTTCTTCGCTGTAATCTCCCAAGTTATCAGGGAAATAGCTGAGATGAGCATCCATAAAATGAACTTTGTGACTCATCAAACATCCCAAACACTTATAGTTTCTTATCATATTTGCTACAATAGTTTTGTAGTCATCGCTTTTGTTATTTCCCAAAAAGTTCTGACAAACATCTCGGAAACTGAGCCATGCAGCTTTCTCTAAGTCATTCATGGTATCAATGAATTTTTCATCGTTAAACATTTTACGGATTTGAGGTCCATCGAATATCCCTTCCTTCAACTTCGCTTCACTTAATCGAGGGAATCGCTCCACTAAGTACTTAAAACATTTTTCACCTTTATCCAACGCTTTGACAAACTGTTTCATCAGCCCAAGTTTTATGTGAAGAGGCGGAAGTAAAACTTTTGAGGGATCTAATTAAAGGCAGTTTCAGTATATTGTAACTTCCAGGAACTAGTTGTGCTCTTGATTGCCAATTTTTTTTTACATAATGGTTTTCGCGATCTCTACTATCCCATAAACATAGGAAGCAGGGATGCTTTGTAAATCCTGACTGTTGACCAAGAAGAATCGTTATTATTTTTAGATCGCCACAAATCTGCCAATTATGTTCTTTATATCGTATTTTATCCAATACGTATTCCACATTTTCGTAACTTTCTTTCAATTGCGTTGAGTGCGCTAAAGGTAGACTTGCGTACCCATTTCCATTATTGAGAAGCACTGCCTTCAGACTCCGTTTTGAGGAATCTATAAACAATCTCCATTCTTCAGGAACATAAATATCTCCTTTCATTTCGTTCATCAAACCTAAAACATCTGTGCAATATACCAGAGTGCCTTCTTCGTCTTTCTTGAAATATTGACGGAATTGTTTTTCTCTATTTCTGTAGACTGATGACTTCGTTCCCCGTTCAAGCATTCCTCGATTTTTCAACACAGCGGCCATGTATTCAGAAGCATCTTTAGGAAGCCCCATATCCCTGATAAAATTACTTAAACTTTCTTGATTGAATAGTTTTACAGGTTTATTTTTTTCCTCCCTCAATTTTGGAACATATTCTTCTTCATGATCATCTTGGTCGGAGCTATCGAGAGATTCTTCTACACTGTCAAACCATTCCTCCCTATCAGTTTCTTTACTCGTTGAAGCTTCATTCATTGATGGACTCGTATCCATTTTTTCGTCAGCACACTCTACCCTAGATTTTGCTGGTACAACGGAAGATACTAGTGCGTATGATATCTGTGACTTTGTTTTAACGTTGAATCCTTTAACATTGGTATTGCAAAAATAACAATCTTTCTCGGATTCAGGTATTGACCATATTACTGGTGAAGTATATTTCAAAATTTTATCATTTCTGGTTTTATCCCATCGGATAAGCATATTAAAACAAGAGCAGCAAATAGTTTCTGGAGCAAACGTTGAATTTTGAACAGAAAGTTCTTTTTTATAACATTTCTCATATATATCTGTACATTTTTTATTCATTGACCTACGATATTTGTTTACTTCATATTTCCCGCAAACGTAACAAAAAATATTTTTATCAGTGCCACAAAAGTGGCTTGCAGCATCTTCAATTCTTCTTGTAGCATCATACTCCTTATTAGCCAAGTCACCAACTAGTAAAGAGCTGCGGTCACTTGATGACGATGATTGCGGGCCCGCTTGCTCACCCTGACCAACCGCCGATACTGGGCATCCAAGACCCTGCATCGTAGACTTTCCTGTGCCAGCCATGACGGCGTCATGCCTTCACCCCAGGGCTTAGCCGGAAAACAAACAAGAAAAACAAAGCCGTTTCCGCCGTCACCACGTGGAGGTGCCCTGGGTGCTGACACAAGATAGGTATTACTGATAGATACTACTCCGTTCTTTCAGAATCTGGAGTCAAAAATGCAGTTTCTTTTCAAAATAAACAAGTTTGACCTTAAAATGACCTTGACCTTCACAGCTTGAGATCAAACCGACCTCAAATTCGAATTCAGCGAACCAAAAAACATAATGATAAGTAGTTTATTCCACTAAAACGATATTTTTCCCAATTTCGACCTTCAAATGCCCTTGACCCAGGTGTGATGGGGTCAAAAAGACCTCGTATTCTGATCCAGCAACCACCAAAATATATTACCACAGTAGTTTAGGTAAAGGAAATCATATTTTCGTATTTTTGCAGTGATTAAATTGATTCTCCACATCACCACTTATAATGACCTTGAAATGACCTTTGGATCATATTAAAAAAATTAAAAAATACAGTTTTGGACGTAAAATTTTCCGTTCTTTCAGAATCTGCAGTCAAAAATGCATTATTTCCAAAATAAACACATTTGACCTACAAATGACCTTGACCTTTACTACTTGATGTCAAACCGACCTCGAATTATTATTCAGCGACCCAAAAAACATAAAGATTAGTCATTTTTTTCAACTAAACTGTGTGTGTTCAATTTTGACCTTCAAATGCCCTTGACCCAGATGTCATGGGGTCAATTGGACCGCGGATTCGTGATCAGCTGATCAAATTACATGGGAACATATGTCTCGCGTTCAAATATCAGAGACTTGGTTTTTTTTGTGTGCCTGTGTAATGAATAATTAAATATTTGAAAATATTTTGTGAGGCAAAATTTTTTTCTTATTTCCAACTACTTGACTTTTTAATTTCAGTTTCATCTTGGAAATGAGGTATATATTTCGAAGCAGACTCTGCGAAAAATCCGAGACTACTCTCCAAGCCCTTTAGTTTTCGTCGGAAACCTTGCTACTAACATCTTCGGTAATGAGTTACTCAGCAAGTCAGCAACTACATTGGATCCAGTGAGAATGGACGTCTTTCGAAGTAAGTAAAATTATATATAAGAAAGTTATTCAGGTAAAAGCAAGCCCAGAATGATTCAATGTGAATGTTATGCCTATCACCTTCTATTAAAATTTTTTTTAATGCTTTAGTTAAAATTTTATTCTTTTATGCAAACTAATATTGAAAAACTTCTTCAGATGAATATGGTCACTGGCTCAAAGAAGAGTTGTTCGCCAAGAGCCAGACAAATAAAGTGGATCATTTTGTCAAGTTTCACCGGTACCTATACCTGTACAGAAACCTTAAATTCACAACTTTTTTCTCTAGATTCAATGTTTTGGAAGTAATATCATAGAAATCTTTCTGATATGGTATTTGAAGCATTGTAGAATGTAAGAAAAATGATGAGAAATATATTGTGTGAAATTATAAATAGCTATAAATAATAAAATTTCGAAAATCGCTTTTTTTACGAAAGAACTCATTTTTGAACGACGAATTTCATAAATTAGAATAAAACTTGTTACTCGGAGGTTCTCGGGGTCGCTGGTTACAAATCCAGGGCCAGATTTGCAAAATTCAAAATGGCAAATTCAATATGGCGGAAGGTTTTCAAAAAATCGTTGAATTTTGGTGAAACTTGGTATCTATGGGTTTTTAGGGTTTCTAATAACAAAGCTGAAGTTAGATTTCAACAAATTAAAATAACGGATTTAATATGGCAGACTAATTTTGGAAAAGTTCTTGGATTTTGATAAAATTTATTACTCAGGTGTCGCTGATTACAAAACCCTTGACAGACAAGTTTTATGAAAATGCAGCAACTTTTTCAAAATTTGTCCATCATGTTGAATTCGCCATTTTGAATTAATTCATGATCAGTGACCCCGAAACCCCTCCGAGTAACAAGTTTTATGAAAATCCAAAAAAACTTTTTTTTTTAATTCTGCCATTTTGGATCCACCATTTTGAATTTTACAAATCTGACCAGATTCATTATCGGTGACCCCGAAAACCTCCTAAAGTGACTATATCTGTAAAATTAGTGTGATAGAAAAATGTATGCATAAAGATGGGCAAAAGTTGTAGCTAACGATGGGCAATACTTTGAATGTATCATTTGTAACCTTTTTTTTCACAATAAAGTTGCATTTTCATAAAAAAAAAAACAGCGGGAACTTAGTTGCGCACCTACTATATATGAATTTTATGCTTTTGCATTGTGCTATATGGACGCTCATAGATCGGGGGCTAGTGGCATTGAAAAGAAACGTGACCAACGCTCAACCTGTGAATATGACCTACAATATCCACAACTTGCTACACTTAGCATCGGATGCTTGGAAGTACGGAGCATTAGACGACTTTAATGCGAATAAGTTTGAGAACCACATAACGTATATCAAACGCTTAATTCGAAAATTTCACCAACCCTTGCAACAAATCCAAAGAAGGCTCGCAGAACGGCACATGCGAACGATGCTACCAAAAAGGTCACAAACCAGTAAACTGTACTGCTCCGAAGCGAAATAAAAATTTTATGGAATAAATAACAGATAAAAGCGAATATAACAAATGTAACTACGTGATGCAACACGCTAATAATAAAAGGAAATAAACTAAGTAAATGAAAATTGAATAAGTTCGAACGTGTTGATTTCATCCCTATGTTAAAATAAAAGAGGGAACATGTCACGTCCCGTAACTGTCAAAAATGCGACTTAAAAATAAGAAATTTTTTCTCTTATGAAATTGTCTAATCTGATTCACTAATAACCTGCGTGGAGATATGTTGGAAGCAATTAATTATATTAAATTATTATTAAAACAAATTTTGCTAAAAGTTTGAGATTTTAAATAGTTTAAGAAACATGTATGTACATAAGCTTAATATAAAATATGTTATATGAGAAAGATATATGCCTTTCAAATAGATGCATGTTTAATTGAAACACATATTGAATTATTTAAGAGACGAAATAGTATATGCGTGAATATACAAATTTATTCATAAAAAGAAAATAAAATAAAATCAAATCAAAATATAAAAATAATAAATACAGATATTTATGTGTGTAATGAATGTCATTCAATATCGTAATTTTCAAAGCACATTCATTTATATCAATATGTATGTATAGGTAGTGCATTGTAGATAATATAATGTTTAATTGAAACATATGCTCAATTGTTTAAGGTTGAATGTACCCAGGAAAAAAAACTGATAGAACGCGCGTCTCCTTGAATTGTGTATCTGTCATTTGCATATTCAGGAAATAAAAATTCAATCGGATGGCGACACTTGGAATCTGCCATTTGTGCGCAATGTTTTAAATCTGCCATTCGACATTGGTTAAATCTTTAAGTGAATAGGGTTGAATAAGACTGATTAACCTCAAATAATTTCTAATGGCAATGTACGATTCATTGATGTTCGCATGAATCGGTTGAAATTCCAAATGAAATGGAAGTCTTAAAAGGTCACTCTGAATAAGAGAAATACAATAAAAACAGAATACGAATTGTATTGTAAACGATTGTTCACTTTAAATACATTATTTTCTATCGGAAATATTGGTTTTCAATCTGCTAATGCTGAAATTCCAGTGACAGATACGCAATTCAGAACACCTCAAAGCCCATTCAAATTTAACGCAAGTGAATGGTTTTTTGTTTCCTGTGTAAGTCCCATCCCCGTACAAATAGTATAGTCCCGTGTGGCGCCGTCGAGCTATGCCGACTCGTAGATTGTGCAACACTGCAATTTAAACCGAACTGTGATATGTGTTTGGATAGCTGGATGTCAAAGGTTATTGTTAACAGTTCAACAAATGTCAGGTCAAGTGAGATGGAAAGAAAGATTTATAAAGAACAAAACTTTAGACTATGAAGTGCGTTGAAATTCGGGACTGGTTGAAGCGAGGAAAAGAAAATATTCTGCCGGCAATTTCACGTATGCTTCCAATCTGGATGTGTATGTGTGTGTGTGTTGCCGGGTCGCGATACTGTTACGTTTATCTGTTTGAAAGTGATTGAAATTTAAATGTTCTAAATTAGATTATCTATAAATCTGCACGGTGGAGAGATTTGATGTTTTTTTCAAAAATTTATATTTTCAAGCAGCACAAATACCGAGATTTTTTAAATTTCTCTACCAGAGCGTTTAATTACTACAAATTAAAATGTGTAGAGTGCCTATGCATTGCCTATGAATTACGTGTTAAAATAGTCAACTTTAACATTAATTATCTCTGCATCGGTACGGTTGAAAAATTTGAAATTAATTTAGCAAATAAATGATTATTCTATTTGAATATCAGCTCCTTGTTTAAAAAATTCTACCAGAGATCGATTTTTTTACATAAAACCTTAAATAAAAAATAAAACGAAATATATACAGGGTGCGCCATCTAGACGTTCTGTATTTCAACATTGAATAACTCTGTTGTTTTTCAGCCGATTTTGACAAATGAGAACGATTCTGAAACGTCATTCAGTACCATTTTAACCATGAGTCAATACACACCGAAAGAACGCGCTGAAATCGTAGCGTTTTACATTGAAAACAATCGTTCTTACAGCGAAATGCTGGCCAATGTTATGCAGAATGCGCAAAAAAGAGCTGCTTTTTGTGTATCGAATGGAGGTGGTCATTTAATCGATGTTGTGTTCTAAAACTGATTCGAAATAAATGGTAAAGTATATTCTAAACAAATCTTGCTCATTTGCCAAAATCGGCTGAAAAGTGTCATAGTTATTCAACGTTGAAATACCGAATGTCTAAATGGCGCACCCTGTATGTGTATAGATTCAGTTATCAGATAAATCATGATCATTTATTTATTTATAATATTAAACTATGTAATACTAATAAAAAGAATTCACTATAGCACGTGCACAAGCAACAGGTTTTAAAAAGTATTGATTAAACGAAAATAGAATTTATGGATGTAAAACTGTAATAGGGAGAGAAAATAGTTAATTTATTAATATAAAAACATCGTAAACCTTTAATTATGTGTGAACGAGGGAACCCCATCGGAACGTGCTAAGTACACAAGAATATCGACCGGCGCAGCAAAGGAGAGAAATTAAAAAGTGTATCGACTTGAGAAGAAGGAACGTCGGGGAAACCAGAAGAGAAAAAACTAAGTCTAACATATTCTCTCCTTTTTTCTTCAATACACATAAATGCCGACCAAAGGAAAAGAGGCCAGTATCGATCCGAGGGCCGGCAGAACACGCTCAACCTGAATGGGTAGTGAAATGAAGACCCACCACCCCCCATAAATCTCTGTCCTATCTCGCTACGACCACAAGAAATTTCACTTCATCTGGAAAGTAAGGAATGTTTAAAGGTCAGAACATAAATCAATAGTTATTACAAATATGATTGCCGACGTTTTTGGCTTCAGCTGATTGTACGTCCCATCATACAGGTTTGTTCTCTCGTTTCTAGTCTTCATGTCCAGAGCGTCTCCGAGTGGGTACTACCTATACTACTATAGGCTGCCGCTGGTCCTGATCGATCCAAAATAAAACATATTCGGAAGCATCTTGATGTGCCATGGCAGTATCTATCGAAAAAATGGCGAACATGTCAGTATCGACCGGAAAAATGTCCATAAAAGTACCTTCAAATCCGGAAATCTTTAGTGACCGTCGGACCATCTTTAGCTTTGCAACTCTCTTCAAGGTACTTCTTGAGCCATCTTCAATATTTTTACTCTGCACGAGAAGAGTAATTTCAAGATATTTCACCGGTCAACCCACTCCATCGTTTAAAAGTGTGTTCCTCATCAATTAAACAAGGAGATTGGAATCAAAGTTGTGTTAAACATTTCTTATATTGAAAAGTGTCTACCTGTGAACGTTTCCTATATTGAAGAATGTCCACCATTTCAACATTTCTTATATTTTTGAAAAGTGTCTACCTTTGAATATTTCGCATATTGAAAAGTGTATTGGAAGGTCTCTACCGCTTGGGATTTTTTTTTTTTTTTTTGTTGGTCAACAGGAAAAATGGCGAAATCTTTTATAGACGTTGGACAGGACGTTCCTAGGACGGGTCTAGGCATACCTGTTAAAACCAAAAAACCCCCTCTCTCGAACCAATACACCGCCCGCGGAACCGCCTTTCGGCTTTAAACTTCACGGGCGGTTGGTTCCAGCTTAAAGTCACGTACGGCTCTTCTGACATCCGCTCGCCTGGCACTTTCATCCGCGGTCACACGGGCGCTAGGCGAACCGACAAGCCGGACCAGCCAGGGGAAGTCTAAAAAGAATCCTCCCCCGAACGACGCGGACAGTCGAATCCGTCCGAGACGTAGGACCGCGGGTGCAGGCCCCGATGGGATTTCTACTGGTCCTCTCCGTTGTTTCGCTCTCGACGCCCATCGAGCTCTCTCGTTTTCATCACAAGTGTGTCAAGTGACTCGATGAGCGTCACTTATAATCCCCTTGGGATTATAAGTGGTTCCAGCTTGGAATTGAGTAAGTCAAATTCAATCATAGTGGGTCCACTTATATAGGAGAAAAGGGGCACGAATTATAATGTTTGCTATCAACAAGTGGTGGCGCTATTGTCGCTACCGATGTTATTTTTAGATTGTTGTAACCATAGCAACCAAATCATTGCCAGTTGAAATAATACAGCCGATGCTCATTTTACTCAACTACCGTTCGAAGCACCTCAAGCGTCGGTTAAATATTTATACATTTCAGGTTAACCCAATGACGCATTATGATGCCCTGTCGTCGACAACGTTTTACTCAACTCCTTACTATTTCCTATGTAACGCTTATTGATATTCACTTTGGGTGATTATCTGAGAGTATTCTTGTACGGACCGGGTATAGCTGATTAACATCTCATGCCTGTAAGTTTCCTTTCATTTGATTTTTTTCCTTCGAAAAACTTTAAAGCCCATTTTATGAAAACCATGTTTTTTGAAATTCCGTGTACGATTACAAAAAAACTATAAAAGCCATGTATACAAGTAAAACACTGTTTTTTAGATAATTTAATTGTGCACAGATTGAGTTAAAAAATTTATTAAAAATCTCTTTTTACAATGTTATTAACGCACTTACTGTTAAAAAAGTCCGAAAATCGAGTACTTTATTAAAAAATGACTAAAATATTCAAATTTCAACTTTCAATCACCATAATAGACTGTACTGAGCAGAAAAGCCTTCCGAATAAGGAAGTATTTAAATTTTTTGTTTCAGGTAAAAATTACGGACTGAATTTTTCACGGAGTTTGAGTTGTCCGCGGCGAGCTGTTGCGCGAGATTGTTTAAAAATCCGACATTTTTATTTATTTTGACATTCAAAAAACTTTTTATTGTTGAGTAAATATATTTTCAAAGATACGCAAAAGATCATTTGTTTCTCTTGCTGTTTTTATGTTTTAAAAAAATTCTAAAAAACCACCTTTTTTATGAGCCACTGATGAGGAGACCCCCTTAAGTCCCACGTTTAATCGACAGAGTTGAGTAAAATTACTTTAACTATTTTTCTCCGTGTAATAGTACAGTATTTAACTGTTCATTGTGATTCATATTTAAAAAGTCTTGTTGCATTTTTATTCTGTCACAAATTGTTTTCAACTTTAAATCATTTAAATTTATGAAATTTTGAATGCATGGAAAATCTTAGCGTTTTGCGGTCGCATCTTAGGCAAATTATGTATAAATATCGGTAAATCCGATGAATATGTTTCTGACAAATTTTGCATACGACATTGCTATTGGGGTACAGATATAAATAAGATTCATGTAATCACGTCTGGTTGAGGCCTAGCGCATGCGCAATGAAATACACCTCTGACATTTTACACTGAGAGTTGAATTTTACATCAGGAACGTAAAAGTACACTGTCTGAAAATGATATTACAGGAATTTTCATCCCCAAATGTAATTTTCAACTTCCCAATTACTTGTACATCATTTTGGTAATGTTACCTCGATTAATCAGAGTTATCTGTATGTCCAATCATTAATGTGGTAATTTTCAATAATTTTTTTTACAGTGTACGGAAAAAAAGCGTAATACTATCCCTAGAGAACTGGCTGAACGGTAGCTTAAAGCTGTACCGTAAAGCTATCGTAAAGTAGCATTATAACTCATGAATGAGGCAAAATAAACGTTCAAAATGTTTTCATCCTTATTCTACGTTGAAAATAACGTTAACTGGTAATTGAAATATGCAATAATTTTATTTATTTACGCTAAAAATTAAAAAAAACATAATACCTGTCATTGAAGGCAGTGCAGTGGTTCACCTTTTGTGGAACTTCTCCCTTAAAGTTGACCATAGGTTGTAGTGAGACACAACTATACTTTCATGTCACTCTAACAAATATCCAATCCTGACGGTGAAGACATGGAAAGTGATGAACCACTGCACTGCCTTGAATGACAGGTATTATGTTTTTTTCAATTTTGAGCGTAAATAAATAAAATTATTGCATATTTCAATTACCAGTTGACGTTATTTTCAACGTAGAATAAGGATAAAAACATTTTAAATTTTTATTTTGCCTCATTCATGAGTTATAATGCTACTTTACGATAGCTTTACGATAGCTTTACGGTACAGCGTAAAGCTACCGTTCAGCCAGTTCGCTAGGGATACAGCACAGTATGGGTGACAAACGATCCTGAAACAATAACCTGAAAACAGCTTGCAGTAAAGAGGTTCAATACGATTTCCTATTTCTGGTTACAGCAACCACACGTCGCAGTTAGAAATGTCTGACCACAATTTCAAGTTAAATTTGTTAAAGATTTCTAGTTACAGGAATCTGAAAATTCTAGTGGCTTCAAGGCAGTAAAGTTCGATTTATCGCACGCTAGTCTGCACCTAACTTCATATTCAGTTCAGTTGTGAATGCATGGAGACTAGATACAAGGAGACCAATCTCCATATATCCATTCCCGAAATGGAGTTCTGCCAAGTACATAGTTACAAAACTTCCCGATGAGGGCATGTATGTTCCCTGGGTGCAAAATGGCGACGCCCAAGGCACGATGCTTATAAACCGTGGATGCCGCCATTTTGCACTCACGGAACACACGTGCCCTCATCGGGAAGTTTCCTAACTAAGTACTTGGCAGAACATCATTTCGTGTTTTGGGAAGTACGGCCATAAGAGATTGGTCTGCTTATATCTAGTCTCCATGTGTAAATGGTTGTTCTAATGGAGAATAGACATAAGGAGACCAATCTCTTATGCATGAACTTCACAAAAGTTGAGCACATTTTTGTCGGAAGTACATGGAAAAGGTATAAGAACTTCCCGATTGATGGTGCGAATGCAAATGGTGTAAAAAAAATGGCCGCTTCTTCTGTTCGATCAAAATATTCTAACATAATCGCAAATTAAAATTAATATTTGTAAATGTTTGTAAACATTTGTTTTTTGAAATTATTATTTGAAGTATAAAATTCAAAGGTGAATGAAGTTTGCAACGTTGCTGTTGTGTGCAAGGATCCACTAGCCTTGCATGAAAGAAAACAAAAGGAGTCGTAAATGGAATTCAGTTGAGCGTGGTAAGGAATGTAAATAAACAACTCAGCAAATTTGTTCGTTCCGTTCGCCAAGCAGATAGTTGATTGGGGTATAAAAACCTCCACCCTCTGGGTGGAGGAAAAGCCAAAAGTTATTTCAAAGATACAAATTAAACTTACGGTTACTCTTTTATGCAGACAGAAAGTTTTGGTTCTGAGCGTCGATCTATTGGTAGTTCGACGCCGGAGCCGTTAGCCGTGGTTGGCTGGATTCGGGCGCCGTTCGAATTCGGTATCCCTCTCAGGAAGTCAATTACGTCCGCGTGCCTCGAGCAAGAACAGCTCGCCCGGGCACTTACAAATTTTAGAGCGTCTTTGGAAGTAGGAACTATGGCGAATACAAAATAGGTGCTACGCGCGCGGAGACCCAACGAAGGCTAACAATCGAGGCCCACACACCAGCCGCGCCACCTCCAACGTTCACTCCCTCACTCTCCCGGCACAGGCCCGGAGAGTAAGTTAACCAATGACAGAACACGCTCGGAGGAATCCCTTATTGCTCAACCACGAACCTAAGCACGTGAGCTCAGGCGGCATCACAGAGGGCGTACAGCGCCAATTCTTTGTTCCACAGAGAGCGAAAAACTGCCGAACATCCCACCCGCTTTCGTCCGATAGATGAACCTAACTGTTGTAATTGTGCGCTTGAACTCGCTTAGGCGCGATTGCAGAAGCGTCATTGGTCGGCAGCAGGAGCGGACTGAGACGTGCAATGTGGCGTCGGAGTGTCGTGGTGGCGGTTTTGACAGTAACAACTCGGATTAGGCCGCAGGGCCGGGGTGTGTCTCAAGAATACGGCCAAGAGGCCATTTTGATGGAGGGTAACGGTCGTCTCTCAGGATAACCAGCTGATCAGGGGCAAAATTTTCCTGGGGATTGCACCACTTACTCCGCTCTTGCAGCTGGTGGAGATATTCAGAGGACCATCGTGTCCAGAATTGGTAGCGGAGTCTTTGGACTAGCTGGTAACGGGTCAATCGATTTTCCGGCCCCTCCGGGGGCTCTCCTTCAGGAATCAAACTCAACGACCCACCGATCAAGAATTATCCTGGCGTCAGAACATTGAGGTCTTCAGGGTCGGATGTCAACGGACACAGTGGGCGTGAATTCAAACAGGCTTCGATTTCAGTCAGTACCGTGGATACCTCCTCGAAAGTGAGGGTGTGTTCGCCAATGACTCGCTTCAGGTGGTGTTCAGTGGACTTTACATGTAATGTGGAGTATTTGGCGGGATGAATGTCCATTGGATGCCTCGATTGGCCAAGTCAGCGGCTTTGGGTTAGAGTGGGTCCACAGTGAAGGGAAAGACAATGAGAATGGCGCACGAAGAGACGACTGAGCACGGAGTTCTTCGGGAGGATTGCTGGATGTTTACTCTCGCGGGGGAGTCTTTTTGGCACATGTTTCCCCGCGCGACACAGCTCGATTTCTTTAGAAAATGCACTGAGCTGGGCCAAACGAATAGCTACACCACGAGCTTCAGACAATACCAGGGTGGTCAAAAACCCAGTTTTTGAAGCCCTGTTATTCTTTCGCAATCGATGATTTAAAAGAGGTCGGCGACAATATGCGATTACGCGAGACAGGCGCGACAGGCTGGGAAATCGCGTGAGAATATCCGATTCGGTAGGGTTTACCTTTGCCTGAAGACCTTGCGTGCTTTCCACCGGACCTGGCCAACACTCCGGAGAAGACCAGAGCCATTTGGGCCCTTGCCACCAGAGCGTCTGGCTTCACTCCGCGCGTAGCTAGGTCAGCAGGGTTTTCCTTGGTGGGAACGTGAGACCATTTCGCGGAGGGCAACTCTGTCTGAATAAAGCACACGCAATTCGCTACAAAGGTCTTCCAAAAGCAGGGATGCTTACGTATCCACGAGAGAACGACTTGGCTGTCAGACCACAGGAAAATTGGCACGCCCCCCAAAAAGTCTAGTTCTTGGATGCGTCGCACCAGCTTGACTAAGAGAGGAGCTCCGCACAATTCTAAATTGGGTATGCTTGTAGTTTTCACCGGCGCGACCCTGGTTTTCGCGGCTATGAGGGAGACGTGGAAGGGGTCACCCTCTGTCTCGACCCTTAGGTATACCGCGGCAGCAAAGGCTCGCGAGAACGCGACGCAAAACCATGAATCTGACAGCGCCGATCCGGCACAAATTTCAACCATCGCCCGAGAAACAGCCCACCTAGCTCCGGTAGCAAGGTGCAATATTCTGCCCATCGTTGTTGGACGTCGGGTGGCAATATAGAATCCAAATCGCATTTCAAAATCCACAGATCTTGCAAGAGAATCTTTGCGGTGATAGTAACTGGAGCAGCCCAATAAAGGGGACCAAATAATCGGGCAATATCCGATAAGACTGTGCGTTTAGTTGGGGGTGTTTCCATCGATGAAGGGGAGCTCTGTACATGGAAGCTTAACGTGTTGGAAGTGGGGCACCACCGTACCTCTAAAGTTTTCACTGTTTCGACAAGATCAATTTGTTTCGCATCTTTGTAATCGCTATGCTGAGCGTGAGCTGGTACGAGCTCGGGGTGATTCGCAGCCCATTTGTCGAGCTCGATGCCCGCTGAGCGCAAAAGCGCGCAAAGTTCGTCGCGATTTTGAATAGCGTCTGACAGATCATGCGCTCCTGCGAAAGTATCGTCTACGTACGTGTTTCTCAGAATGCAGTCCGTGCCACGCGGGAACCGGGGTTGTCCGTCGGTTGCGAGCTGAGCAAGCGTTCGGATTGCTAAGAATGGAGCACATGCGGTGCCGTAGGTCACTGTTTTTAAACGATAATCTACCCGGGAAATGCCTGGCTCTGGAGCCCATAAAATCCGTTGCAGATCTTGATCCACAGGGTGCACCCGGACCTGCTGGAACATTTTTACAATATCGGCTGTAAATGCATACCGATATAGCCGCCAATTCAATAAGATCAGTGAGAGATCATTTTGCAGGGCCGGGCCCGCAAGTAGGAACGCGTTAAGGCACTGCCGCTCCCGAGTTCGCCGGGAAGCATCAAAAACTACCCGCAATTTCCATTGGTCCATGGATGACTGAACTACTGGGTGGTGCGGCAAGTACCACGCTCGAGGGTTTTCGATCTCGGCCGCAGGTATTCTTTCCATGTGGTCGAGTTCCTCGTACGCTCGTAGGAAATCGCGATAAGAAGAGGCTAAACGCGGTTGTCGTGAGAAACGACGGTGCAAATTTTTGAGGGATCCCAAGACCATACAGCGAGTCTCCCCCGCAACTGCTGGCAGGCCGGATTTCAAGGGAAGCCTCACAACATAGTGGCCATCGGAATCGCGAGAATGCGTATCGCGGAATTGGGCTTCGCAAGCCTCATCGTCAGGCAACAACCTTTTTGTTGAGGCTCGGACTTCTTCGAGTGTCGAAAACCGCTGCAAAGAGTTCTGGAACTCGTACTCAAGAGACCCATCCTGAGCGATCATAGACACAATCGGACTCCGCGGAGGAACCTCAGCCCACCATGGCGTACTAGTAAGCGTGGGACCCGACAGCACCCATCCCCAAACGGTATCCTGTGCAATCAATTGCGAATAATGGAAACGGCGAAATCCCTGTCTCAGGACTTGCCCGTAGATATCGGCACCCAGTATGAGATCGACGCGGTCGGGCCTAAAAAAATCGGGGTCCGCTAATCGCAAATCAGAAAACATGCCCTGACTGAATTCGACCGATTTTCTAGACGGCAATTGAGATGTTAAACTCGGAGGAACTAAAGCTTCGGTCTGGATTTGAAAATCGGGATTCAACGCGGAGTGCAAAGTCAATAGAGTGACGCTTTTGGCGATACCGGCGTTTGAGGCTCCCAGATTGGAGAGCCGAATTTTCGTGTGCCTTCGTGGTAATTTCAGTAACTGCGCTACGGATTCTGATACAAACGATGTCTCAGACCCTTGATCAAGTAACGCGCGGACTCGGATTTCGTCGCCTTGAGGGCCCTTAACCGGAACTTGAGCCGTGGCGAGGATCACAGCGCTTCCTGGTACCGAAAGGCTAGCTGTGAATGCGTTGACTCCAAACGCGGTTCCGATCTCACTCTTGGTTTTAGCCTGATTTTCCTGCGTGGGTGAAATTATTTAAGGGCGATATTTCGGGGCCGTGTAAAGCATAGTGTGATGTTTGTCGCGGCAAGTTACGCACCTTTGGGAGGACTCGCAATCTTGAAACTTGTGGGGGCCTAAGCAGTTGAAGCAAAGGTGTAATCGTCTGGCTTCATCGCGGCGCTCACGCGGGGATCTTGATTGAAATTTTGAGCATGCTCCAATGTAGTGTGCACCCGAGCACAGGGGGCATTTACGAGTGAAACGCTGAGTCCTCTGAGAGCTTTGGCCAGTGCTAGCGTGGTGAACTTTTCTGGAATAGGAAGTTTCTTTGAACGCTGAGTTGACAGGTTTGGAGGACTTGCTTGCCTCAGAAGTCATGCTGAGCGCAGTGGCGCTTTCGAGTTACCGCATCTAACCGATTCGCGACCGAGAAAACGAGCCAAATACCCCATTGATCCACCAGAAGTTCCAGATTGGTCAATGCGCGAACGACCTTTTGCGATTCGTCGATTAACTTTCGGAGTTCAGCAGCAGATTCTTTGTTCATTTGAGGGAGCTCAGTCAACATAGTTAGGTGTTTGTTAATGGTGAATCGAGGGTTCGCGTATCGTGTTTTTAAAGCTTGCCAGGTTGAAATGTAATTTGCGTTCGTAACCGAAATATCTTTAACAAAGTCTAATGCTCCGTCCCTCATGCAGGACTTCAAATACTGGAGTTTATTAACATTTGGAAGTCGAGAGGAATCGTGAACTAGCGATGTAAACAAGTCGCAAAAATTTACCCAATCCTCGTAGTGGCCAGAAAAGATTGGGAGTTTCTCTATCTCTCTCGTTCAGTCGCGTATGTATTCCTCCAATTTCCACCGCGCGAATTCTTTGTAATGCTACTAGTCCTTTCCAAGTGGGAGGTGCCATTATAATTTTATTATTAAGCAGGGGGAAGAAATTCAATGTTAGAAAAAACTGATGCAGGAAAACCAGAAAAAAAGGAAAAGAAAAAAAATAAGGATAAGCTCGAATAATTTGAACGGCCCTATTGCAAATCGAATTCGGAGTTTCAGACCAGCTGGTGACTGTGGCATTCAAAAGGAAAGACGCGGAACTGTTGTGCGAACCCAGCGCTCGAGGGCTCGTAAATCACGTGGGGCACCGCAATAAGTAGCGCGACGCATGAGACACACGCGAGTGAGAAAAACGCTCGACCCAGTGGTAATTGGATATGTAAATTTTTCCCCAGAAGCCACGTGGCGAGCATACATGCACACAAGTACCCTTTGAGACTAAATTTACAAATGTATGCTACTTAGAAGTATGAACAAAACAAAATTTTACATTTATCGAAAAATGATTCGATAGTAAATTTTACGTTAGGAAATGAACTAAAATTACGGCAATGGAACGAAAAAACAGCCAAAATTAGTAATAATAACCAACCACCCTCAATCCGGCTCGAAGGACCAAAAAAAGTGTGCAAGGATCCACTAGCCTTGCATGAAAGAAAACAAAAGGAGTCGTAAATGGAATTCAGTTGAGCGTGGTAAGGAATGTAAATAAACAACTCAGCAAATTTGTTCGTTCCGTTCGCCAAACAGATAGTTGATTGGGGCATTAAAACCTCCACCCTGTGGGCTGAGTAAAAGCCAAAAGTTATTTTAAAGATACAAATTAAACTTACGGTTACTCTTTTACGCAGACAGAAAGTTTTGGGCCTGAGCGTCGATCTATTGGTAGTTCGACGCCGGAGCCGTTAGCCGTGGTTGGCTGGATTCGGGCGCCGTTCGAATTCGGTATCCCTCTCAGGAGGTCAATTACGTCCGCGTGCCTCAAGCAAGAACAGCTCACCCGGGCACTTACAAATTTTAGAGCGTCTTTGGAAGTAGGAACTATGGCGAATACAAAATAGGTGCTACGCGCGGGGAGACCCAACGAAGACTAACAATCGAGGCCCACACATCAGCCGCGCCACCTACAACGTTCACTCCCTCACTCTCCCGGCACAGGCCCGGAGAGTAAGTTAACCAATGAGAGAACACGCTCGGAGGAATCCTTTATTGCTCAACCACGAACCTAAGCACGTGAGCTCAGGTGGCATCACAGAGGGCACACAGCGCCAATGCTTCTTTCCACAGAGAGCGAAAAACTGCCGAACAGTTGTAGCAACGAAACAGTAAAATTCCAAGCTTAGAAAAAAAAGGTTCTAGTCGTTTAAATCTATTTCCATGGAGAATAGACATAAGGAGACCAATCTTTTATGCGTGAACTTCACAAAAGTTGAGCAGGTTTTTGTCGGAAGTGCATGGAAAAGGTACAAGAACTTCCCGATTAATGGCGCGAATGCAAGTGGCGGAAAAAAATGGCCTCTTCCTTCTGTTCGCTCCAAATATTCTAACATAACCGCAAATTAAGGTTAATATTTGTAAATGTTTGTAAACCTTCTTATAATAAATATATGTTACCATGACAACCTTCATGTATGCAAAGGTACACGAATAATTCTTTTTTTTACGCTACTTGCAGGACTGCCATCTCTTGGGACGTTCCCGTACTCAATTAATGTACTTCCGACAAAAAGATACTGATTTTCAGTTACATTAGTTTGGTCTCCTTATATCTATTCTCCATGTCTATTTCAATCCAGTCTAAATGGCAATATAGTACGAAAACAACCCTTGCGCATGCATTTGATCCATTAAATATCAAAAACCGTGAAAAAAAAACAAAAAACCGAAAAAAGCTCGATACCTAAAATTTTAAAACTGGATATTGTAGAATTTAGTGCCAATTGACTACAAAAAAATTTTCATCCCCATACCTAGCGGGGATGTTTGTCGTTTTCAACCCCACATGCCCAAAAATGCGTATAAAAAATTTGTACACTCACATTAAGCTCGATACCTAAAACTAGGAAAAAGGTAATATCCAAATTCCATTTTGCAATTAAATTATACGAAATGGAGAAAAAGGTTTTGATACAAAAATTTTTACTACAGAAAGATCAATAAAATTCAATTTGAACGTTTTTCTAAGTGATCTAAATTTTTCGTTTTAATTTTAAAAATCTGAGTGCGAAGCACAATTTTTGGGAGGAGAATGTGTTCCTTGAAGCTGATAGTGCTTTAGGTAAATAAGATTTTTTTATTGTAATTTGAAATAAATAACAAATTTAGTAACTTTGAGAAAATTTTCGTCACATTCACTCTATTATAAAATTGACATTAATTTCCTCATCTAATTACAAGAAATAATTGAAATCTATTTTATTATATTGCAGATATGAATTTAAATTTCTCACAGTTTTCATATAATGATAAGATTTTATAACATTTTATTACATTTTTTGTACAGATTCTATGGGTTTTGATTTATTCTCAGTTGCGGTTTTAGGCATTCAAGCCTTTCACAGCGTTGAGATATCTCGTTATTTCACATATAGTCAGCAAGTGTACGATAGTGTTTTTAAATGCCCCAGAATTTATGTTGAGAAAATGCTCTTGAGCATTTATGAGCATTTAAATTTAACTAATGTTTTGAAGGTTTATTAAACACTCAAATGATGTTTATATTAATAAAAATAATACTAAAAGTTCATTTAGAATAATAATTATGAAATTATGAACTAAATGTGCAAAATTTTAATATAAACTTAGTGTAATTCATTTTCTTCTGATACGCTGGATATACAAATTTTATTGACCATAAAACTTACGGTATTATTAATTATAAGTCTTTTTAGTGATTGAATCACATCTGTTCATCTTGAATAGCTTTGTATTACGTCTATAAAATTATTTCTAGTGTCAAGTGTCCTCCACTTCGGCAAACGTGCAACAATTTTTTGTAGGTTAGGATTTTAAATATATCTTAAATTCTTTAAACCGAAGACAGCCTAAGATTAACGAAAATGTCGATTGGCGATATTAACTACCATAGACCTAAAGGGACCAAGCGTTCGGCGGGAGGGGATAGGAGAATCGGTCGCCGCGCTCGCAGTGGCGAAAAGTGAAACTTATGGAGTAAATATATGTACGTGTTGTTATAGCAAAATTCAATATCAATGGGTTTTTCATGTTGTATAGTTAACTGTAAAAATACAGCTTCGAATAGCAATTACAAATTTTTTCAATTCCCAACTTCCGCACACAAAATGCAGTAAAGAGTTCAATGGATTTCTGCAATAAGACTCATATTGTTAAAGCAAAAACTTTAACGATACCCAGTCAGAAGAAGATAAAGAATAAATGTTGCAGTACGGTAACCAAGGACTATGCTGAGATAAATCATTGAGTGGAGAACCCCAAGATTTGGGAACAGGAAGACGTTATTTTCAAGGCTACGAGTCACTGTAAAAAGAGGAATAACTTTTGGACTTGGCTGGAGTTAGTTATGGCACTTTTGATTTTTTGTTAGAAAGAACACTCGTACCATCAGATAACTGTAAATTTAGTCGAAAGAATTCTAATCCTAAAATCCATGATTAAATTGTTCAAATCTGGTCATATTTATAAGCTAAATCTCTACAAAATCGATCAAAATTCTTGGAATTGATGTGTAATTTTTTTCTTACATACTGCACGAGGTTAAAGTTCAAATAAAAAAGCTGGAAAAATTCCAATATTGCTTTTGCTTAGAAAAAAATTTTTATAAGATATATAAAACATATAATCATGAATTTTCTATCGAATCCCCTTAAAATATATATTCATATGATCTTTATTATGATTTACCTACAGATGAAATGTTTTCGAAATTTCCCTACTTCTTTGTTACAATTTTAACTCCTTGTATTATGGAAGAAAAAATTTATAGATTTATAATGATAATTTAATGCGATTCTGTAGAAATTTAGCTTTAAAAAGTGTCCAAGAGTATTAAAAAATGTTGATTATTTCGACAGTTATTTAAAATTGAAGAATGCATTGAAATCTTGACTATTTCTGCAACAACTTCTTCAAAATTTAACAAAACGAATTCATGCTGGGTTCATTTTATAAAGAATTTTGATAGCTTTAAATTTAATTAAGGGAACAAATTTTTTCACTTATATAATTCAAATTAGGATAATTTAAGCAATTATCGAAAAACAGGTGGCCGGACAATTCTGACCGGTACTGTACGAGCTAACGACCTTGCAATCGTCGTGTAAACATATCACGAACATAACCTTACATGATCGAGTCTATCTTAGTAAAATCACAATTTTCCACTGTTATCCTTACTGTTCATAATTTTTATATATTGACACTCGATATTGTTAATATGATTGAACTCCAATCGATGTTCTGTAACTGTTCTATTTTGATATACAAATTATTTTCATGCTATTTACCTAGCATTGCTGCAAAAACTTTACTCCATTAGTTCGTCTGTTTCAGTCACCAGATAGCGCGACATGCTTTTCTCGGTCCCTATAGGAAAATATATCGAACCAGACTATTTTCTCTGAAAAAGTGCTAAAGAGTGATTGAGAACGCTTGGGGGCAAAACAGAACGTTACTTAGAGAATACATTTCAAATGCTCGTAAATGCTCAGTAAATGCTCAGAGCACATAAAAGTCGAGCATATTCTCGAGCATATGCTCTGATATTGTAACGGTGTGACCGTTTTCGGTACTGAACATGAGGGGCTCTAGAACCCCTATTGTAATAACAAGTTTTCTAGACAAGGAGGGAAAATGCATAGCCGATAGATAGCTCGCAGGAAATAATGAGAATCCACATTACCGGTAGTATACGCGCTAGGATTTGAACGTAATGACTCATAGCCTTAACGGAAAGACTCCTCTGTGTCGCATTAGCAAGCTTACACGTGTAGGAATTTGAGGAATGCGAAAGCACGCAACAACCTTGTGGCAAATATATACTCATAAATCTGTTTTAATTACCGAAGCGTGCCTTAACTCTAAAAAGAACCGGATGCTATGCTTATAAACATCCTTAAGAATTTCGACCTCTCAACTTTGACAGTTTATAATGTCACCTTTTATCGATACGTTAATTTTAATTATTGGCAATAGGCGGTCCTGCGTGGCCTGAAATTCTATTTGTCAAAGTATCATAAAATTCACTGACGTAAGCAATTTGATTGGCTAAAGGGCTCAGAGAAAGGGTTAAACCCCACTCGAAACCAACCTTACAAATATACCTCGGAGCGTCGAAAACTCAGATTTCGCCGCTTTTATCAGGGTCAGAAACGTAATTTCGAGATCTGTAAAATATTCTGAGACGTCGGACTTAGAATAATTTCTCACAAATCGTACTTGTGAAATTGTCGGTAAGTCAGGCGAGCAAGGCTTGACAATCTAACTGTAAACTAGAGTATATAATTAAACTGTATTTAATTATGTTTATAATTAAAAACCATTTCGGATAATAAACTGTGGAGTTATACAGTGAATAAGTGTTTAATTAATTTAATAAAATAAAACCTCTCCCTTTTTCGCGGGTGTTCGTTTCAACGGACCAACGACAGCAAATAGATCCAGCAGCCCATCCAATCAACAACCAGCATCATCTACCGTAGCGACGCTAGGTCGTAACAATATGCTCGTGCTCTCGAGAAATTCTCCGAGCATTTAAAACTTTTAGAACACTAAACTGCAACGTTGTCTCATATCGTAACTGTTTCAAGACTCGAGTCAGATTTGAAGATCGTGGGTTTTCGTCCCCCACCACTGAGCCATGTGGATCCTCACACAACCAAGCTCGGCTTTTCAGTGTGCCCCCACTTCCTCGTTTAGATTTTACGCTGTCAGCTGAGCTAAATTGAATCTCTTGTATAATAATATTTTCAAATACAATATTCCCCACATAATTTTCTTATCAAAGCAATGAATCTAAGAAAATAGAAAATATTAAAATCGATATTTTGTTTTGAAATTTTAAACATTTATGGACTTGTGTTACGACCCAGCGCTGCTGTTGATTCCTCCCTTACGTCGATTGTGTAGCTGGGCCTTGATTCGTCCATTGTGGAATTCGTTGCTGTCGTTGACTCGTTGAAACGAGTACCCGCGAGGAAAGATTTGGTTTGAATGAACTAAACACTTGTTCAAAAGTCACTCAAGGTTTATTATTATTGAGTTTAAAAATTCTTTTTTTGCTTTACACTTGTTAACAAATCAACTATCAGGCTTTGTTCGCCTGACTTACCGACAATTTTTACAAGTCCGTTCTCGGCCGAAATATTTTTAAGTTCTTTGTACAATGAGTCGCAGGTTTATATTCTCAAGGAGCTTTTCGAGATTCAAAATCTGCCGTTTTTGAGCTCTGCAGCTATATTTATAATAAGTCCTTTGGGTGGGATCTTACCACCTCTCTACAGCCTTCAGCCAATCATAATGCTGATCAAAATTAAGTCGCAGAATGAGTCAGTCCATGATTGACATTTATAAACACTCTAAGATCAAATATCGTAATTCCTTGTAATGTTTATGAACACTACATCGGGTCGTTCTGGAGCTTAAGGCACGTTCTGTCATTATAAATAGCCCTATGAGTCATCCATAACCATGAAAATGACGTAATCTCTCGCATTCCTAGCATTCTTGCACGTGTTTTACAATTCTGCGCCGTAATTACATTTCCAATCTTGACCCAACCGACAGCACGAAACCTTAGCGGGTAAGTGGGGGCACAACTACAAGCCGCGTTTAGTTGTGTGAGAATCCACACTGGTCAATGGTGGGGGCTGAAAACGTCCACGATCTGCAAAAGCATAATTATGCTTTCGCAAAAGTGAGGATTTTCAATAAACCTATAACTTTTTGATTTTTATTTAAAAAATCTAAGCTTAAAATCTTGAATAACTTGAAAAATATACTATACATTTCCTTGAAATGGCTCAGTGAATAAAAGGAAATCTTCTCTATGTTCTAAACCCTTATTAATAATAGCTTCTTCTATTGTATGCTTAAGTTATGATTATCTTATTTTGAACGTGTACTATACTTTGGCGACCTTATAAATAGTCTTTTAAATATATAAAAAGTAGTGTACCTTGTATTGGCAGGTCTGTGAAGATGGCAGCCGTGTATTTGAAAAGAATATTCTTATCAATGGCATACGTTTGTCCACGTTAGGCCCACATTTGTCCACGCATTAGTTTTTTTTGTCCAGCCATTGTTTAATTTTTATTGAAAATTAAAAAAAATGGTTGAGAACCACTGAGTATACAAAATTATTATTTTGAACAAATAAAGATTCGAGATCGTTTGTCCATGATTATCCATACATTGCTTTCGTTTGCCTAACCTTAAAAATTTTAATTTAAAAAAAAAAATTTTCACACAAAACATAACAAAAATTTTCCAACACTTTCTATGTAGATGATTGTTTTTTTACGCAGGAGAAATAAAATTAGTGGTTGGACAAAACCCTATGCAAAGCGGGAAAACAATGCTGACTACTAGGGTTTCCATTTGACAATTTGTTTAAACAATATAACCCTTTCAGGGTGACCGTTTTCATCAACGAAAATAATTCCCGGACATCGGAAATTTTTTCCCGGTCGTTAAAAAAATATTTTCCAATAAATAACAGTTGATGCAATGGTCTTTTAAAGTTTTAAAACATTTATTATTTAATATTCTAAAATGAAATTTTTCCTGGTATACCGAAATCACGAAATCGACAATTGTTAAAGTCGCTGTCACAGTCAAAAAGGAAAAAATCTTATGCTCCAATGAGCGCTGTAGACAGCAGCCTAAGGCTGCTTCACACTGCTGCGCTCAAGTAGCTTGCTCGCTTTGCAAAAATAAGGCAGGAATTTCGAAATGCATAATCACTTCATGTAACACATTTTAAACAAATAAAAATCGTTTTTTATCAAAAATTAGAAAAATTCCTAGTCATTTCCCGGTTTTCCTGGTTTCGCGGTCCAGCAGCCACCCTGCGGGATACATGTACACCGAAACATCTTTATGCAAAGTGGATAGACGACGCTCACCACCAGAGTTTCCAGTTGACAATTTGTTTAAACAATATTTCCCTTTATACATGTACACCGAGACCTGAGAATTTATCATTTACATAACTTTGTTTTTTATGCAGGACACCCTATGCCCAAAAAAAACAACCCTCTTTCTAAAAAATTATTCCTCCAGAAATTAAATTTTACCAGAATTTTAGGTTTTTTATGGGCTCTTCAGAAATTTTTCTATCGGTTTTTGGGCTCCAACCATTAACACCAAATCGCACACCTGTTTGGCCATATAGAGACGACTTTAAATAAAATAACTCTTTTTGTAAACTTTAAGGTCTAGGAAGACTCTCTGGTCTTTGGGCTCTTCGAAAATGCTTCTATCGATTTCTAGGCTCCAACCATTAACATTACTGGCTTGATTTAAGTTAGCACTTCCACACGAAAAACGACAAACATCCCTGCGAGGTATGAGGATGAACATTTTTTCGTAGTTAATTTCCACTGAATCCTACAATATTCAGTTCTAAAATTTAAGTTATCGAACTTAGTTTGATTTTCCAAATTTTTTATTCACATTTTTGGGCATTTGGGGATGAAAACGACAAACATCCCCGCTAGGTATGGGGATGAAAATTTTTTTGTAGTCAATTGGCTCTTAATCCTACAATAGCCAGTGCTAAAATTTAAGTTATCGAGCTTAGTTTGAATGCACAAATTTTTTATTCACATTTTGAGGCACTTCCCTAGCGAACTGGCTGAACGATAGATTTACGCTGTAGCGTAACATTATCGTAAATTTATCGTAAAGTAGCATTATAACTCATGAATGAGGTAAAATAAACGTTCAAAATTTTGTTATCCTTATTCTGCGTTGAAAATAACGTTAACTGGTAAATGAAATATGCAATAATTTTATTTGCTTACGTTAACAATTAAAAAAACATAAGACCTGTCATTGAAGGCAGTGCAGTGGTTCATCACTTTCCATGTCTTCACCGTCAGGATTGCCTATTTGTTAGAGTGAGATGAAAGTATAGTTGTGTCTCACTCCAACCAATGGTCAACTTTAACGGAGAAGTTCCACAAAAGGTGAACCACTGCACTGCATTCAATGACAGGTATTATATTTTTTCATTTTTAGCGTTAATAAATAAAATTATTCATATTTCAGTTACCAGTTAACGTTATTTTTAACGTAGAATAAGGATAAAAACATTTTGAATATTTATTTTGCCTCATTCATGAGATAATGCTACTTTAATATAACTTTACGATAATGTTACGATAATGTTACGCTACAGCGTAAAGTTACTGTTCAGCCAGTTCGCTAGGGTTGGGGTTAGAAACGAAAAACATCTCTGTTACGTATAGGGATGCCCATTTTTTTGTAGTCAATTGCCTTTAAATCCTACAATATCCAGTTCGAAAATTTTAGGTGTCAAGCTTAGTTTGATTTTACAAATGTTTTATTCACATGTTTGGGCATTTAACGTTGAAGACGACAAACATCCCCGCTACATGGGGATAGAAATTTTCTCGCAGGCAATTGGCACTAAATCGTACAATAGTCAGTTATACAATTTTAGGTATAGAGCTTAGTTTGAATGCACAAATTTTTTATTCACATTTTTAGGCACTTGGGGCCAAAATATCCCTGATCCAATCCCTACAAAACAAGAATTAGATAACACATTCAAGTTAGATGATTTAAGTTTAGACAAGACTCTAATTAATAATCAAAGTATATTGAGTAAAAATTCAGAAAAAATTAGCGGGTTTCATTCAAGTTTCTGTCCAGGTTTAAGCATTGTAACAGGATCCAGTAATCAAGATCAAACTCTAACGAACGAATTATCTTATTTTGACGAATTCAATTTGCTAAGCTCAACAGTAATAACAATAGACAATAAAACTTTAAAAGAAAGATTGGAAAACTCATTGGCATGCGACTCTATAATTAGTAACAACGACAGCGACGGCGACAAAACCGACACAGAAGTCATAAATCAAGATAATTCAGTAATAGTAAATAACGAAGAAATGGCCGTAGTCATACCCAACAGCCAGCAGGTATCCTTACGCGACGCGCTAGGGGTGGTCCCATTATTCGACGGAAGTAACCTCCCATTGTCACACTTTATTGAGGGTTGCATGGAGGCAAAGGTAATGCCACCGACACCTGCAGCTCAAGAAAACCTCGCAAGATTATTAAGAGGTAAATTATCGAGAAGCTAGAAAATGTATTTTTGGTTCAACTTATGCAACAAAATCGAAGATACTCACAGGCTCAATAATAATGGTCAGGTAGATAATAATTTTAAACAAAACCTTGGAAGGGATGTAATTCTATGTTTTATACGCGGTTTTCGTCCTGAGTTAGAAATTCGTGTAGAAGAAAAGGACACATTCAAGGCAGTAATTAATGATACAATGGATATTGAACGAAGATTGGCTGCAAATTCTGCACTGCGAAGAAATAGAAATGCAGATTATTTAAAAACCAAAAAATCAACTAATAATAAAAATAATAAAACCACCCGATTTAACGTAGCACTTGAAAACAAAACTATTTGGTTCATTTGTAGGAAACCAGGTCACACAACTGAAAATGTTTTCATTTAAGTAAAGCTCAAAATGCAGTTCTTAATAATGAACAAAAAAATTTTTTGTGTCCTAACCAACAAAGATATAGTAATTTTAATGGTCAAAGAAGTAATAATAATAATAATGATAATAATAATAATAATAATTTTACAAAGATACAACAATAACAATAATTTTTCTAGAAATTTGTATAATAATAATAACAATGTTATTGATAATAGACAATTGAATCCAGGATAGTATAAAAACTTTAACTCAGGACAGTTTCAAAATCGAAGTAAAACCATATGAAAATAGATTTTTACAAAATAATAACACTCAACAAAATTCAAGTTATACTGAAATAATTTGCGATTCTTGTAAAAACCCGGTCATGCAGTACGAGACTGCAAGATACGACCAAATAAGCAATTACAAACACCTCATCAGGAAAACTCCAAAGCTCTCCTCAGCACGGGTGCACTGAGTAAAGCATAAATTGAGAACCACTGGCATCCACATCTAGCGATCATACAACAACAATAAATATTTCAAAGTCCACTTCAATTCCATTAATTATAATATCAACAGTAGGCCTAGAAAGTCTAACACACATGATGATTGATACTGGCGCTGATCGAAATTTAATTCAACAAAAGGTTCTCATTCCTGAAGTACCAATAAATAACAAAAACGTACTAAGACTTACAGGAATTAATAATTTAGCACTTCACACATTAGAACAGGTAAAACTAAACATTTTTGGTTATTCAACGATATTTAACATTATTCCGAATGAAGTCCCAGTAGAAGAAGATGGAGTATTAGGATCAGAATTTTTTCAAGATAATAGTGTAAATATAAACTATACTTCAAAATGCTTAGAAATTGAGAACCATTGTTACCATTTTAAATCTACTAATACATTTACTATTCCAGCTCGAACAGTTACAACATTTTATGTTAATATAAAAGATACAGAAAAGAGTGAAGGGTATGTACCTCGATTACATATCCGATATGGCGTTTACGTAGGAGACGCACTTGGAAAAATATCACGCAGGAATAGTTTATTTAAAATTTACAAATACAAATAAAATACCAATAACATTATCAGTCCCAAAAGTTAATTCAAAAGATTTTGTAGAACAAGAATGTTATAAACAAATTCAAAATTTACATAATTTTAAACAAACAAATAACGAGAATTTATCAAGTAAAATATTACATAACTTTTTGAGAACTGACCATTCCCTAATCAACTCATGCAAATTTTATAATGTAACAGACGAAGACAGAGTAGAATGTATTAAAAAACTTCTTCGATTAGACCATTTAAATCAAGATGAATATGAACATGTAGAAAAATTAATTAAGAATAATGCAGATAGATTTTAAATCCCAGGAGAACCACTTGAAACTACTAATGTATTACATCATTCAATTCCTACTGTAGATGACGCTCCAATTTTATCAAGACAATATAGATTTCCCCCAGCTTACAAGAAAGAAATTACAAGACAAGTCGAGGAATTATTAAAAATGAAATAATCAAGCCCTCACAATAGCCATATAACACTCCAGTATGGATAGTTCCTAAAAATCCTAATTCTCAATGAAAAATAAAATGAAGAATGGTTCTTGACTTTAGTAAATTAAATGAAAAAACAATTGGCGGTTCGTATCCTCTGACTAATATAAACGATATACTTGATTATCTAGGATCAGCAAAATATTTTTCAGTGTTTGATTTAGATACCGGTTTTCACCATATAAAAATGGACCCAAAAGACTCTCATAAAACTGCATTTTCCACACCTCACGGTCATTACGAATTCGATAGAATGGCTTTCGGTTTTGAAAGCAGCACCCGCCACGTTTCAAAGATTAAGGTACTAGTACACTTTAGAAGGCTAAAAATAAGGCAATTTTGAATAATTTTTTTCTCAGTCCCATTGATATATATTTATATGAAACTTCTTATATCATGTAAATACATGTTTGTGGAGTACAAACAAATTTTTATTTAAAATTTTTGTTTTATGGCCCAAATCCAGGGAGCGCCAAAACCGAACATCAAAAAAAAAAATTTGACGCATGGCCGACAGTTTATCTCTGGATCGGCAAGTCTGAAACCAAAAAATGAAATGGTTTTTCTAAAAGGAAGGTTGCTTACGTGACAATTCACCACATTTTAAAAAAAATCAAGAAAAAAAAAAATGGCGGGCGTTTGAAAAATTCATTGAAAAAATGGCCTATTTTTCCGCTGTTTTTTGGGTCAATAAAATATTAAATTTCTATTTTTTGGCTTAATTGCGGTAAATTGTCATACAGGACATATCAATAAACAAAACCCAGCAAGGTGTTTGAAAATCGGTTCAGTAGTTCCGGAGATAATCTGTCAGCCATTTGAAAAAAAGTCATTTCTTTCTGGCCTCTTTTTGAGCCAAACGGCCTTCTTTAGTAGACGCGTTTGTCGCTTTTTCAGCCAATAAAATCCGCTCTTCGTCTTTGGACTTCACGTATTGATATTATTTCATGGTGTTAAGAGTTTGAATTTTTTGAAAATATTTTAGGAGAAGATATTTAAGGGTCTAAGGAGTTGAAAAATGCAAAAAAAACGAAATCGATTTTTTCAAAATTCTAAAGTGTACTAGTACCTTAATGGACTGAACATTAACTGGATTAATCGAAACAGAACTTCTCGTATATCTTGATAACATAGTTATATATGCAAATACTCTAGAAGAGCACGAAATTAAAATTAAAAATTTAGCAGGAAGACTTAGAAAAGAAAATCTTCAGTTACAACCAGACAAATGCAAATTTTTACGACCCGAAGTAGGATATTTAGGTCATATAATTGATAAAAATGGAGTACGTCCAGATCCAAAAAAGATAATAGCTGTAAAAAACTTTCCAGTCCTAAAAACACAGAAAAAAATTAAACAATTTTTAGGCTTAGCAGGATATTATAGACGATTTATTGATGGATTTTCAAAAATTGCAAGTCCTTTAAATCAACTTCTGAAAAAAGATATACCTTTTAATTGGACAGAAAAACAACAAGCAGCTTTCGATATTTTAAAAGCAAAATTATGTGCAGAACCACTTTTACAACGACCTGATTTTTCTCAACCTTTTGTACTCACAAAAGATGCCTTAGAATTTGCAATAGGAGTAAAACCTTTAAAACGAAGAAACTTGAATCCAGCAATCGTACCAGACGGCGTAGATCATTTTAGCAAAATTTCGGAAGCCCAAATATTAAATATTGACTCAATAATTCCAGAATTTTATCAAGAATTCCTTAGTGAAGAATCATTTAGTGAAATTCGTAATAATATTTTAAAATACACAAATTTATTCAAAAATATGGCTTCAAGACTTATTTTTATAGCAATATTTTTATTAAGTCCAGTGTTTTCCAAAAAATACGAAAATTTATCATGGAAAACTATTACTAGAAACGCTCAAAAGAGAATACAACAAGAAAGAAAAAAAAAAAAGAAAAAATCAAGAAACATTAGATAAACATTTTTCTTCTAAACCTCTTGTGAAAGAACCACGAGGTAGGCCAAGAAAAAACCTACTTACAAATTTGAAAAATATTCCCTCTCAAACAAGAAGAAAGAGAGGCAGAACAAGAAAACAAAAATATGAAGATGAATTACCAGAAATATATACGCAAAAAGGAAGCGAAGAAAGTGAGAATTATTTTTCAACCTCAGAAGATGAAATCAACGACATTGAAAAGTATGAAGAAAATTTGGAAGAGAATTTTGAAGATGATCTTGAAGAAAATTTCGAAAAGAATTTTGAACAGAATTTTGAATAAAATTTTGAAGAAAATTTTGAGGAAAATTTTGAAGAAAACCAAGAAGAAAACTTGGAAAAAAAATTTGAAGAGCCTTATTTTAAAGAAAATTTGAAACTAAACCGAAGATCTCAAATAAAATCTGGATTATCAATTTACTCATTGCGTGAATTATCTCAAAATTTCAAATTACGATCAATTAGTATTTCTAAAACTTCCAGAATTAATGATATATCTTGGGAAGAAGTGAAATCAACTTTTGACTCAATTTTTTCAAATTTAACTACAAAAATTAGAGTTTGCAATGGAATAACGCAATATCCAACAAAAGAAGAACGAACTCATTCAATTCAAGAAGCTCATTCTTCAGCATTAAGAGGCTATAAAGGCATCACAAAAACTTATAGTCGAAGTCGCCAAAAATTTGTTTGGGAAAATATGAAAGTAGACATACAAAAATATATTCAAGGCTGTTTACAATGTCAACTGAAAAAATTAATCAGAGTGAAAATAAAAAATCCTATGGTAATCACTGACACACCCACTACTGCTTTTGAAAAGATATCAATGGACATTGTTGGTCCACTATCTGAAACAAAATCTGGTAAGTTATATATTCTAACCATACAAGACAATTTTACCAAATATTGTTTAGCAATACCTCTTCCTAATCACCAAGCTAGTACGATAGCAGATGCTTTCGTGACAAAATTTATTTGCATATCTGGATCACCGAAAGGAGTACTTACTGACCATGCCAGAGATTTTTTAAGTAATTTATTAAAAATTTTGGCAAAACGTTTTAGAATTAAACAATTTCGTACCACAGCTTTTCACCCTCAATCAAACGGGTCATTAGAACGTTCACATCATGTTTTAGGAGAATATCTCAAACATTTTGTTGCAAAAAATTCAGAATGGGATGATCCCAGGTAGAAATTTCTTAAGTTTCACTTGACAGTTGATTAGTTAATAGTAAGTCAAAACTAGTAAGAAAATATTAGTAAGGAACTTGCTAGTTATTTGTAAGTTTAACTATTACAAGCTAAACTGGAGTAAAACTTGTCTAGTTTCCCACGTGATTAACTTTTGAATACTGCTTGTAAGTAATTGTTGAGGCATTTGTAAACGAAAACTTGGAGTCATTTCATTTAATGTGTGCGTACTAAAAATACAAGTTAAATGTCAACCTAAAATTTAGTGCGTTTGTAAGGTGTTGGGAAAAAACTTTTGCACAACGTAAAATGGACCGAAAAAAGGAAGGAAACAGAAACTGAGTGAAACAGTTTCGTAAAAGGAGAAAAATTAGCCTGAAGTATCAGTATGAGTCTAATAGTAAGTATTCATCGCAATACGTCTATATTTTATGGGTTATGACATTATTTTTTCAATAAAATTCGCAATTTATCTTGTTTTGTTTCTTGTCCAAAATGTTGCAAAAGCATGTCACGTACAATTTATTTTTTAATCTACAAAGTCCTTTGATTACTTCCTTACTTAATCTATAAATTCCTCGGGATCCCGCATAAGTTTTCGTTACCTGGCTTTCAAAAACTTTTTTGGTTTCTCATTTTTGGTATTAGGTTTTTATATAACAGTTTTTGTGACAGACGGATCAACTGATGCAGACAATTTTTTTGGAATCGACGTTCAAGGCCCATCAACATTAGATTTTATTGCTCAAAACCTTCACTCAGATTTTTGTACATATGTGAGATTTCAATCCCTAACAAAGAACTGTCTATTGCCTTAAAAATAATTAGAGAGTGCCTTAACAATACTTTAAAAGTTTAGACTCACTAATAACTTAAATGGCGTAGCGTTACATTTCTTCTGAATACCTTATAAGTTTTCCTGAAGAGGTCCTCACTAGTTGAAAAGGAAAACTTGCGAGTCTATCGAATAAGAAGATCGCACATAAATATGCAAAATTGATTAACTGAATTTGAATTCAAACTCAGAATATCATAAACTTTGCATTAAATTGAAGCGTTTAGAATAACTAAACCAGGAAATGTTTTAAACAAAAAGATCTTTTGAAATTTTATTCTAATCTTACTTTTTACATTGTCATCATATGAGAAGGTATTGGTTTTATGTGAAAAATGAATTTCGAAATTTTCATCAAATCTTTACGTATCGAGACCCCCTGAGTCAGAAAAAAACGTTTTTTATGGAAGTGAGTGTCTGTCTGTCTGTCTGTAGTAGGTAGTGTGCGGCATAACTCTCGACAGAATTATCAGATTGAATTGAGCTTTGGCACACATTATCGGAGCCGAAAAAGTAAGGACAAGTTCGTTAACCAGTCACATCCAATCAAAATTGAGGGATTGAGCACTACTTTTGTGTTTTTGAAAATAACTTTTTGAATAAATCAAAAATTTCAATACTGGTTTTTGATAGTGCTCATAAATCTCTACAAATTATCCTAATAACATTTTTTGATTAAATTAAAATTAGAAATGTTACAGCATATTCAAATTCGAAAAAAGTCAATATCAAAATTCCATTTTCCAATTAAATTATATTCGCATTTTTTTCATTTTTCGATTATAAAAATACCTTTTCTGACAAGAATAAATAAGCACTGCATAACTAGTGCCATCGTGAATATAATTTCATTTTTGTTTTTTCTTCCATCAAGGGAACTTTTCTTGATTCCCATCCTATTGGAAGAACAGTTTTAACATATATTGTGTCTGTATATGTAAACTGTGCAATGACGTTGCAAAAATGTTAAAGTGAAAATTGTTTTTCCAATAGAAATTAATGTGTAACAATAACAAATTGAATAATTACCATCCTTCACATTTTAAATAATTCAATTAATTTTACAAAAAGCATTAGAAAAACAATTAAAAGTACAAGAATTGTAGGAAAATCTATTCTCCTGTTCTTATGTAAAATGGCTTTTCTTATGATTACTTTATTCGTTTAGTGGTACGCTAATTAAATTGGGGTTAGTCCGATTAATTGTTAGAAACTTGTAAAAACAGTAATAAGAAATCACAACCCCATTCTTTGAAGAAATCAATTTCAGATTCCACCAGGTTTTTTCTCTTCAATGTACCAATTTACAATGTCTATTAATTCAAATATGTAATCAAACATCTTAATATATTTTAATCTCTATTATTGATATTATATATTAGACCAAGCAACAGGGAATTTGTTATGAATGATTTATGACATTATTTATTTCAGAAAACGGTTTGCGCCATCAGAAGAGAGGTTGGTCATAGAGTAATTGTGTCATGTTTTGGACAACGAAAAATGATTTATAAGTTTGTTATTAACATTTAAGACCAAAAAATCGCACTTCTTTTAGTTTTTTGTTTATAACATTAAAGGTAATTATCCAATCTTAATGACATTAATAAAAAGTTGTAGAAAATTGAATTGCGAACAAAATGAGCCGCCCTTCGATCTGATTGGATAATTAGAAGCGAAGAAAATTCGGAAAGATCGGGAAATTGAGCTTTTGTTAAACAAATTAATATCTCAGTAAATTTTTAACTTTTCAGGTTGAGGTTTGGTGGAAAAGTAACCGACTTTATGCTCTTCAAATGAATAAAAAAAGGGACACTTTAATATAATACGTTTCCGCGCTATTGACACTTTAATTTATTTCATTCGTTAATTGTAAAATGTCTGCTTGCCGCAGAGGTGGTCCGATTTTTATTTTGAAAACGGCTTTCAAAAATATAAATCAAGGAAAACAGAACGCCAATCTTGGCTTTTCGCTAAAATGTTGAAAAGTTTATTAAAAAAAGGTCCAAACATGGCTCTAAACGCTTGAACACAGCAAAGTGACACAGTGGAGCCTACTCGCCTTCTCCCCCCCACCACTGTCACTTTGGTGCGTTCAAGCGTTTAGAGCCATGTTTGGACATTTTTTTAATAAACTTTGCAACATTTTAGCGAAAAACCAAGATTGACGTTCTGTTATGCTTGATTTATATTTTTAAAAGCCGTTTTCAAAATAGAAAACGGACGACCTCTGCGGCAAGCAGACATTTTACTATTAACGCATGAAATAAATTAAAGTGTCAATAGCGCGGAAACGTATTATCTTAAAGTGTTCTTTTTTTTACACATTTGAAGAGCATAAAGTCGGTTACTTTTCCACCAAACCTCAACCTAAAAAGTTAAAAATTTACTGAGATATTAATTTGTTTAACAAAAGCTCAATTTTCCGGTTTTCCGAATTTTCTCCGCTTCTAATTATCCAATCAGATTTAAGGGCCGCTCATTTTGTTCGCAATTCAATTTTCTACAACTTTTTATTAATGTCATTAAGATTGGATTATTACCTTTAATTTTATAAACAAAAAACTAAAAAAAGTGCGATTTTTTTGTCTTAAATGTCAATAACAAACTTATAAATCATATTTCGTTGTCCAAAACATGACACAATTACTCTATGGCCAACCTCTCTTCTGATGGCGCAGTCCGTTTTCTGAAATAAATAATGTCATAACAAATTCCCTGTTGCTTGGTCTATATGCCAATTTCTCTTTTATGTATTATCAATGAATTATAGTGCATTCCAGATTTTCTTTTTACTAATGTATACAGTAGCAATCATAATACTTGGAAATTCCTCTTCAATATTTTATATAAATTTAATAAATTTTTATAATTTTTCTTTTTTTTATCAACAATCATTCCAAATTATCTTATCTTTTATTATTATACATTTATGTAACATATTGTTATCAATTTTTTTTTTTTATTACAACAGAAATTAAAAATGTTAATTCTAATAACTATGTTTCAACGAAATTATTGACACAATATAATCGTTGAATTAAATTTTAAAAATATTTTCTTGATCAAGTGAGCATCTTGGATTAAATTTATTCTTGTACTGAAGTTCCGATCGCGGATCGTTAACTCCCCGCGTTCAAATTAAGGGGGGAGGTGTCACGTCCCGCGACTCTACCACCTAGAGTAACAAACAAATTAAGGAGCCAATGAAGGGATCAAGGCAACATTACGGCGTGCGTGATTATATCGACTCAAGATACAGCAATATCTAATAAGAAATAGGAACATCGTTAAAATCGAAAGGCAGATTCAAATAAAATTGATATATTTGGCTATGACATCAATGCCAGGTAATAAATTTCATCGGAGCGTAACTGATCAGAGGAGGCAACTCCTCCGATCTTGATTTTCAATACCAAATATGGAAAAGGTGGCACACGTGATCTTTTACCCCCACCATAATTGACATACTTTAGATCTATAAAAAGGGAAGGCCCAGTGCTACAGCAGTCAGTTCAGTCAGTTAGTCAACGTCCGATTTCTACAATGTAACCAACGCGAGTCCAGTTCAGTGTCATCATTTCTTACCGCGAGTTCAGTCCAGTCAGTGCAGCTCAGCCCAGCATCATCAAATTATTCACTGCTAGTCGGACCAGTTCTAATTCGACGCCACGTTCAAAGACTGTAAAAAGTTAAGGGCAATCGCCTTCCAAATTCTCTCTAAACCCTGGGATCAGAGAATCGACTATCTTAACCGGCGTAATCTTAACGTAATAACCTTCATTGTGCGCCTAAGCACATAATATACTATTACGCTACTTGCAGGAGAGCCATCTCTTGGGAAGTTCCCGTACTCAATCAATGTACTTCCGACTAAAAGATGCTCATTTTCAGTTACATTAGTTTGGTCTCCTTATGTTTATTCCCCATGGTTGTTTTCTATTAAAGTAAAATCATACTGCTTATTTCACTACATTTTTTACAACGTGAAAGAGTAATTGTGGTACAAATAAAATGCTATGAAGCATTTATCATTACCTTTGGGATTTGGTCACCTTTTCGAGAATTACTTCAGTTCCTTTCTCCATCTCTGAATCTACGTAGTATTTCGTTTGCACCACAATTATTCTTTCCCGTTATAGAAGATATAGTGAAATAAGCAGTATGAGTTTTTTGCATACAAAAAAGTATTTTAAACTGTGTACATTTATTCTATGAAAATTATTATGAAAAAAATTAAGAAATTTGTTTTATTAATTATATTTTTAATTTCATAGGATATTGTCAATAAATGGTTTTAGGGCCCTAAATAATAACTCAGAAGGTTAGATACTTTCAGCAATTATTAACAACAACATCGTATGACATTTATTATTTGAGGGTTGATACAATTCCTTTTTTCTGAATATATTTTTGATAATAAAATATTTATTTGTTGAATAATATATAATACACGCACCAACTGATTTAAGGTTATTGGAACCAGAAAATGTGGCCTTTGTCTGGGCCGTGGCATCGCCCACCTGTACAGAAAACAAGCGGGGAATCCTCTTCTGCGTGAGGGGCACGATCTCGGTTTTCGCCATCGCTAGCTCCAACCCGTGGTCTAGCATCCAGCGGCGAACACGGCACATTACCTGACCGAGACGCAGTTGGGCAACCTCTATATCCCTTGCGGAGATGAGAGCCGCCACGTCGTCCACGTACCCGATCAGGAAGCAGCCATCAGGCATTTTCATGCGAAGGATCCTGTCATAGGAATAATAATAATATTAATAATAATAATAATAATATTTTTTTTTTTTGAGGAAGGGAGAAATGCTCGGAGAACGTACTGGGGTACCTGGAAATTTGTCACCCTCCGCTGGTGCCAATGGAGAGGCAGAGGCCTGCCTTTTAAAGCTGCCTCCTCCTGCTATAGCGGCAAAAGACGTGAGCTTCCTTCTTGCCTCGTTTTCGTCTTTTTTTTGCCTCCTCCAGGTGATCAATAATTACTTCCAACCTTGGAAGCACGTTTTTTACCTCTTTGCTTACGTTTGGCTGCCTCTGTACGGCAGCCACTAATCGTGTGTGCCGAAACCGAGAAGCGGCTTCTTGGATGGTCGATCCTATCCGCACATTAAATGAAGCTAATAAAAAGGTTACGGGATAGGCCCGCGCCATAATGATGCTAAAGGTTTAACGTCACCCCTATCGAACGAGCGTGCCGGGTCCGCCCCGACACCTGACCCGGATTTCAGGCTAAACGGTGTGCGATTTATCCTACGCAGCGTCGGATATAAGGAAACACTGACCAGTTAATCCTTCATTCCTGCGCCCGGGCATCCGTGATTTCAATCCCGAAATTGGCTCCAGACAATAGAAACGTGAGCGGTTTTTCCAATTTAACATGTGGTATCACGGGATCTTTGCTCTTCGCGGCCGAACGCCGGAGGGACTTACAGTTACCCATATTACTTCCGCAGAGGTGACGTACTGACATCGCGTCCTACCCTGGTCGGGAGGCTACTACTCCTTCCTTGGCAAGTCTATCGGGAATATCCACCAGGCGCCGGCCGCAGCCCATTCACCCAGAAATCCATTTATTCTGGTATGTGTGGGTGTCAGTATCATGATTGTGGTTATGATGTGACCGGGAGAGGGCATATGGGAAGTTCAGCGTCACAGTCGCATGCGCATTTGGGGCGATACCCCGATTAAGGGGCCCCCCGCATTCACTCCGTGTCTATTCATGCGGCATCAAGAAACCTGTTCAAGGTCCCCTGATGCTTTTGCTCTACACTGCGTCCTCACGCGCTTGAAGGTTGCGGAGAAACCGTTACAGCGCGTGCGCCTGGCAGGCCCACCGCTAGGGAAAAGCTAGGGACAGCTCTGCTGCTGGTAAAGTCCTTTCGGTCGCCACCGTTGGTATTGAGGCGGTTTAGTCTTTACTGAAATACCCTCAAAATTAAATCAGTAACTAGTGGAAAAAATTACATGCTTAAAATCCATTCATATAAAAAATACGCCTTAGAAACATAGACTTATGCATACATTTCAGCATCCTCTTCACTGATCATGATCGATTATCAATTAGAATCAGTTCTGAAGCTAAACCACATACAGGGAACGTACATATGTAAATTAGACGCATTGAGTATCATGGTTTGATCGTCCATTTTCGTTCGCAAGAACAGACGGCGCTACACTAGGTTGAATGTCTTGCCTCTCACCTCATCGCTGTGGTTAAGCAACCTGAGACGTGGCCAGTAGTCAGATGGGTCTCCTGTATTAGTATTTTCTTTTTCTATTATTTATTTTCCCTTCTTCAATAATAATTAAGAATTTGATTTTTAACTCTTTCTATTTTTCCTTTTTTTTATATATGAATTTATAAAACGATTTTCGCGCTCCTCCTAGGTTTAATAATTTTCTTTTTTTGGTAATATTGTAAATTTCATAAATTTTCCTTATTTACTTCCCATATAAAATTTAAATTATTATATCTTATTATTAGAATTCTCACAAAAGGCCAAATGTCTAAAATTTACCCACCAAAAATATTTAGATATAAGTATCTTATAGTTATGCATGGTATTAATATTTTTTAATCTGCGTTCGCTAAGAACTTACGTTAATTTAGGCTATGCATGTAATTAGTTCGTCTGACAGCGGAGCGAAACCAAGTGATTCCACGCCTGTAAAGGGGGGAGGATCGAAAACGTTCGAGGCACAACGAACGATGTGGTGGCACATATAACCGAATTTATAAACTATCAAATATAAGAATTAATTAATTTTATAATAATTTTTTAGCTCAATTTAGCTCAGAAAAATGACAGATAACAAATAGCAACCAACAGAACATCAGTTACTTCCAACCCGTTTTGTATACTTTCAAACGCGAAAACTGGCTTTCGTTCCGCTGCCAAACAAAATATTATGTGAACCTCAAGTAATAATGGGCATTTGTGCCTTGTATAAAGTTGAAAACCCCGCGGCTCTGCCACGGGGTCCAACTTTTTACGCGGAGTGCAGAAGTCCGCTTTCACTCTCGGTGCACAATATACTATTCTTCAATATAAATAGTTGACCAATGGGCAATCGCAGGACGCATGGATGGATTAGCCTACTGGGGAAAACGCGTTCTGCGGGGGAGCGCTGTCTCGTTCTTACACGTGAGACGCTTTCTCCCTCTTATACGCGCCAATCTTCTAATGCATCCACCGGATGCATAATGCACTTTTTGGAGGTGAAAAGCATACCCTCGTGACCGCGAAAATGTTAGCTCCCTTTAAATATTTAAATGTATGCTCAAAACCGTCTAAAAGGGTTGGAAAAATCATGTAGAAATCTTCTAATTTATTGACTAAATTATTCTAGATCGTGGTCGCTAATGAAGACGCGCGCGCATCTAATTAAAGTGGGGAACGTCTAGGGAGGTGGAAATCAAAGCTTACGAGCTTGCTTACCGATCCTCGCAAATCACTTTGGTTTTTGCCCCTTTTCAAGATAAGGAGATGTCGCTCGCATGAAAAATACATCTCGGACTTCTTCGAACTCGCCTGAATACAAGCATGAGTAGAACGGATCTGAGAACCCGATTGCATATGAATCTCTGTCTTTTTTTTTTTACTTCGATCGCGTTCGGATTTAACATTACCAAGAGGTTATTTGTTTTCAATTTCAGATCTGCAAGCTCGCAGCAAGGCTTAACTGGTCCAATGATTTCTCCTTAACACTCGAGTCACAACCACTTGTCAACTCTTTCTAATTAAGAGAAATGAGGAAAGCGACTTCTCATCAATAAGAAAAAGAAAATTATTGCGCTGATGCCGCAGCACAGCAGGTCACTTTAACGGCGCAATAAGAACTCAAAAATTGTTGTGTTGGTGCCGTAGCCCAATAAGGCATTTCACTGACGCAACAAAAACACACCCGAATTCCATTGAGAATTGAAGAACAATTTAGATTAGACATATTTTGGACATGGGTGGTTTGGTTTCGGGCAAATGATGAAAGCTTCCAGGAGAATGAGCTTTCAATGCCCCTGTTTAAATGCGCGGAGAGAGGCTTAGTAGAACCGTTGCAATAGCGGTGGGAAAGCCGCTCGTCTTTGGTTTAGTCTGACGTCTACTCTAAAATTGTGGCACTGGTTACCCCAAACTGACGACAAAGCTTGCGAGAGAACGGTTGGCCCGAGTATTTCGCGTAACGGCGCGCCTAGTTTGGGGTAATGGTTCCCCCAAATTGTCAGAGCTGTTCAATCAAACAAAGGTCGCGCAGCTCTCCATGTGCTTAGCGCATCAGTTGTACGTGTTTGGCGAGCGGATCCACCAAACTTTTCTCCGTGTAGGACACTGATGCCTATTTAAAATGAAACCGGTTTTAAAGAAAGATAATATAAGAAGAGGTTCCACGCAACTCGTGGGATACTTGTTGAGTCCAAATCTGGTGTAGGTAACCAACAATAAGCCCACAAGTCACAAAAATTCTTTATTTTCAGGTGTAGGAAAGGAATCCCCAAAATTTGACCCCGTGATCGCATTCTTCTTATGAAGAATCTTGTTCTTCATTTCTTTTTGTTTCACAGGAGCAACGCAATGATTACGTGAATTGTATCCGCGACGTAGTCCGATTTACTTTTGGTCCAAAAAGAATAATAAGACGTGAGGCAGCTTGCATAATTTCTCTGATTTCAAAATTTAAAAATGCGATCACGAAACTTTTCTCCCTTTCTGTGACCCTATTGTGAACTTTGAATAGGAAAATTGAACCAAAATAGGTCCAAATTAGTCTCATGAAAACATTAAAATTTAGAATTTAAATGACGTGAAAAGCGAAATGTTCCAACTGGAGCCCAAACAGGGACATGAAGGATTTTAAATTGGAAGGTTTTGTCAAATATTAAAGTTCTTGAAAAATCATAAATTCGTATATCCTGTGGGTATTGCTTGCACGATATCTTAGAGTGTTCGTCTTGGTAGACCCAGAAATCCTAGTGAAATCATCGTGTCCTTTTGTCCAAAATTATTTGTCACGACGTGCATTAATTTTATTTCAATATTATAATTTTCATGTAAGGTGAAGGATTTGGTCTATGCATGTAGAATCCCAGAATGCCAAGTCGGCTGGCAGTTTGACAATACTCAGCTGACTTTGACGTTTAACGTTGTGCAGGCACTTATAGCCAGAGACAATGCGCGAAGGTGAATGCTCTATGAAATAAGTAGAGGTGAATAGATTCTACCTCAAATGAATAAAATACTCCAAATAATATTTAATTTAAAAATATTAATATACTTAATAATTTACTCAAGAATAAAAATTCAAAATTCATAAGGCGATAACGCTTTTCAATTAACTATACTTAACCTTTTAGCTGCGGGGGTGGTCGATATATCGACCACTCAAGAGGTACAAAATACTTAATAGTTTTAGGAAAAATTTGATGTTTTGAATACGTAAAAAATAGTTTTAAAATTCCTCGCAAGATTGTTGACCTTGAAAATTGGTATTTAAAGGTTAAATTTCATTTCTAGTTGTTTACTATTTTTTACGTATTCAGCGGATCAAACATCCAGTGATTTTATGTATAAATTTTGCATTTAATAAGAGGTCGATTTGCACTGAAATTTTCCCGCAGCTAAAAGGTTAATCAATTTTGTTGGAATAAATTTAAAATAAAATATTTGGAAATAGTTGAAAAATAGTAGCTACATGAGAATAACTTTTTTTTAGATTATATCTATTTAGTGAATTTTCCCAAACCAGGAAAAGTCAAGGACACAAAATAAAGGTTTCTTTTTTCTGTGTATATTTACTTCAGTTTACAATATCCCTGAAATTGTAATCTTTTTTCCATTTTTGTTTTATTTTTAAAATGGCTCATTCTAGCGAAGCATCTAGGAAAATAGTCAAACCATCACAGTTCATGCTTGGCTAGTAGTTTTAATATGGGTGAGCTTTCGAGAAATACAGCCCAGATATTGGCTACTGGCTGTCATGCTTCTGAAGATCAAAATGTCTTTGCGCGCAGAAGAAATAATGATTCAGACGACGAAGATATTGCCAAATTGCAAAGTAATTGAGAAAGTGAAGAAAAATTCAAAACAAATAGATTTAAAATTGCGCACTAATAGACAGATTGAGGGATTCACTGATTTGTTAGAAAATAGAATAGACAGCTTGATGCATACGCGTAAAGTCGAATGTCAGGCTAAAAATTTAGAATTAGAATGAAATGTAAGAGGTGTTGAAGCTACAGTGAATACTTTGAGTGAGGTATCCTAAGAATTTCACTGCTTGAGCGGAGATTTAATTGCTAAGAAAATGATTCATGAAAAATGACTGGAAAATATGGAAGACCATTAGTTTACTTTAAAAAATAAGTTACAAAGAAATCTGGGAAGTTCTTCGGCAGTCTCGTCCTCGGTAAGTAAATATCCGATGCCAAAATTTTCAGGACACAAGCGCAAAAGGTTCACGCGCTTCTTAAGAGATTTTGAACGTTATATTAGCGTCATAGTATATATAGCATATATATAGTATATATATAATAATAATAGTTTCTGCATGTTCAATCATATTGCATCAAGAGACTGGTGGGAATAAGTTTCATCAAAGCATGAAAATGTGGTTTCTTTTAGAGAAAAATCTATTAAAAAGTACTGGAATGAGAATGTGTGTTTCCAGATTAGCTCTGAGCTACAACTTAGAAGACACATTCCCAATGGAAATTTATCCAGAGTTGAATACGCGATTCAAATGATAATTGATGCCAAGGATTTAATTCCATCACCCTCAGAAGCCGAAATCATTTAAAAAATCATCAAGACACTTGAATGATGATGTTAGAACTGCCATTATTATCAGAAGTGTTAAGACTTTTGAAAGTTTAATAGTACTGCTTGCTGCTTTTGATCAGGCAAGCCCTTCAGATTCAAGTTCCAGTAATGATGGTTATAATTCGTCTCAAAATCAAGGGTCTTGTCCTAACGTATATGGAGAACTTCTTTTTCGAACGGAAAAAATTCTAGAGGACGTAAATACTAGTCAAACATTTTTTGTAGGAACATTGAATTGATCCCATTAAAATGTGAATTAGATTTATAATCGTGGGGCTGGTTTTAATGGCCAAGATTATAAGAAGAATTCTCATTCTTTTTCCAATAAAATGCCTCGCTATGAAGGGCACAACTCTACTCCCGCGGGACATTTTTCTGCAAGCCAGGCGCGATTTTGAAGCTTCAAATACAGACCGAACGATCATGGATTCGTTCAAAATGGTGTGTATCATCGCACGTTTTTGTGTACATCTTGCGATAGAATAATAAAACCAAGAGATTTTTCTTTGGTTTTTTTAGGGCAAACAGTGACATATTTTTAACATATATTTAAACAAAATTGTACCTCTAAACTGAATTGAATTTGATGAAAAAATATGAGATTTCAATTATTGTAACCACAAAAATTTTTAGGGAGACATTTGTCAAAATGTATCATTTACATGGTAATATTTTTTAAATAGATTTTTTTATCTAAATCCTAAAGTTTTTGAGCCAGAGTTTCAATACATACACAAAGAATTAGATGAAAAGAGAAAATTATATTACAGCACAAGTTCAAAGTTGGCGCCCCGTAAGAATGGAGATACCATAACATCGTTTCCCGGTCAATTTTTAATGTGTTCTTCACAAGAACTACATTAAATTCCAGGCTTTTTATATAAAAAAAAACTTTGAAGGCCCAAAAGTGGCTTAATTTTGGAGAACTAATGTTTGGAACTCACTTCTTAGCGTAAAGGTAACCAAGTAAACAACTGACAGCAGCTACTTTCTGTACCTGGTTCCCAAACTTTAATCTTTCTTACATACATTTCGTCAAAAAAGTACCAGAAATTAGTTAATAAAATATAAACTATTTATTATTCATCCAAATTTATTTTATCGCTTTCAAAGTAGGCCCCTTCCGAAATAATACATTTATTCCAACGAATAATCCAATCATCAAAGCATTTTTTAAACGCTTTTTCCAGAATCAACTTAAGTTTTCGCCGCGAATTCTCTTTTATGGCTTCTATCGACTGAAAACGGGTGCCTCGAAGTGGTAATTTAAGTTTTAGAAAGAGAAAAAAGTCGGCCGGAGTCATATAAGGTGAATACGGTTGTTGTTTGATGATGTTCATTGAGCTTTTGGCCTTTACGCGATTGAGTTTTTGGAAAAAATTCAGTTCTTACGGAACTAGTCGAGAAGCAATGCGTTTCATGCCCAAACAATCGTTCAAAATGGTACGAATTGATTCATGAGACACATTCAAGACATTAAGAAAACAGGAATAGCGTACAATTTTTTATAAACGGTACATCTGTGGATAGGGCAGTTTTATCAACTCCGCCAATATATAATAAGAACGAAATTAATGAGCTTTGCGCGTTCAACCGAGCTGCAACAACCAAGCGTCCTCGGGGCCGCTTCATTAAGAGACCAAGCGGACTCGTTTCTCTGGCTTGCCGTGTTCCTCGATTGATCTATTCAGAAGTTGTATGAGCAGGTATTGACAAGTTCACAGATTTGGGCTCGTGGCCCGCGAGTTCAATATCGCTGTTCCAGAGGTGGGTGCTGCTGCAGAAGGTCCATTATATGGGGGCGAGTCAGATTACTCTATGTAAGTTGATTGAAAAAAACGCTTATGCCTCTGTTAATCGTAGCTGATACTTTGAAGGTGTTTTTTTTTTCAAAACTATATTTTCATAGTTAGTGACCACGATTTTTCTCAATTGATCTAACTTTTTAATGATCAATTTTATATGATAGTCTAAATAATACTGAATATCAACGTGTAACCCCTCCTGGGAGTTTCAGGACCTTATCGCTGGTGTCCAAAAATCTCCCCAAAACTCTCAAGTGTGTCCGACTTTAAGGAAGCCTATAGGCAGGAGATAAGGTCCCTAGATTCAAATGCACAGAGAGAAGAAGGCTGATGTGCTGCTTATTAACAAGCAGTATAAAAGGCTCGAGAACTTCGATTGGTACCAAGACGCATCACAAAGAGCCGGGATCCACGTGTGCAAACGCGACTTTGGCATCGGCGATTCCTTGGAGACCAATAAAGGGTTTGTCTGGGTAAAAATGGTGGGTGTACGTGTTTTTAGCTGCTACTATCGGAGTCACATGAAAAGAACTACACACAACCCCTTCGCAGTCTTCGTATCTGAGGTTTCCGCTCTTGACGAAAGCCTCAATGGGATTCTCAGGTAGGTTCTCGTTGCGGGTAATTTTAATAATAAGTTATCTCTGAATAGGGGGACACCCGACTAGACAAGAAGGTAATCTTGGTGAACGAGATAATGGCCGGAAATGAGCTGGATGTGTTGAATCGAGGCCGTTAATTTACCTTCACACAAGGGAACGTGGAAGCAGGCTCATCGAAAGATGATTGGTGAAATGGCATGGGGAGCCGACAGGTAGATGCAAACACCTTCTAATCATGAAGCTCCCCACCTGTCTGTAAAAGGAAGCACGGTGAAGTTGACTTCCAACTGACATAGGCCCTTATGGGATCATGGTTGTTTCAACACGTACCTGAAGCGGTTTAAGAAAAGGAACACAGAAGTGTGTATGCAAGGGAAAAAGTCCTGAACTGACCCCCGACACGATGGTCCTTTTGATGCTGAAGTCTGAGAAGTCCTAAAAGTACATTAAGTCCTCCATCGGACATGTGATGAATACTAAGTATCTCAATGGGCGTAGGGGTTAGGAGAAACCCATCCAAAAATTTTGAAAAAATTTTCTGTCAAAAAAGGAACGCTTTCACTCCGCTGGGTATCGAGGTCACGACCTTCCAATTGCCGGTCGAATGCTCTATCATCTGAGCTACGTAGGTTCCACACAACTTTTCTCACAGAATATATTTACGCGTATTTGGCTACGGATATATCATATACTATTTTACTAATTTTTCCAAATCATTTCAGTCAATTATGTCGATAATTAGAAGAGTGTGATAACGGAACTCTACCATATCCACCTTTTCAACCTATGATTTAAAATTAACGTCATCAACGTTAATTGGCACAGAAAAACTGAGTTTCTGGTGAACCTCCAATATAATATAGATGATGGAACCTGAATATTGCAATTCTATTTCTTCAAGTATACACTACACTTTCCCCTTAGGCTGATACCTTAACGAAGTCCTTTTCTTGGCTGTGCCAAAGAAGGGCTGGTTGGGAGGCTCAGCGAACGGCCTTCGGGTTATAGCGGTTGTATTATTCCGATAAATTGGTGTAAAAATGCAGCGGCATCGGAGTTGAGTATGTGGGTGTCTGAGATGAGTAAATGGAGTGAATAAAGGCGGATGAATGACAGCGCAGCGAGATTGGGATGAATATCGTTTGAACGCGAGGTAAGACCCAATAAACGGGCTCTCTTGAATGAAGACAAGAGTGAACAGGTGGATGGAATATCCTGAATAGATACTGCGAATCCTCCGTAGTCGCGACTAAGATCGGTCCAAATGATTGTTCTCGAATGGCATTCAACTGGGAGTGCCCTGCCGCCAAGTGGTGTTTTTTCCCGACCCATGAAAAGGTGAGGCTGATGTGAGCCTAGCTCTGCTGAGGTTGTGTGCCATGCAGAATCAGGAGCCAGCCCCTTTGTGACCTTGATCAATCCCAGGAGTTTAAGGCCCTCCCTAGGTGCCTGACATGCATGTATAATGACAAAAAACATGTCGCCCATGTTCTCGAAAACCCGACTACATCAGAGGGGAATCATGATCAGCGAGATGGACGTCAGAAACGGCCTGATTGTGCTAAATCGGGGTCGAGGAATGACATTCAGAAAACAGCTAAAACAGTTTTGAGACAAGACATAATGAAAAGCCGACTCCAGTGCTGGAAAGACATTATTGATGAGGTCAAAAAAGACCCATGGTGTCTCGCTTTTAAAATATTTGCCAAAAGATTGGTGACTAGAAGAAAGACCCCTGTTCTGGAAAATTCCAATCGAGTCAAGTACATCGTGCGAAGCTTGCTTTCACATGTGGAACAATTCCAGACACAGGGCCGAAGTTCCTGCATTGTCCCGTGCTAATAACTTTTTACTCTCGAAGAATCCCCATAATATATTATCTGCCTACCTAACCCCTAAAGTACTGTGCGTTTTCACATATTTATTACTGTCTTTGAATGGATATTTTATAATTTAGATAATGTTTTTTTTACAAAAATCCTTAAGAATTTAATTTTCTATGCCTTGTCACTAATGTCTTGTAATGCCAGCTGTGGTCCAATTCTCGTTTAACAAAAAGCAAGATTCATGTATCACGTCCTGTGACAATTATAAGTAAATAAATTTTAAGTATGTAATATTTTTAATGATATTATATGTGAACTATTGAAAAATATGTAATATGAGTGTCTTAATAATGCCAAATATCAATATATTATCTATTTATTGAAAGCTGCCAGATTTCCTACAATTAAAAAATGTATTTTTGCAAAAACAATTTTCCAGGCATCAGAGTCCATCTCGAACGTTTAAAAACACCTTGGAAAATAATGATTTGGGGAATCTCGATAAAGATGGACGACTTTACCCCCTATGAAGCCAGTAGAAGGAGCCACGTGTAACACACCCCGAAAGTATTGAACTCTAAAAGTGAACATGACTCATGGACAAATTTCTAAGGTGTTCCTTTTCTTGGTAAAGAATTGAATTCCGCACGGATTACGATTTTATTTCTTGAAAGAACAACTAAACTTCGTACAGGTATTACTCGAACTTCATTTTTCTAACCACCCAACTCCGATTTCCTGGAGATTATTCGAATTATTAACTTGATCTGAGTGATTTGAAATCGACATTATATTTGGATTATCAGTGGTGGTGCTTGAGTAAACTTGAAGACGACTATATTCAAGGTTGAAACTCTAAAGTTGAAGCACGTCAACTGAACGAAAGTATTTAGGGGTAGGATACACTTGACGGGTATTACTAGAATACACTTGCACTTGAGGATTTTCTCCAAAATTCAGGTTAGGAGTCTCTTTAAATCGCTTTTATCCCTACTCAATCGAAAGTAATCTAAGTGATCAGGACATCACACATGGAACACACGGTAAATCCACTGTAATTGAATATTCCGAGCATGATCTTTTTGAATATATTAGATATAATCTTAAAGCGTTGTATATTTTCTAATTAAAAATATTTCCTGACGATACAAACAAGCAAATGTCATTTTTATTGAAATAAAAAGGTTCAAGTTATTTGAATCAAATTACAACTCGATAAAAAAAATGTTTTTAAATGTAAAGATAGAATTTCAAGGAATTAAGCTAAAGATAAAAAAGTCAGAACTTAGTTTGAACTTTTCTAAAGTTTTTAAAACTCTACATAAAACAGTAATTAAAATCGGATCGATCGAAGACTAACACCAATTTCAATCAATTCACGGCCTATTATAATAAATAAAAGTAAGTCTCTGCAATTTGGAGCTAACCAGTTGAGTTCGATAAAACCCAGAAAATATTTTTAAATATGATTTTTTTCTATCTTTTCATATTTTTTATTTTATTATAGGTAATCTGTAAAGACTCTTGTTGCACTTTTATTCCCTGAATGAGACACTTTTTACTCAATTCCTTCCAATTTTCATTAACATGCTCAGTCAATTTATCGAAATATTTAAGGGCTGTTCTATCTACCACGGATAGACTTTTAGTACAGTCATCTCCCCCAAATTCACAAACTCGATAATGGTGTAAGATAGCTGTATCCGGAGAAACGTTAACGGTTCCAAAGCCTGGTATGAATTCCCAGATAAAGTGGTTCCCAGCTTCCACCACTGCCCTAGGTTGACAGACGTATTTCGATCGTTGCTTATGAGGGTGGAGTTTTGTTCGACGTCTAGTTTTTCTTAATGTGATGAGACTGGTTTCTCCTTGCGTTTGACCTGTTATAAAATTTAAATCGTCTGCCCACTGAAGATAGAAAAACGCGTTTTGAAAAGAAAATGCACCTGTACATTTTGTGCTAATGCGAGTTGACATTCGCCTGAAAAGAGAGAAATTCAACTCTTGTTAACTTTTACAGATTGAAATTGCAAAGTTTTTCAATTTGAAATCATCTCTATTTTAAATAATACCATCCATGAAATAAAACTTTTCCTGGATTATAAACAAACAGTTAGAAAATAACCAAACCAAAAATTGGACCTTAAAAGCATTGGAATGAATTTATTCATTTCTAATAAAATAATAAATAATACGAGGGCACGTCAATAAGTTCTTACAAAATATACCAGATGGTGCTCAGAATATTGAAAGAAGTATATTTCTAAAAAACGCCATCTCTTAATAGACTACTGTCAAATTTTCAACCAAATCCGTTCGGTAGTTCGAATCTTACAATCGATCGAAACAAACAAGTCTTGCGAATTCAATAAAATTAAGAAAAACCAATATCATGCTGTCATTGAATACTTCAATATAAAATAAATACACCAAAAAAATAATAAATGTCGCGTTAAAAAAAGTAAATGGCACATCTGCACCATAGTTTGAAACTGTGTGATTGACGAGTGAAAGATCGAAAATTTGTTGACATGGTACAGTATTTACAATTTTGCATGAGAAATTGTCTATGAAAAAACTATCAGCAAGATGGGTGCCGCGTTTACTCAGCGTCAAGAATAAAAGCAACTGTGTGACCGATTCGATGGATGGTTTAGCACTTTTCCGTCGCAATATTAGTTAACATTTGCGTCGGCACATAGCTGTTGATGAAACTTGTATCTACTTTTACACGCCTGAGACAAAGGAATAGTCGAAAGAGTAGACAGCACCAGGCGAACCAGTTCCGTAGATGGCAAAATTGCACGAAATGAAATCTTACTTTTAAGGCGGCCTGAAATTTTTTTAAATCGCTGGGCGAAGTGCATAGCTACAAGGAGACTATGTTGAAAAATAAATGTAAGCCATCCCAAAATAATGTGATTTTTTATATTTTATCAATAATTTATTGACCTGCCCTTGCATTACATAGTGTGGCAAGTGCGTGAAGTAGGTGAAATTTTCCGCCCGAGCCACCTGATGCAATCTTAACTTCATCTTTGAATAACTTATTTCTTTTTGGAAATTAGTCTCCTTTCTTAGATCTGTGTCTCAAATAATGATTCTCAACTATAGATTTCTGGTATTAAAATAACTATACTAAACCATAATATTTATTTCATATCATTTTAATAATGGTCCAATCTATTTTTTGATACTTTAGGAATGCTGTTATTTAAAAAAAATCATTTATTGAATACTAGCTTCTGTTTCAAATTGAAAAACTCGACAAAGTACTGACAATTTTTCCAAGGTATAAAACAGGCACGAACCGTATAAGGTCGACTATTGTATCATCATGCCTGGGGATAATGAATTCGTCTAAGTCTACCACAGCAACATACTCGAACTTATACATCATCCGATAAAGGCAGTCGTTCAGTGCAGCAAATATTCCTTCGGTTCGAATTTCCTTTTGAGAGACCATATCTAGATTATTCCAAGGGAGAAGGGTGACATATCCTTTTTGCTCGTAATTCTTCAATGCACATGCAGCCTCTGAGCCCACTGTATCATTGTAAAGAGTAACATGGGCAGCACCTAAGAGTTTATACAACTCAATAAACTCCAATAAATGCAAAACCTGCACAAAAAGTTATTTGTTTAAATTACTAAACTATTTGAGTGCTTAATGATTTCTGCAGCATATCAACTCCAGTTTTCCAATAAATCTTTAAGTTTGAAAAACTTTAAGTACACAAAAAAAGGTTTTGGCATTTTTGTCTGAGCATACTTCTACACTGAGAAAAAAATGCTATTGAACCAATAGCATTTCTTTCCAAAAGCATGTATATTATATATTTTATTCTAAAAAAATCGAGATTTATCGATTAATCGCATCGAGATTTACGCAGTAGATTTCCTTGACTTCGTAAATGGTGAAGCATAATATTATAACGGGAAAATGGAATTTTTTTTCAAAAAATCGCCACTCGAAAACTAAAGTTTTTTTTTTAGAAGCAGATAAACTTTCCTTAGTGCTTTTTACCTAATTATTTGAAGTTTCAACACATTCAATTAATGTGGAAATGCAAATCTCGAAAAAAGTGTCGGTAAAATAGGGATCGGATAATTCGTACATTGCCTTAAGAGACGAATTTTATCCCTAGACGGGGTAACGAAGGAAGACAATAGATGTAATAAATACTACCTCTATAAACTGAGAGACACTTGTACCCCAGTACGAAGTAAAATTTACTTGTAGGAAACTATTGACACTGACTAACATTTTATGACTTTCAGGTTAACAAATTTTCATAAAACACTAGCTATATGTCAACGCTACTCATGAAATGTCCAGGAAAGGTTTATATTCGTAAAATTAGAAAAATTTTGACGGTCTGTATGAATGATAAATATTGTATAAATATAGTACATTAAAACCTCGTTTATCGGGACACTCATTTATCGGGATCTTGCGAACTCATTTATCATGACATTTTGTTCCGCCTCCAACCACCACTCCTTGTACATAGTCACATGAAGTGGGGTAACAACAATAGTCATGGCAACCCACCATGAGGCTGTAGGTGGTAGTGGGGGACCCCTTCAAATCCCGATAAACGAGGTGTTTACATTTCAAGGGCGTCCCGATAAATGAGGTTTTACTGTATTTAGGAAAAAAATATAAGAAAAAATCTGCCCACTTCGCGGGCACATTCTCATTGCGCGCTTCGCGCGCAGCTCGCTTCGCTCGCAAGTTTGAGCGCGCCTAGGGCGCGCGATTCGATCGTCGCGCTGCGCGCTCCGGAATTTTTGAACGTCGCGCTTCGCGCTCGGTCTTGTGCTCTTCGCATACGTTTAAGTTTATTTCTTATAATTTAATACTGAAGCTCAAACCAACTTAATGATATTAAAGATGATGTAAATTAGTCATTTTCTCAAATTCACTAAGTTTCTTTTTCAGATTAAGTGAAACAGGAAATTCAATTTACTTAAGGCTCTATCGGCCTTAAGGAATACATTCTCATCATGACACTCGCGCTTCGCGCTCGATTTTCTGTATGCATTTTTGTAACTTTTTAATAAATTACAAGATTATTGATAAATTTATTTTCTTCCAAATCTTTTAAAAAGGAAAAACAATCGTAGACTTTATTTAAGGAAATGATTTTGCAGAACAACGCTTATTTCGTATCACATATTTTGGTGAAAAAAATCGAATTTATTTAATATTAAAAATCAAAACATAAAATATACATCCTGTCGAGAAATTTATCGATAAGAATGTGTAGACCTTATTTAGCCAAACAATTTTCATCTCAAAGTTTTTTTTTGAATCTCACATATTTTGTCTAAAAAAGGGAATTTTTGAATTTTAATCGTATTTTTTGGAATTGAAACGAAAAATATATGTTTTATCAGAAACTGTGTAAGACAAAACTTGTAGATCTTTTTGAAACTAACAACTTTGTATTCTTACGTTTTTTTTCTTATTTTACATATTATTGTTAAAAAATTGAATTTTGGATTTTCAATAGTTTTTTTTTTAATTAAAAAGAAAAATATGCATCTTATGAAAAAATGTTACAATTCAAATTTGTAGGACTTTATTTATTCAATAATATTGTATCATAACGTTTTTTCGTATCTCGTATAATTTAACTGGAAAATGGAATTTTGATATTGACTTTTTTCGAATTTGAATATGCTGTAATATTTCTAATTTTGATTTAATCAAAAAATGTTATCAGGATAATTTTTAGAGATTTATGAGCACTATCTAAAACCACTATTGAAATTTTTGATTTTTTCAAAAAATTATTTTCAAAAACACAAAAGTGGTGCTCAACCCCTCAATTTTGATTGGATGTGGCTGGTTAACGAACTTGTCCTTACTTTTTCGGCTCCGATAAAGTGCACCAAAGCTCAATTCAATCTGATAATTCTATCGAGAATTATGCCGCACACGACCTACAGACAGACAGACAGACACTTTCGTAAAAACCATTTTTTCTGACTCAGGGGGTCTCAAAACGTAAAGATTAGATGAAATTTTCGAAAGTCATTTTTCACATAAAACCAATACCTTCTCATCCATGATGAGAATGTAAAAAAAGGTTGCAAAAAAGACTTCCTCGTTCGAAGTTATCAAGACTCAGTAAACACTCGCACAGGACATAATGTAAGTTATATTTTCAAACTAAGGAAGCTAACAATGTTGGCAAGTAATTTTAGAAATAAAAGAGTATAATGTAGGCAGTGGCAAAAATTTCGGAATCAACCACCTAATTTGAAATCATTACAGCCGTAAGGCAGTGTCGCTAAGCGATATAAAGAGGTCTTCATGTGGAGAAGGAAATGACGGACGCCTGTGTAGCTCAGTTGGTTAGATCAGTCGGTTAGATCAGTCGACCGGCAATCGAAAGACCCACAGTGGGTCCACTCATATAGGAGAAAAGGGGAACAAATTATAATATTTGCTATCAACAAGTGGTGGCGCTATTGTCGCTACCGATTTTATTTTTAAACTGTTGTAACCATAGCAACCATATCATTGCCAGTTGAAATAATACATCCGATGCTCATTTTACTCAACTACCGTTCGGAGCACCTCAAGCGTCGGTGATATATTTATACATTTTAGGTTAACCCACTGACGCATTGTGATGCCCTGTCGTCGACAAAGTTTTACTCAACTCCTTACTATTTCCTATGTAACGCTTATTGATATTCACTTTGGGTGAATTAGGTATTTATCAAATTCATTTTACCCGACTAGGATTTAATAAATGTTCAAATATCCTTAAGTCCCATGTTTAATCGACAGAGTTGAGCAAAATTACTTCAACTATTTTTCTCCGTGTAATAGTACAGTAGTTAACTTTTTATCGTGATTCATATTTGAAAATTCTTGTATTTTTATTCTTTCACAAATTATTTTCAACTTTAAATCATTTAAATTTATGAAATGGATTTCATATAATATATTTCAAAATTTTCCGCTCTTTAGAATACATCGGGTTGGGGGGACGGGGGTTTCGTTTGCATTGATATTAGTTCTTGCTATAAAAACTTGGCGGCGCTAATTCTCATTTATACTTTTTTAAGAACCCTCCTAAAATACATGGTAGTGGACGCACTGTGGAAAGACCCGAGCCTGAATCCCGGCACGGTCAAAAGATTTCAAATTCTTTAAATTATTCTTAAACATGGAAAATGGGGCGTTTCATATGAAAGGCAAAAGTCAAGTCATTGATTTTCTTTATTTTCAGTTATTTTACAGTGATTGGGTTACTAAACAATGGTGCGAAATTCTTTTGCGAAATTTTTAATATTTTCAATGTTATTAACAATTTAAAATTTAGGACCTTTTTTCATGATTTTATAATTCAAAACCTGTTAGTTGTACAAAAAAATCTTTTGATACAAAACAACGCAGAAAACATTGAATTTTGATAAAGTAAAAAAAAGTTTACAAAATTGTTAATTTTCAATTTTTGATTTTAAAAAAATTTTTAATTCTTGTTTCTGAACGTGAAGGACATCATCGATTTCCAAATTTTTTTTTTTTAAATAATGTTTAAAGTCTGCCTAACTTACCCTGAAAATATAAAAATCGTGTTTTTTGTTATATTGGAGTAATAAATTTTGGAAGTTTAAAACTCCCGACGCGTCATATCCAGCCTCTGACTCGTGCAGTCAGGTGAACCCAGAATAGTATTAGAAATTGCTGAAAATGATACTTAGAGACAATAACTAATATTTAAAATATGTGTTTGGCTTTATTTATTATTATTTCTTGACATTTTATTTCTTTTCATAACATACCAAGAATCCTCACAAAAAAGAGAAAGGAAGAAAGGGACCACCAAAACCCCTTCCTTCATTTCCTTCATCCTTTTTTATTTCTTTTTTACATGAAATGGTAAATTGTAATTTTGCACATTGAGTACAAAATAGTCGAAATTTATGTGGTAAATGTTCTACTACAAGCTATTAATATACGCAGTAATTTATTGTCTTTATTCTATTTGAATTGTACGCAGTTTGTATACTTCATGAAAACGAAATTACGAAATTTTGGAAAATTTTTGATAAAGAGTCTTCGAAATCAGAAACAATTTTACATTTAACCCTCCGATACCAAACATATCAGGGGTTCCCCAAGTGGGGTCAGTTTTTTCAAAATAACTTTGTGACACTGCTATTTCTTGCCGGCCAGCAACGCCCATTTCGTTACTGTATTTGTGAGATCCGAGGAAACAAAATTATATTCTAAATCCAAAACAAAACCCTCAGGGCGCCAGACCTTTCTTGGGTCAATGTCACACTCACGAGGGGGGGGGGGGCACGTCACCCTTTGCCTCAGAGCGCACCGCAAACAAGAGAAATACAAGTACCAACTTAGAATTCTATGTCCCGGGCACAACGAATCGCGAGACCATAAGAATCAACAAAACCTAACCTAAAAAAAAAAAATAAAAAACTCAGAAACATAGTATAATGAGCATAATCGGACTAGCTCAGCCCCGAATTCTGGATAATGGTGGAGCGCGGGGTTCGTGCACAATGCAAATCACACTCTACACTTGTTCAAAAATTCTATATATAAAAATATTATTAAATCCTCACACGTACACTATCCGCCAAAACTTCGAAATTACTTTATAACAGTTCCGTAAACCCGATCGCTAAAATTCCGGAACACGTGTGAGAATTCAACCACTCGAATCGCGATAACACAGTAACCTTTCTTGCGTGGTCTCGCCATTAATTGGCTGAGGATTCCATTCCGCGTCGCCACGTGCAAGCCCCAACCTAAAAGGCAAGATTCTTATTACCACCCGGAATCGCTAATTTTACGCAGCACTGTTCTCAATCGATAAAAAGAAAATCTCTAACCCTATTAACCCCACAAAATACGCGACTTAAAGAAATTTCCCACTTTATATTTTTTTAACAAAATTTTCTGGACGCCTGCACGTGACGTCTAGCATCAAATCAGATCCTCTCGTCAAAGTCAAAAGAGATCTACCTCACTATCACTTAATCTGTTCCACTACAAGTGTCTCTTACTTCTCTTGACCTCTTCCGCTTCCTCGTTCCAGCCCGCCAAAATTCTCTATAGATGTCGTTTCAGTCGCCATTTCTGCTTTCATCCGCCCGCTACCAGTGAGAAAGAGGAAGCCACATGCAGACGCAGTAATTCACTCAAAGGCAGGAGCGAATCTAGTTCTGGTTTACTTTATTTAATCATGACAGTGGTCCTAATATTTTCCTCGTATCTGCCCTTAATTATTTAGGTGGAAGATGTTAATTTGACGTCTTTCCTCACCGTTGGCATCCATGAAGTCAGTTTCTGGCCTCCCACGCTCATCCGTACGCTAAGAGTCTTGCAGGGAGCCAGCAGATGAAACGTGATATGTTACGGGCCTGCGCCTAGAGGTCCCACGCGATATACCGGGGATCGGCGCCAAAACCTTCTTTAGGGATGATTTATATTTTAAAGTTCCACTTTATGTAGAAAGGTACATCCAGCATCCAGTAGATAATTAATGCTACCTCTCATTCTGGTTGCATCTTAAGTAAAAATTCGTGACGGAATACGACTGCGCAGTTCGTCGACTCTGTTGCGCTGAGCGGGGTTAACTTCAAATTTGAAATGCGTCGTCGCGTCGGCCAGCTCTCTGAAGGAGTTGATTAGGGTCTTCTCACGGTCGTCAGCGTCTCTTGACGTCCAACGCTGTCAGCAGACGTCGAAATATACATATAAAAAAAATAAATAACAACAAGCCGGATAAATGTCTACATAAAAAAAAGGATACGTCTTAAATCGCTCAGTATTGGCTGTAGAATGTTCTGTAGTCACAGAGTCGGCCATAAGTTTAAGTGAATTTAATTTTGATTAAAATTAATAGAATTACTGAATTTCATAATAATTTTTTACGTGAAAACTGCAACGTCCCAACTTCTAATTTACCTTCACGCAGTCTGGTCCGTTTGAATACCTTTCCACGAATTATTCCTGAAGATTTTTGTAGCAATAAAAAATGTTCAAGTAGAATACTCATTCAGTAATCAATTCTCAAAACCAGAGGTGACGTAAATTCTGAGGGAAACCCTCCATAGGTTGGTTTTTGTGCAGTGAAAATAGCTTGATTTCTTGAGTGCGGTGTTGCCACATTTTGATGTTACACGTTCAGTTAAGTATACATACACTTGGCAATACTACAGATGTTCTAACACGCAGAGAAAATCCTCTAGGGCTTGGTATCCGCATGATAATTTTTAAGGTGGGTATCGGAGGGTTAAACTCGTGTTTCCCTACGGGTACATAGTAGTTTTGAGTCTGAACGTTAAAGTGAGGCTTTACAAAAAAAATGGTGTAAAATTAATTAATTAATTTTTTTATAGAAATGTGTCCTTATATGGTCGATTACACTTTAGTTAACCTTATTTATCATTTTGATCTGACCACAGATAATAAGGGGAAGTTTTAGGTTTGTATTAAATGTAGTAATAACCTCTGGAAATGCACAGAAGTCGAGAATATTCGCTACTTACAAGTTACGGATATTTGAATTATTTAGAATAGTTGAAAATATCCAAAATGTTTAGAGCATGTGTGAAGATTAATTGGTAACTTCATTTCGCGTTATATTCACGCAAATCACACTTAAAACACTGTATTCATCTTTTTAATGATTACCTCTTGCATAATGTAATGCGTTTAAGCTAAGTTATACGTAATGACACATAAAATCTACGATTTTGCTATTGTTATCATTTTTCAGACATGCAAAAACGTACTGCGCTACATTTTAGTGGTTTGGTAGCGTCAACGCGAAAAGCAAGTAGAATCCATTCAAAAAAGGGCTTGCGGCAAGTCGGTAGCGTCGACACGGAAAACGAGTATGATCTACTCGGAAAGCGGGCTTGGCGCAAGTTGGGTCCGCATATCCGTAGAGTTATTCAACCTAATGTTCCTTCCATGACAAAAGCTGCTTATGACCGTAACGATTCTATTCCGGGAAATTCTGCAAAAAGCAAAGCAGAAGAAATCAATACTGATAATCAAACAAATATAAGCCGAACAGAAACTTGCCACAATTATATTCGACCAGAAAGAATTGAATGATTTGATAAGGGGGCTCGATTTATAAAAAATGAGGCTGAATTCTTGGACTCTAGATTCGAGGAAAAAAAATTGCTGAAAAAAGATGTGAAAATCTCTTAGCGAAATCGAGAAAAAAGATTAACTAAATTTTCTTCGAGTCAAGGTACTCTCATTTATTATACCGAAGTAGATCGGCTAATGAAGAGCCATGGTCATAAACGCCAGCCAGAGAAGTGGTGTTTATTCATTGATGCAAATAAACATAGTTTGGAAGCTGTTCTCTTGCACAATGGGAATGAATATCTATCAATACCCATCGCTCATGCCACCATTGTAAATGATAACTATACTGTTATGAAATTGTTACTTGACAAAATAAGTTACAAATCATATGAGTAGTCTATCTGTGGCGATTTTAAAGCTATAGGGATTCTTCTTGGATTGCAATTTGGCTATACAAAACATTGTTGGTTTATATGCACCTGGGACAACAGATCACGAGATCAAGATTATAATGTTGAAGTTTGGCCACACCGAAAGACGTTAGGACCAGGAAAAATGAGCGTTGCTCAAAAATCACTGTTTGATCCTCAAAAAATTTTACAATAAATCCGACAGCTGATGATGGACTGTGAACACATCACTAAAGATTCATATTCTTCATTCTCACTTGGTCTTCTTCCGAGGAAATTTGGGAGCAGTTAGTGATGAACATGGGCAAAGATTTCATCAAAACATCTGTAAAATCGAAAAGAGGTACCGATTGTAAGTGGAGTGTGAATGCTTTAGCAGACTACTGCTGGAGTCTCTTGGATGATGAACCAAATGCTTATCGTCGTCGAGCATGAGAGAGAAAAAGTTTCTAGTCCGTAGTAGCAACTTTTAATCATTTTTTGACAGGAGCTAATAACCAATAATGAAGAAGGTATATATTGAACTTTGTGAATACTGTTAACCCTATGAATGTTTCAAATATTACAAATACTGTAGACTTCAATACAATGAGATACAAGAAACAGAACAATGATTCGCCTCAAGTACTTGTAAGCCGTCAAACTGGCAACTCTATAGAAAGAGACAAATTCTCTGCCATTTATTTTTCGAGCAGTTACAGATGATACTATAAGCTTTTTCGAAATTTCTTCTGCATTGAAAAAAGAAGAAAATGACATGCAGTTGATTGAAAAGTAAATGATATTCAGTTAAATATAAGGTTTTTTGTGAAACTATTTTTTCGTGTTTCTTTTAGTTTCTTTCAATAATATCAAGAACTGCATAAGATATAGAAACAACAAAACAAATTTGTGATTTTTCGAAAAAAATTTTAACTAAAAAAATCTCAATAACCTAGCGTGCTGGAAGAAAACAGAGGCCAGATTTGAATTCAGCACAGAAAACTACTCTGGAAATGATATATCTCATTCCATGAACACATAGGTCATATTTTGTTGACCAGTGCAATATTCTTTCATCATTTTAATAATCAAGCTTCATATCAGTGCAACTCACAATTGCACACCAGTTCGATAAATTTATGAAGAAAAATAACAATCCTACAAAACTATAAATCACGTTTCACTTAAACAATTATCTTCTTAATGGATGCGCAAACAGTAAAGAAATAAATTATAATACTTTGCGATGCAATTAAACAGTAGTCTTCTCAGTGTATCCACAAAAAATAATAATGATATGCGAAGCACTCACATTCGCATATTGATATATTATTCATTTCATTAATTCAATATCGACAAATTAATGGAACGATACTAAGGTACAGGTATAGTTTTTGCCGAAACTAGGATTATGCCAAATTTATTTTTGATTATCGAAAATGGATGTCCAATTTTGTTTTTCATCAGTGTTCGTGCGTGTTTGTTTGTGTGTGTTTGCGCGCGTGTAAATGAATATAAAACAATAGTTTGTGTGCCGGTGTCAGTGTGCGAATTTGATATATTGTGTATGAGAGTGTGTTTGCGCGTGGGCATAGGCTTAGCTGGTCGGGTATCGGACCGATTGTCGCTGTCGTGATTCAAACTTCGGAAACAGTACAAAATGTCGTTACGTACATGAATCGGTGGTTTACAATTATTATTGTAGCCTGCCCCCCCCCCCCTCCGGGGGGCGCGTTGACTTTAAATTCTCGTCCGGACGTATCGTCGGTCTGTCAATGTCTGGTCACGGTCTTTAAGGAGAGGAGCGCTTAGTGGTATCTGAGTTTGGCGCCCCACTCTCGGAGCCTCAGCCATATAGACCAAGCAACAGGGAATTTGTTATGAATGATTTATGACATTATTTATTTCAGAAAACGGACTGCGCTATCAGAAGAGAGGTTGGTCATAGAATAATTGTGTTATGTTTTGGACGACGAAATATGATTTATAAATTTGTTATTAACATTTAAGACAAAAAAATCGCACTTTTTTTAGTTTTTTGTTTATAATATTAAAGGTAATTATCCAATCTTGATGACATTAATTGAAAAGTTGTAGAAAACTTAATTTCGAACAATACGAGTCGTCGATTGATCTGATTTGATAATTAGAAGCGGAGAAAATTCGGAAAAATCGGGAAATTGAGCTTTTATTAAACAAATTAATATCTCAGTTAATTTTTAACTTTTCAGGTTGAGGTTTGGTGGAAAAGTAACCGACTTTATGCTCTTCAAATGTGTAAAAAAAGAACACTTTAAGATAATACGTTTCCGCGCTATTGACACTTTAATTTATTTCATGCGTTAATTGTGAAATGTCTGCTTGCCGCAGAGGTGGTCCGATTTTTATTTTGAAAACGGCTTTTTAAAATATAAATCAAGCACAACAGAACATCAATCTTGGTTTTTCGCTAAAATGTCGCAAAGTTTATTAAAAAAAGGTCTAAACATGGCTGAGAACGCTTGAAAACACCAAAGTGACAGTGGTGGGGGGAGAAGATGAGTAGGCTCACTGTGTTACTTTGCTGCGTTCAAGCGTTCAGAGCCATGTTTGGACCTTTTTTTAATAAACTTTGCAACATTTTAGCGAAAAACCAAGATTGACGTTCTGTTGTGCTTGATTTATATTTTAAAAAGCCGTTTTCAAAATAAAAATCGGACCACCTCTCTTCTGATAGCGCAGTCCGTTTTCTGAAATAAATAATGTCATAACAAATTCCCTGTTGCTTGGTCTAATGGGGGTATCCAGGGGTCCGAGGGTACTGCTGTGTCGGTCGGTATTTCCCATGGTCGGGCGCGGTTAGCAGTATCTGACGGGACATGAAATTGTTCTCTAATGTTTTTTTAAGAAATATATAAATTTTAACCTCGATTGCCATCAAATCGCGTCAAGCGTAGGTTGCATACTCCCAGGTGCACGCCAAGCCGATTCGCACGCACATCTGGTTATACAATCCGGCCCTTCAATTGATAATAGAATTGTTGGAGTAAAATATAGAAATCTATAAAAACCCTGGCGAAAATTTCAGATCGAAAAATGTTAAGCGTCTGAAACCGTTTTATTACGAAGTCTATGTCCAAAGGAATCAATTTTATTGTGAGAAAATCCAAGAAAAAGAGGAATCTGATCCAAATCAATCCGATTCCGATTCTTATCCAAAGTCAGTGGATATTTCAATTCGGTTTAATTCAATGCAGCCTAAATCCAGAAGAGATTTCAATCTAACTGATTTCGGTCTAATCCGAAGCCAACAGAGATTTTAACCTGTCTGAATTCCAACAAGTCTATTATTAATTATATTTATTTGACACATTTGAATTCACAATCAATGAAGCTTTTCAACAATCATTTTTAATTTCATTTTCAAACTTTGTACGCGAGATGCTTAAGCGTTGCGTTTAAAATCGCTTTTAGTAGAGTTCGAGGACATGTAACGTTTAATTACTTACCTTTCACTTGATTCTGTATTCCTTGTATTTAAACGCGAAGAGATCTGGAAGATTTCTTCACAGATACAGGGACGAGGACAGTCAACAATGAAATGGATTCAAAATTTACAATTATTAACTGTTTATTTAATTTATATCAAGATTAATTCGTGAGAACCTCGTGAGAATTCTTACTGATTAGGGAATGAGGGTTAATTACTTGAGGATAAAATTCATAAATACGCTGTTATTCATAAAGAAATTCACTAATAAGGTTAGTTGGCTCGATGTTAAACTTGGTGGTAGCTACAGGTGCTAAAGTGATCTAATAAATCCGGGTGAGTCTTAAAAAGAGAATCCAAGTATTCCAAATTTTTCATCCAATTGACTCTAATCTAGTCTAGCTCTATCGAAGAGAACGGTGTAAAAAAATTAACATAAAGTTAATTATAAATTTATGTTTTTTTAATCCGAATGAAAAACCATGTTTTTCCAGTTTTGCATTAAAAAAGTGTAGGCGTAAGTTTCATCCGCAAGAAAATTTCTGGGTTCTTTATGACCGTTAGTTTATTGTCGAACTTTTAGAAAAGTATAAGCTCCTAAGGTTTCCTCTGATATATTTATTTAAATTTATCTGCACATTTATCAATCACATTTTTCTTATTTTTCTAAATAATATAATCTTATTAACACTTTAATAGAACTTTCTCGATTATTATTTAAAATATTAAATGATTGGTCAGAATCATTTGTTTTTTGAGTATGATTAATAGAATCATTACAAATTTGTGAAAAATCAAATCCTTTTTTATCTCCTAATTCCGATATTTTAACGGTTTGATTCTCTTTTTTTCCGTGTATTGATACTACTTCAAAATATAGCAATCCATTAGTTGGTATAATTAAATTTTGAGAATGTCTATTTTCATTGTTGTTTCATATTCATTGTTTCTGAAAAATTTGGTACCTAATAGACAATCATGTTTGATATGTACTTCGTCAGGGATTATGTTGAGGGTGGTCAGGTAGCCGAAAATATTTGAAGTTATCTGGACAATTGGAAATACATGGTGTTCATTTATGCTTGTTAACTTTAGACATTTAGATTCATTTACTTCTACGGTGGTTTCAACAGCTTTTTGTTTTATTAAATTTAACACAGCTTTTGTGTCTATCATCATATGTATAGGATTTTTCAATCCTACATGAATTTGTTGATTTAAACCCTTCTTTGTGCACCTGTTCCGGAAAGAGCATTGATGTTTTCCAGTTAATTAGTTTATTGTTGCAGAAATTGCTGTTGCTGTTGCTGATATTGTTATTGTGGTCATTCTTGATAAATATTTATTTTCTTTTTAAAATTTCTGGATGTTCTAAGGAGTTCAATAAGTCTATAGGATGTCAATGAAAAAACATCTTTTAAGGCAAAACTCCTATTCATATTCTTCAACACAATATCCATTTAGCTCGAGTCCAAGCTTACTCCAACGATCTTTCAACATTTATAATACATGCAAAAGCGGAGAAAATTTTGGGGGTTTTCATAAGGGAGGATGGCCTCGAGTATTCTTACCAACCAAGCAGAGAGTCTGTCCTGTGAAATGCACCTGTGTATAATTTAGTAACAACGTTTAGTGACAAGATTGCCTACATACGAGTTCCATACCTTTATATAATTTGCTTCGTCCAACCTCCGTGTACGCCCTGAAGTTCATGCTCCACCTAGTGGTACGCCTTCGAAGGCAAAGTGAGTACAGACTACTTAAGTCCTTGTTCTGCACAACACCGGATCATTTGTTGATATGGAGCTGGCAATCGAAGTAAGTTCTCAAACTGTATTTGCTTGCTTGCATAACTTTCAACATGGGTTTCATTTGCAAGGCTTGTAGTTGCATAGCTTCTTTGTGCATGTCTTTTAATTGTGTGGCTTTTTATGCATGGCTGTTTAATTGCATGGCTTTTTATGCATGGTCTTTAATTGCATGGCGTTATGCAAGCCTTTTGCTTTTAATAGAAGTTGTTGTTATAAGTGGCCGTTACTACCGTCCACACCACTACCATCACCTTCACTATCGCCGTCACCGTCGCTTACACCACCATTATCGCCTACACCACCGCCATATTGCGAAGACGGCGATGGTTATCACCACCGGTGACAGAGACATAAAAAATAAAAAAGGTGAAGTCGTAAACACCCGTATAGGCACCACCACTGTTATCACTTTTTGTATATTAAGGGCATGTGATACTTGGAAAATTAGTAAATTTTATTGATTTTAGGTTTCTACATGTTCATGTCCAAAGAACATAAAATTTTATTTTCAAAATTTGGGAAATAGTTGAGAAGATGAAAATGGACGTAGATAGACTACTTTTAATTCCACAATTGAAAAAACGTCTACGCCCATCCATTCATCGAAACACCGGTTAGCTAGCGTATCTTGGGCCTCTAGGAGTTGATGCGTCGCCGAAGGTGGGGTGATCAGGAACGCCTGAAGTCACCGCACCCGAAGCCCGTGGGTCGATCATGGAAACTCCCATCCATCGGCACACCGGTCGGCTAGCGCCTCCTCGTAGAGGGCCGTACGTCGGGTAGGTCATCTACAGGTAAGTATGTCGTCTACAGGTAAGTATGTCGTCTACGGGTAAGTGTGTAATTGTCAGGTAGGTATGTCGTCGTCTAGGTGGGTACGTCGTCGTCAGGTAAGTGTTTTGTGGTCCAGGTAGCTCTGCTACGGGAACGTCCGTCTGCAGAGTAACCCTGAGTCTTAGTCCGGTGAGAGCTCCTTGATGTGAATCGAGTCGAACGCACCGGACCGACTGCCTATCTCTCGTCGAGACGTTGGACTAAGAGTCTCGTCGTGCTGTGCGCGCGCCGTCGAGTGGCACTCTGGGGGAGACTGGCGCGTGAGGGTACATGTACCGCGCTCGATGTCAGTGGCGCCTATGTGACGATGATGGTAGATGGCATTGGCGTCACACTTTCACAAAGCATGTTTTGTTTTGTTCTACTTTAAAAGAAGAACTGCCATCGAATGAGCAGTTATATAATACACTCAATGATTCCAGCGTTTCACATGATTATTATACGCATGCTCAGAATGTATGGTCAGATTTTAATTCTCAAAGTCGTGATAACTATGTAAAATTATAAATAAAAACGGACGTGTTGCTCTTAGCGGATATCTTTGAAAATTTTCGAGAGTAGTGTTTGATTGCTTATAAACTAGATCTAGCACATTACTACACTCCTCCTAGCTTGATCTGGCACGCGATGTTGGAGTAAACAAAAATAAGATTACAAGTAGAGATCCAGACTGACGTCGATAGACTCATGTTTGTTGAGTGAGGTATCAGAGGTGGCATGAGTCAATGTTGCAACCGCTATGCCAAAGCCAACAATCCATATATGGATGTATACGATGAAAATCAGGGGATCAATTTTTTGGTATACTTTGACGCAAACAACTTATACAGTTGCGCAATGGTGTAGCCAATCCCTTACGGTGGTTTCAAGTGGGTAACTAATGTAAATAATTATTTCAATTCTGATATTTCTAATCAGTCTCCTGTTGGTAACATTTTGTAATGTTGTAGAATTTCCGCCAATCACAGACTTATAATTTTGGGAAAAATCGCCTATATTTGAGTGCAGAAAATGGATTTGGTGGTTGCCTTGGGTTACTTTGTCGATTTAGAGCAGTTTTGTAAAATTTCATAACTTACGGTAGCTTACCGACTTACGACGCTTTACGCCACGGAGATCACAGAGTGCTCCAGGACTGCGAAGATATTGTTCATTTATGATTTAGGATTTAAAATTTAATTTTTAAATGTAAATTTCATGATATTACTCCGCCTGGAACTGATCGTGGAAGCTCACACGAAACAGAGAAGGACAGCGCTACGATGGACTTGGAGGACCAGAGTAAAGTAAATGGCACCCCCACAACTTCCTCTTGAGTAGAAAATCGAATATGACTCCACTCTGTACGTTACCAGTATAGACAAAGAGAGAGTCCGATAATCGCGTCGCATGTTAACCAATGGGTCTTGGTCAACTTTTTCAAGAATCGAGTTTTACGACCCAATAAGACCTTATGCCGACAATTAATATTAAGGACCATTACCGAGGGCCACGAGCGATGGCCGAAATCACGTTTTGAGGAAGATCTTCGGGGCTCCAACCTGACGGATGCGAGTCATGGGGCTGCAACGCCCTTTTGTTAGTTACAGCCAGTGAGTGAGGACGCGCATGAGGATAGTACAACCCCATTCTGTTCCTGCCATGTGCCAAACTATCCCGGAAGCTATCCCTAACCCCGTTCTAGACACTAGGCAGGTTCGAGTTGAGAACAAGGGTTGACAACGAGCAATATAAGGATTTAGTTTTCAGGTTTTAAGGAACCTCGAGCGACAGGACGTCGAGCGTCTGTATACCAGCTTTTAGTCAACCTATGGATGGAGACGTGGAATTAACTGAGGAAGAAGAGAAGTTGGAATTGGACCTCGAGGCCGGACTTCACTTCCCGTATCGATCTCCGAGGTGTGAGGATCGAAAATCAGTAGTGCTTAGAAGAACGGAGCATCCTTGGAAAACTGTGAAGCGTAAAATCAGTTGCTACTCTCTGCGATAAGTTGGAAGGTTAGAAAGAAAAGCGGAATAATTGGAAAATTGGAGAGAGTGAATAATTGGGAACAGTTTGTAAATCTGGAAAACAAGGTACAAGATTTTTGTCATTTTTCTCGTGGCGGAATCTGGGCGGGGCGTGACTGAATCTCCTCACCCGAGATCGTGCTGAGTGGGTTCAAGGGACACGTTCACGCAAGTGGAGTTCCCCGACTGGATTTTGGGATTGTACTAGGATTACTGCAAAAAGTGTCAATCGAGTGAAGTATGTCAGAGATGAGTTGGGAGATTGCTAAAGTAATGTATTTGATTTCGAGTGATTTTCCGCAGCGCGCCCTATTGCGAAATGCTCTTGGGAACTAAAATGAAAGGTTCATGCTACTACTTGAAGGGTAAAACAGAGCTACTGTTTATCACTTTTGCAGCGCCCCCAATTGCGTACAGCTTTTTCGGATCTTTTTCGAACTAAAATTAAAGGTCCGCGCTGTTATAATAACATGTGGGAGCACACACAATGAAGCGCGTCATGTCAGTGTATCCCAGAGATGAGTTGGGAGATTGCTAAAGTAATGTATTTGATTTCGAGTGATTTTCTGCAGCGCGCCCTATTGCGAAATGCTCTTGGGAACTAAAATGAAAGGTTCATGCTACTACTTGAAGGGTAAAACAGAGCTACTGTTTATCATTTTTGCAGCGCCCCCAATTGCGTACAGCTTTTTCGGATCTTTTTCGAACTAAAATTAAAGGTCCGCGCTGTTATAATAACATGTGGGAGCACACACAATGAAGCGCGTCATGTCAGTGTATCCCCACTAACTTGCTTCGATTTCACGCTGTCGGTTGTCGAGTTAAAATCAGAAATTGTATTTTTCTCGACTTCATGCAAAGGAGGCGCGAAATAGACTCAGAATTCAAAATTACGGAATATAACATTAAAAAAATTACACTTTTTTCTATATACTTTGAAAAATATTGATCTGAAATAAGTATCTAAAAGATTTTGTGAAATTTTAAGATGATTTAAATACTTGAAAAATAATTTTTTAATGAAATTTAAAATCAATAAATGCTTAAAGATTCGAAATAAAATATCGATTTCAGCATTTTTTTTTAAATTATGTAGAGAATATTTTATAATAAGATATCATTCAAGATGAAATACAAGTTTAAAAAATGAAGGGTTTGAACATTTTTGTAATAGGTAACATCTTTGGCATGAAAATTTCGATAAATAAATGTAAATGAAGTTTTTGCTGATTTCAGGTAGTTCATCCACAAAAATTAGACTTCAGGCAAAAATAGATAAATTTTTTTTCAAGAATAGCAATATTATTATTGAAGAGATCATTTGGAAGAAAAGAGATTAGTTTCCAAGAAAAAAAATTAAAACATAAAAAAAATAATTCATTTAACAAATTTTATTTTTACCCGGACTTGATTTCTTATCGCTTCATACCAAATTTTAGAAAATGACGTGATTCTGTGAAATCACGGATAATTTTTTTAAGAAAAAGGCTCTCTACAACTTAACCGTTTCCATTTTTTGGAAATTATAATAAATTCTTTAATGGCTAAAAGCATTAAAAATAAAATTTCCAAAACAAAATTCTTGTAAAAAAATTACTGAATTTGGTAAAAACTTATTCATTTTAGAAATATGGAAACGGCTAGGTTGTATTAGGTCTTTTTCCTGAAAAAACGATTCTTGATTTATTTGAATCACATCATTTCTTTTTTAAATTTGGTTTGAAGCGATAAGAAAAAATGTCGGGGTAAAAATAAAATTTGTTAAATTTATTTTTTCTTATGCTTCAAATATTTTTCTTGGAAATTAATCTCTTTTCTTTGAAATGATCTCTTAAATAATAATTTTTCTATTTTTGGAAGCAAAATTACCTTTTCTTACCTAAGACATATGGCAATTTCAATAGATGAATGTAAATGAAGTGTTTGCTGATTTAAGAAAATACATAAATTGTATGTGAATTTACACCTCAAACTTTTCTTGATATGAAGCTAAGTCGACAAACGGTTGCTAAAAAATAAAATACATTGAATACAATTTTTTGGAATTTAACATCTTTTACATGACAATTCGTATGTATACATATATATAAACTACCATCGGAAATTACAGATTGACCTGGAGTTTCAACTTTTGTCAAAGTGTTTTATTTTATAGAAAGATATTACAAAAGAAATTTTAATTTAGATTTAGATTTCAAAAGGTTTTTTCAGTATGTCTTCATAGTGATTTCTTAACCTAATCAAAATATTTTTAGAAATTCTTTTCTGGATTCTATCTTGGGGTTGAACAGAATTCAAAAAAGTCATGCAATTTTTAAAATATGTAGCTTCTTCAAGAAGTTTTTAAAAATCGACCTATATCATATTTTAATAAATTTAGAAATTTTTATCAAAGTATTGATAGTTTGGATTTTTTGAATTCTTCAAATGAATGTAGTACAATCATCATTTGAAATTTGATGATTTTTCATTACCATCTTTGATTCTAGAGCAGAATCTAGCAGAAAAATTCCAAAAACATCTTAATTAGTTAGAAAAATAATATGCAAACTTACCTTTGAAATGAGACTACAGACTTTTGACAATGTTAATTAATTTTAGAGTTATTAATATTATTAAGAAAGATCTAAATTTGATGTCTTCTAGATTCTCATCATATGAGAATTAAGGTTTTGGTTTTATGTGAAAAATAATTTTCGGAATTTTCGTCAAATCTTTACGTTTTGAAATCCCCTGAGTCAGAAAAAACGGTTTTTACGAAAGTGTCTGTCTGTCTGTCTGTCTGTCCGTCTGCAGTAGTAATAGGTCATATACTCGATAACTCTGGATAGAAAAAAATTGTCGGATTGAATTGAGCTTATGCATACATTATCGCAGCTGAAAAAGTAAAGACAAGTTCGTTAACCAGCTACATCCGACAAAAATTGTCAAAATAGGAGCATTTTTTGTGTTTTTGAAAAAAACTTTATGAAAAAACCAAAACTTTTAAGACTGGTTTCTGATAATTCTCGTAAATCTCTACTAATTATCCTGATAATATTTTGCAATTAAAATAAATTTAAGAAAGTTACAGTATATTAAAACTTGAAAAAAGTCAATATCCATTTTCCAGTTAAATTATACGAGATACGAATAAAAGTTATGATAAAAAATGGTTTACTACATAAAGATCTACAACAGTAATAACTGTAAAGTGACATGTTTGATGACATGTCTGCTATTATATTGACCCAAAATTCACAGAATTTTTGTTAATTTCTCATTTTTTTGGCATTGGGTCAGCCTCTTTTTATTTTCTTCTATTAATATTATCAATGCTACCTACGATAAAAAACGCAAAAAAAGAGAGAAGGCAAACGTTTTGGCCACATATGGGGGCCCCCTCTTCAGTGCCATAAATTAAAAGATTAATTCAAAATTTTCGTAAAAGATAAAAATGTAGAAGATAGTTAAAATAAGGATAATAATGAAACTCAAAATCTTATCTCATTGCTTGCAATTCAAAATGAAGAAGTCCAGTAAGCAACAATACGAATTGGAAAAAATATGTAGAATTCACTGTATATAGAAAACCGGATAAAATGAACGAAAAACTTAGAAATTTGTAAACAACAGGCTAGAATTTTTGTTTGTTTTTTTCCCTTTATAAAGAACGGATGACCATTTCTTCGACCGTTATATTATTATATCATATATAGGTTTGGTTTCGTCGGTCTTCGGGTCAATAAAACAACATTAAAGAAAAATTATTGAATCAATTTATATCAATAAAAATATTATTATTTCAATAAATTGTAAGGCTGAAATTATGAATATTAATCGAATTTGCCATGGCATTATTTAACATATGATTTTCAAGTTTGTATTCTCAAGCTTTAGCACGCTTTTCATTCACGGAGAAACTTTTTATATTAATTTTTACTATAGTATTTTTCAATTTAGGGAAAGACGTATCACTTTGAGGATTTTTGTTAGTAAAAATACTAAACTTTATTATAATGATATGAAACTTCAGCATAGTCCATAGCAAATTTTACTATAGTTTATACTAAAGTTTCATATCATTATTATAAAGTTTAGTATTTTTACTAACAAAAATTCCCAAAGTCATAAGTTTTTCCCTAAATTGAAAAATACTATAGTAAAAATTGATATATAAAAAGTTTCTCCGTGTTGGTGAATTTAATTCAATTTATCGTATCTTCGTCTCTCTATCCTAAAGTTTGCGTTGCTTCATCGGATTGTACACACCGTATTATAATGTAATTTAAAATTATTGAAGCCCTCAATCTTTGAGGCTTTAATTTTAATAACATTTTCAAGAATAAGACTGAATCTTCATGTGTGTTTTCGTTTTTTTGTAATTTATGTAAGTACTTATTTATTATATCAACACAACATATAAAATAGTTCTCTTTGGAAAAAGAATTTTGATGGTAAATTGATTTGTTCAATTTTTAGTGACATATATATTCCTTGAAAAAGACCCGCAGTGAGGTTGAAACATAGGAGAATTTTTGACCAAATATAATGAAGGAGTTTTTTATAGAATGTTGTTTTATTGACCGCAAGACCGACGAAACCAAACCTATATGATATAAAGATCTACAAGTTTGAACTGCAACATTTTTTCATAAGACGTATATTTTTCTTTTTAATTAAAAAAAAAATACCATTGAAAATCCGAAATTCAATTTTTTAACTAAAATATGTGAAATACGAAAAAAACGTAAGAATGGAAAATTGTTCGTTTCAATAATATATACAAATATTTTCAGATATAGTTTCTAATAAAACGTATATTTTTCATTATAATTTTAAAAAATACGATTAAAATTCAAAAATTCCATTATTTGAACAAAATATGTAACATACGAAAAAAAACGTTGAGCTAGAAAATTATTTGCCTAAATGAGGTCTACAAATTCTCAGTAGGACATTTTTTGACAAGATATATATTTCATGTTTTGGTTTTAAAAAATACAATATTGAAAATAAAAAATTCCATTTTTGAACCAAAATATGTGTGATACAAAATAAGCGATAATACAAAAATTCGTTTTCTCTAAAAGAGTCTATGAATTCTCCTCCTTTTTTAAATATTTGGAAGAAAATAGATTTTTTGTAATCTTGTAAATTATTAGAAAGTTACAGAAATGTATACAGAAAATCGAGCGCGAAGCGCAAGTTTCATGATAAGAATGTGTTCTTTAAGGCTGATAGAGCTTTAAGTAAATTGAATTTCTTTTTTCATTTGAAATCAAAAACAAATTTAGTAACTTTGAGAAAATGTAATTCACATCGATAATATTATAAAATTGACTTGAACTTAAGTATCAAATTACAAGTAATAAATTTAAATAATAATGAAACAGGACTTATATCGACCCTTAGTATTAATATTCAAATATTGTTCATGTTCTTAGTTGGCTTTACGGTCCGAAGAATATAAGACCGAGTGCGACGATCGAATCGCGCGCCCCAGGCGCGCTCAAACTTGCAAGCGAAGCGCGCCATGAGAATGTGCCCACGAAGCGGGCAGATTTTTTGTAGTATATTTTTACAAAATTGATATTATGCTCTTAACTTGGGATTATTAGAAGCAAAACTGTGTTAACTTTTATTTTAGCATCATGAAAAAATGTTAACCTTTTATTATAAAAATTAAGTTACTTTAACAATAGCTTAAATAACATATGAACCTCTAATTTCCGATGGAAGTGTCTGTGTAAAGAAAGGTTTTAAATATTACAAAAAAAGCATAAATTGTATTTGAATTCGCATGCGATCTTGCACTTTGAGATTTATTCGGTGTGAAGTAAATTCGATAAATCATTACTATAAAGTAAAATACTTGAAAAAACATTTTCAAAATATTTAATATTTTTACACGAATGTACATACAGTCGACCGGCAATCGAAATACCCGGGCTTGAAACCCGGTGCATTCGAAAACGTCTTTTTTCCACAGAAAGATTTTAAATTCTTTAAACTTAAGTATGTAACTATGAACGTATTAATATGTTTAATGTTTTTAAATTATTCAATGTTTTATTAAAAGAATTAAAATAGTAAATTGTAATGACCCTTGATTTAATTTATAATAGACTTCTTCATTTATGGACCCTAAAGCCAATGCAATTTATTAAAACATTTTGAATTCAAAATAATACTGAATGTTTGAGTATAAAAGGTTTAAATATTTGAAAAATACATAAATTATATCAAAATTAGCACACGAAATCGTACACTAACTTTAATTTGGTATGAAGTAAAATTGAAAATAAATCCTTTAGAATAAAACATTTTGAAAAAACTTTCAGAATACATAACATATTATAAATGAAAATTTCAATATATAAGTATAAATAAAAGGTTTGATTATTCAAAAGTAAAATATATTATACACTGAGAGACTTTTCGTTAGAGTAAATGATAAAGATGAATCAAAATTTAGTATAATATCGTTTCAAAATGGGGAAAGTCGAGGCTTTATTATACTTATTCATATTATGACATCGAAGTTTGATATAGTCATAACGGTCTTTAATATATGAAGAAGATAAAGTAGTATTTTAAATACTAAATATTATGAATCTCTATTCGAGAAATTGAAAGTACGAGAAAATGATATTATGATTACTAAGTTGTCTAAAAATAATTTGAATAAGATAAATAATGAATATCACATTTTGGAAAGCATGTTTGAGAAATTCATATTATGAATATGAACTTGCCAGAAACCTCACGACGCGCAGCAAAAATCAAAACATTCATTCTCGGTTTTTCATATAATTTGTTTCAGAATGTCGTCCGAGTATTTCCGACGTTATCCGAATAGCTTCGTAGACTTGAATCCAAGTCTGCCCAACCCCCAACTCAGTAGTGGCTTATAAGCGACATTTATTTCGGAATATGGCAAGCGAGAATAGCCGAGAGGCTTTAGGCGTTAGAAATGCGTTTGGTTAATGTAGATATAGGTAGAGTAGGGGGTTCGAACCCAAAGGCGATTCTGAAATTTAATTTCAAGCGTATGCGAATATAAATAGTGTAGCATTGTGTACTTAAATATATATGAATATAACTAAGGTATGATAATAATATTTGTGTATGTGTTTCCACTGAAACCTCCCCTCTTCTGAGTGCCCAAAGCTCTCCCCTCTATCTTCCTCTTGCTTCGCACGCGTTAGAAAAAGACACCACAATCCATAACCCGGAGACACGTCCCTTCTGAAGGTCAAACTTTTTGGTGGAATGAGTGATTTTTCATATAGTGGTTTTCAGATTCACATATTCTTTGTTTCGCTTCGAAACTTTGATATAGTAAATTTCAAATTCTCGTAGGTTTTATAGCAGTTAGTAAAACATATATTCCATTTATTCAAACGAAAATATTAATTTCGCCGCTTGAAAACCACTATATTAATTTCTGATACGTAAACCCTGTTTGCCTCACTTTGAAACGATATTATACTAAAATATGATTCACTTTTACGATTTATTCTAACGAAAAGTCTCTCAGTGTATCTAATATTTTATCGAACAGCACACTTTAAGATTTCATTGGTATGGGGATACACATTTTTAAAATTACACGACTTTTTGTAACATGTTCAACCCCAGCATATAGAATCCAGAAAAGACTTTCTAAAAATATTTTAATTAGGTATACATATACATACTTATATACATACTTATTAATTTCCTTCAAAGAGATCTAAATTAAAATTTCTTTTGTAATATCTTTCTATAAAATAAATCACTTTAACGAAAGTTGAAACTCCAGGTCAACCTCTGTAATTTCCGATGGTAGTTTATATATATATATATATATATATATATATACAAATTGTCATGTAGAAGATGTAAATTCCAAAAAATGTTATAGTTACAAAGCTTCAAAATTTTGTAATTAAAATTTTAATATAAAACTTTAAGCATTTATTGACCTTGAATTCCATTGGAAAATTTGTTGTTTACTGTTCAAATCTTCCTCCGATTTCAGAAGAACAGACAAATTAAAAATTACAAAATATTTCATTAAAAAAATTTAACTCGTCCATATGATCTTGTCATATTGTAACAAGATTTGAACACTTCGGACAAAAATTTTTATGTAAAATTTAATATCGATAAATATTTACATGTTCATATGAAGATATTAATGAACACATAATTAATCTTCTAAATTTATCCACATCTGTTAGAAAATTTTTCCTTTCCATAGACCATTTCATTTTTTTAATGATTAGTCTGTGCTTAGGCTACAAAAATGTGAGATGAAAATATTGCTAACATAAAACTGAGAATGTAAATTTTAAACTTGAATTTTATGTTTATCTCTTCTTAATAGAAAATATTTCTCTAACTAAAAAGTTTTTAAATGCACAAAATTGATAAGAAGTATGGAAATTTGAATAGGAAAATATATATTGATTCAAATTTGGAACATTTATTGGCATCAAATTTTACTGAAAGTTTATTTTTGAAGTGTTTAAATGCTTATAAAATTTTACACGATATTTCAGATTTTTATTTTAGGCAGATTTTTTCCAAAATATCTGAAAAAAAGTGTTGTCTCTTAAATAACATATTTCGTAAATTTGAAATTGTCGTCTGCTTCGCGCCTCTTTTGCACGGTTTCGACAGAAATACACAATTCTCAATTCCGACTCGATAACCGAAATACCGAAAGCGTGAAATCTAAAAATAGCATTGCATGAAGGAAGCGAGGAGAATAAGGAGAAGTGGGACGTGTCGTTCTCGCGTGCAAGAGCGACGAGGAAGAAACAAGGGCACCGCGCGCCGCTGCCCCTCCATAGAAATTCTGATGGTAAATCATTTCTGGATTTTCTAACTTTCATTATTTACCGACGCGCAAAGTACACCTTTTGCGCAACGCGTTCAGAGGGCGCGTTTATCAGCCCACTTTTGTGAAATTCTCTTATTCCATTACTTTAGCAATCTCCCAACTCATCTCTGAGTATGTGTAACCTCCCCGTAGGGGCTAAAAACGCCGCGAAATGCCACTGGAGCACTATCGAGAAGCGCGACGCCATTAGTGTTCGATAATTTTACTTGCTGTCGTAGCGTGACTGCATCTTACCCCTTCGTGTTAAGTATCCCCCCCCCCCCTCCCCATACTGAATAATCTTTCTTATTGTCACCGCATTAGTACATCTCACCCTGCGTTGTTACGCACCTTCCTCTATTAGAGTATAGCGCGGACGCCACGGCGACGTGGCAATCCTCGGATTGTTATACCCTCCCCCCCTCATTTTCTTCTTTATGTATCCATCAAAGTAATCCCCACTTGATTGAATAACACGGTTCCAGCGATGTTTCCACTTCTCGAAACAGTCCTGGAACTCACTTTAAGGGATGGCCTTGAGTACGCTCGTCGCATTATTTTCAACCGTCGTTTTGTCATCGAATCACTGTCCTTTGAACGAGAATCACTATCAACAGAAGTGCGGCCTCCTTTGAAACGATTATAACACTCTTTTATTCGTGTTTTGCTCATAAACTCATTCCCAAAGGTCTTCTGCATCATCTGAATAGTTTCCGAACTCGTTTTTCCGAGTTGAAAACAAAATTTGATGCAAACTCTTTGATCTTGTTTTTGAGTCGTTTTTAACAATCACTAAATCCGCCGAACTCAAAAATAGCTTTGTAAATAAAGACACGCTGCGCATGAACTATACGTCCGGCAGATGTCCGCAAGCAACTGATAGGTTCGTGTCGCTTTACTGTTGACGCTTATGCCCCGCAGAGGTCGCTCGAACACTCTGGTGCGGAGATATAAAGGTAGGCTCGATACTTTCCGGACAGACCATTTATAATACTCGACCTTTATTTATATTTATACTTAGTAACAACAAGAGAGATGTCCTAGAGCGAAATGCCGGAATTGGATGTGGAAAATTTCCGGAGGGAGGAAAAACCACATCACAATTTTTAAAGTTAATTTATATTACCTGGAAGAAATTTATGATACACACAGCGACTTACATTGTTGTTCCGAAAACTCGAAACCACCGCGGTGAATGAACCACAAGCTTAGGTGAATGAAACTGGCTTAAACCAAACATACATTTCAATAGTTTAATGAGAACCAATGCCAAAAATGAATTTAAAAATAACTTATTCAAATTAATGAATAATGCAGTTTATGGAAAAACAATGGACAACGTACGAAAGCATGTTGACATCAAGCTCGTGACAAAGGGGGAGGGCAGGTATGGTGCTGAAGCTCTCATATCTCAATCCAATTTTTATAGCCAATCGATTTTCATTTAAAATCTAGTGGCTGTGAAATTGAGAAAAACTGAGATCTTGTTTGATAAACCTATATATGTGACGCCGGATGAGAAAATGTGACTAGCGTCCAAAAAATCGATTTTTTTTATCAATTCTTATAGGTTATACATCATGAAGTGAGTGAACTCATACTGTGCGCGGAGCTCATTCACGAACCGTTGGGGGTCTTAGCCTCGTGTGCTGTAGGGTAGGAAGGGAACAGCTTAAAAATTATTTATCTGGCTACTTTAAACAAATTATACACCATGATTACTTGTAATATACATGTATTAGTATGAATTTACGCTTTTAATATTAATATGTATTCTAACATTTTGAAAAAGGGGAAAGAAGAAAAACCGACCCTTAATTTACATTTTTTGTCAGCTGTTGCCGCTACTAGAAAGGTGGAAGAAATACTGGACATTTCAGCTCCAGTAAGCTTTCATGAGCCCTATGCTTCGTCGTCATTTGACAACAGTGATGAGATTTGAATTGCCATACAACATCAAGATTTGTACATTCTTCCAAGTAAAAGCTCATTGCATATATTATAGTAGGAAGACTTGTCAAATCTCATAGAACTAATATGGAAAGTACAGCTTCAGTTGGTAATGCGATCTGATTTTTATTTGACGAGATTCGTTATGAATTGAACGGTATTGATTATTCTGAGAACGCAGGCAAAACCTGAGACGAAGCCGAGGCGCGATCAGTCCTGCGAGCATTGTCGCGAGTCTCGTAATTTCCCGAATTTTGTGCATTGGCACGTGTTCTATTTTATGTGATTTCGATGCGCATACGAGTTTTTATGCGTACACTCGAATCTAATCTAGTATTGTAGTTGTTTGCGGCGCTAGTCATTACACTTAATATGTCACGACTAGTCCCGGCCATTTTGATTTTATCGATCTTGTGTAGTAGTAATGGATTTTAATAGACGCATGTGCAGTTCAAATGTTCAAGGCTTTGCCAGTAAGGTGCTAGCACTGTACGACGAAGAAGAAGAATAAGAAGAAGACTGTGCTCCGTTGCATGGCTATAGGCGCATGCGCAGTTCAATTTTTACATTTCATTCCTCTGTAGCGCAATATACTATATTGCGCTACTGTTAACTGTAGCAAAAAAAACGAAATTGCGCGCCGGTGGCACATAAAAAAAATTTTACTTAATAAAGTTGAATGGAAGGTTCCCTATTTATTTGCTGCAGATCATCACAAGCTAAAATTTTTGAAATTTATTGATAAGGATCCGCTTATAGCACTGTTTTTTAACACGGGAAATGTACAAGTATCCTCTTATTCCTGCTACACAGAAACACGTGTGGGCTGTGAAAACATCAACACAGATAGAGAAACCGCGCCATATTACCCTCACTTTTCAAACAAATAGAAAAGATCAACGCAAAAACAATGCTGATCGCTTTGGTCATTGTAGCATCACAAACTTGAAACTTTTTTCAGACTCACAATATTACCCATATGGCAATTTAAATTTAAATTTTGATCAAAATCAATTTACTCAATTATATGAGATGTATGCTAATTTTCAATTTTCATATTATAGAAAAGAGCCTGAACCTCTGCTGAAGAAAGAGACCTTCATAAAATACGCCCCAATAATTGTCATTGATTTTTTTAAACAAAATGAGTTCCTTAAACATGCTCCAGTGGATGTGCAATTAAAATTTGAATCAATTAATAATTTCCCAACCAACATAGCAGTCTCTTGCCTAATCTTACATGATCGTATAGTTCAATATGAACTCATTAGTGGCGTGTCAAAAGAATAATATGAGTTTCAAGTATAGGGTTAAATCATGAATTTACATAATCTAATCAAAAATTTTGTAATTAAATGATTAACTTTTTCTTACATTATAAAAAATACCGATGAACATTATAATAAATTACATCAAAAGATCATCACACGGAATAATTATGAACAGAATGAGACATGAAAAAACATTATTTTTTCTTGATAAAAATGTGAAAAGCTCGTCTTTTGTTTTCCATTTTGACTCTTCGAGATGTGGATGATAATAATGTGGATGACTGTGGTTTCTGGATGAATTCGGAAGTAGATGTCTGCGGTGTGTAAGTCGGTTCAGAAGTAAATGCTGATTGTGGTTTCTGAATGTCTGTTACGTGAATTCTTGGAGGAGGAGGAGAAGGAGGAGAGGAAGAGGAGAGGAAGAGATGAGTGACTCATCGCCGTCACTTAACATCAATTGCTCCATGAAGCTCAAGTCAGGCTCTGAACTTTATGTTTTGCTCCGAACTTCAGAGCATCGAACAGAGTGTTTTGAGCAGAAGTGCGACTTGAGCTTGGAGGTGCAACTGATTATATCGCCGGTGGTGTGGTTAGCTTAACAATCTCTCGATAAATGGTAGTTTAAATAGCTGAATGAATAGTGGGTAGAATGGTGGATTGGATAGTAGGTTGCAAAGTAAATTGCAGGGTAGGCTGCATGTCTTGATAAATGGCTAGTGGGGTGGAAGGTTGAATAACTGGTTGCATGTCTGAACAGAAGGACAGAATGAGTTATTGTATTGCTGTATGCCTGGAGGAATGAAATGAGGCATAAGCGGAGACAGGTAAGGCTGTAAATATCGTTCTGAAAATAGCTGTAATATGACTGTGGACAAAAGTGGTGGTATGGATGGATGCGTAGGTGGGAACCATACCTAATTTAGTACACTTGCAGCAGCATAATAATAATAATATTCAGGCTGTATCAAGCTCAGTTCCGGCGTTGATCTTGGATCTGGTACTGTGATAAGTTCTTGTTCTGCGCTCAGTCCTGACGTTGAGCCTAGTTCTGGCGCTGAGCTTAATCCGGTCTTAGCTAGGTTATTCTGCTCCCCTTATAGACAGTATAGTTCAAATTAGTTTAATTTCAGTAATACATTAGTTTCGTTTTAACTTGAGTACGTCAAGTAGATGTTTATCTTACTTTTATTAGTTTTTTTGGGGTTAGGTTTGTTCAATTTGAGTTTAACTAGGTTTAATTTTTGAAAAACAAATTAAATTTGGTTAAGTAGGCTTACTTTAGATAAATTTATTTTAATTTATTTTATTTGCGTCCGACGTGTAAACTCGTTTTTACGCTACAGTTGAGAGTAGCGTAATGTGGTGTATTACGATACAGAGAAATGTAGTGTAAAAATTATACTGCGCATGCACCTATTACGATACAGCGGAGCGTAATCTTCTTGTTCTTCTTCTTCGCACACTTGGAGGCGCTGATGCTCATTTTCCCTTTTTTTGTACCCTCCTCAAAAACATGGTAGTGGACGTACTGTGATTGGCCTGAAGACACAAACGTAGACGTCTTTCAAAACCGTTCACAGTTTTCAGCAAAGTTTCTCGAGAGATGGCTGCTCTCGAGTACTAATTTGTGGATCAACATGAACAGATGCTAGAACAGTTGCAGCTCGTGCATTATTTTCGTTGTACTCACGATGTTGGCGTTCACGAACAGGAATACCATTGCGAGCTCTTTCACTCAAAGTACTTATTGTTAAATTAGTAGGATGTCTTCTGTCTGGAAACCGTTCAGCGTAAAGTTTTAATTTTTTTCCAATTTTCAATGAGTCAAATTACGAATATGAAATCGGCAGCATTTAGAATTTTGAAACAATAAATTTGTCCTGCATAAAGCACCGGACAAGATTATTATTTCAATAAAGAAAAAAGCTTAATACCAAATAGTCATCAAACTCTTACATAAGAAAAGACAATTCTTTGCAATTCAATACATTTTTTTTTCAATATTAAACTGTAACAAATGAAAAATAAAATTTAACTATCTAAAAGATACCTACGTTTGTAATTAGTATGTAGCAAAACTTGATGAATCAAAGATTCTACTACAGATATAACTATCTATGACAACCAAATTATGTTTTTCTTGTTGTATACAATTAATTGTTACTTTTACAATGTACAAACTTGCAATGGATGAAACTGAAATTTTTCACTCGTAAAATGTTTCTATTTCTATAAAAATATTGGGTACAAGTTTGCTCTGATAACTGGAGCAAAGATGTCACCATGCAACTGGTTGGGAATAATTACGTTATCAATTAGTTCACCAAGAAAAAAGTTTTATTCAAATTTAAGAAATCGTTTTAATAACTTTATTTCTTCAATTCGAAGTGAAACAACTTTAGAAAAAACATTAATTTTCATTTTATTTTGAGAAATCAAGTTTTTAGCTTTTTTAAAAAGAAAGGAATTATTTTTTATCATTATTTATTTGATTCAATAAAATTCTTGTTTGATTTAAATACAGTTATGGGAAAACCTAAGGAATAATTTATTTAATTTTATCAAAAACGACAAAAAAGAATAATTTATCAACAATAGTAACTGATTATTTTTCAAACTAACTTTTACTCACCTTTTTGCTCAAAAGTAAGCACAAAAAATGTGTACAAGCCGGTACACGTGTGTTACTAAACACAGGGGCACCTGTTGCCAGAGCACTGAACCAAGCTAGTAATAAGACCCTAGCAATTATCGCATGTCATTGGTACCCATCGTTCCTGATCACCCCACCCTCGGTGACGCATCAACTACGAGAGACCCGAGCCGACCTGTGTGCCGATGGATGGGCGTTCTCATGATCGGCCCACGGGCTTCGGGAGCCGTGGCTTCAGGCGTTCTTTACCACCTCACCTCCGGCAGTGCGCTCACCCGGCCAGCCGACCCCCTCCCCCTCACCGTACCGACCTGCCCGACCGTGGGAAAGGGAAGGTTTCCGGGACTCGGTAACAGCCGAGGTGCAGCGCCGCCGGCCCGACACGCTCCGGGGCCACGCTGTTAACTTGTGATGCGTCGCGATTGTCAGACTGCCATCTTTTATATCAGACGAAGACCGCCGGCTACGACACCGGCACGGGTAAACGTAACGTTAGACATGTATCATTTGCTAGGTGAATAAACCATCTTTATGTTCGTTTTACCAATACCCTACCTCATTATTACGACTTCTCCTGTCCTCACGTTTCGACCCTGGCAGACTGCAGCATACGGCAGAGGACGACCAGCCCGACCAGAGGTGAAGATACACATCGTTACATACTGTATATAAGATTCGAAGTATTTAGTATTTACCCTGGGTTGGAAATAGGTTGGAAATAGGTTGGTAATGAATTGAGTCTAGTAGGTTGTGACTGTAATGTGTGTGATAAGTGCATGTAGTAGTGCGTTGGTACTGTAGGGTTTCATTCACCTTCTCTCTGGGTCAGTCGATTTTTTATCATGTGTGGGTATTAAAACGACACATGGTAATTCCATATTGATCATTCTGTTGATCTGTAGATCTGGCTATAACTTGCGTCGATAAAATCACGCACGCAGGAATGTTGCCATAATCCCTTCACTGGATCCTTAATTTGTTTGTTACTCGAGGCGGTAGAGTCGCGGAACGTGACAAATATTCTGAAATGAAATTTTTCCTGGAATACCGAAATCACGCAATCATACGAATGGACAATTGTTACAGTCGCTGTCACAATCAACAAGGAAAAAATCTCCTGCTCCAGTGTGCGCTGCAGACAGCAGCCGAAGGCTGCTTCACATTCCTGCACTCAAGTTGCTTGCTCGCTTTGCACAAATAAGCCGGAAATTTCAAAATGCATAATATGATATACGAGTGAATCACTTTATGTAACACATTTAAAACAAATTAAAATCGGTTTTTATTGAGAATTCAAAAAAATTCCCGGTTTTTCCGGTCCAGCGGCCACCCTGTTAATCTTAAGTTTACATTCATGTATTGTGCGATTTTTTGCTGTGCTGCAGTAAAATCTTTTTGTGAATAAATACGAATATTTTCGTTTCTGTCTCTTTTTCCCTTAATTCCTTGTTTTAAAACCGATAACATTGTACCGCTTTAATGTCAGTCTGCTTTTTTTTTAATAACAAGTAATGTTATATTTCATATCAAAGTTGCTTTTTTTTATTTAAACCACAACAAAATTGATTATGTAATGCCAATAAATTATTTTCTGTTGTATTATCAGAACTAATTCCATTGAAATAACAAATTCAATATTTTGTTGTATCAACAAAACTGTTCTGTTATACGAAAAAATTAACGAAAGAACTTCTGTCGATACAACAGACATCTTTCGTTGTCCCGAAAATCAACGAAACTTATTTCGTTGTTTGAAAAAAACTTCTCTCAGTGCAGTATTTAGAGGAAATAAATCGTTTTTCCTTTCTCCACGAACTCATATATTAACAAAGCTTACAAAACCAACCTAAAAATACACGAATCCTTCACCCTTAGCGACAGATGGCATTTATTCTCAATCTGACCTTGATAAGCTACCTAGATCATATTATGTTTCCAGCAGAAAAACCAATAATTTAAAATTCTTTAGCTAGTGAAATAACAGGATATCCAAATATTAATCAAGCGAATTTTGTATATACATTATTATGCCAAAATAGCAAAACCGACATGTCAAATTCGTTCTGGAGTCATATTAAGAAAGCACTATTTACTATTTTGGGACACAACATTGACATACTATAATCGTATGATTTTATCCAAAAATGGTAAATTCTTTATACCAATATCACATAAAGTTATCTATAAATAATCCAAAACCTTTAACAAGTGGGCAGGTAAAAAAACCTAATACATCCATTAACAAGCGTTTTAAAAATACAGATCCTTATAAAATAAAAAGAAACAATATTCCTACTACATCGCCTTTTTCTGGAAAAAGATTTAAGAAATTTTTTAAATTCGGATAAAGACCCCCCAATCAGTATAATAATCTCTAATATACCATAAATATTCCATACCGATTCAGAAAATTAACTTCAATGGAGCAATACTATAATGAGCCTACCAATGTGCCAAATTACAAAAATAAATATGTACAGAACAGACTTTACAGGACTTTTTAACCACGCAGAAATTTTGAAAAATTTTACAATAAATTATGGATTACCGCTAACGCAATATATTAGGTGTACAAATAAGTTTTGAGGGATTGACAAAAGATGGCGTAATCAGAAGAGTTTTTTGCATCGAATAGTGACGGGGGACGAGAAGTGGATCCACCACGACAATCCAAAGCCCAAAAAATCGCAGGGTAAGCCCAGCCATGCATCAACTTCAACGGCCAAATCGAATATTCATGGAAAGAAGCTAATGCTGTGCATCTGGCGAGATCAGCTCGGAGTGGCCTACTATGAGCTACTCCAGCCTAACGAAACCATCACTGCGGAAAGTTACCAACAACAATTGATGCAATTGAGCCGAGTATTGAAGTTTAAATGCCCCCAATATGCCAAAAGACATGACAAAGTGATCTTTCAACACGACAACGTTCGGCCACACGTTGCTAAAGTTGTCAACGAAACTTTGGAAGCACTTAACTGGGATGGTTCACCCCACCCGCCGTATTCGCCAGACATTGCTCTTTCGGAACACCAATTTTTTCGGTCGATGGCTTATGGCCTGGCTGAGCAGCACTTCTCTTCTTATGAAGAAGCCAAAAATTGGGTCCATTCTTGGATCGCCTCAAAAAATGAGGAATTTTTTAAACGCGGTATTCGTATGCTGCCTGAAAGATGGTCAAAGGTAATAGAATGAGATGGGAAATACTTTGCATAACATACATTGTACCAATTTCTCTAAACAAACCTTAAAAATCACCTAAAAAACCTTTAAGAATTATTTGTACACCTAATATAATTTATCCTGACCCAAATTCAAAAACAAAATCATTTTATCTTGCACAAGGTAACACAAACGATAATTTTGTTTAACAAGTGGGCCCTTACAGCAAGTTCGCCAAAAATAAGGGAGCTTTAAAATTATTACAGCTATTAATAACATCTTATGATCTTTGCGATCAGGATCTTTACAGTAATACTTGTAAAGGAACAAGAAAAAGGAAAGATCAAAGTTTCCAAACTGATCCAAGACGGAAATTAGTACCACGGGAAAATCCATTGGTAGATACTGTAACACTCAAATGCATGCCACAAAAAAGTATTTGCCAGCATTTGAAAATTTTTGAGGAAAAAAAGGAGTCATTTTTTTATATTATAATAAATGTCTGAAAAATATACTATTAGACGCTCTCAAGCGGGAAAAAATATAGATGAATTTGTTTTACCAAGTTGTGACATACGAGAAATAAAAAAAATGACACTGAATTTTGAAATTTTTTTCAACAGTTGTTAGGGAAAGGAAGTATAAACTTCCTCGTACATTGAACAAAAACAAAAATACAAGAACAGAATCTGTACCAGAAAATCTTAAATCAACAATTTTCAATTCTGAATTAATATTAACGAATAAGAAAATTCCCTTAAATACTATTCCTAATTATCGAAACTTTGAATGTGAGAGAAAAGCTTTGAGAGAGAAAATTTGCTAATAACTTAAAAACAACTAAAGATTTCCTTAGAATAAACAAAGACTTAATGTGTACAAATACAGACATGGGTAATATTTCAGTACTCATGAGGAGGTGGGAATACATAAGGGACATGGAGGAGTTGCTTAATAATGCTGAGAACTGTAAAATATTGGATTAAGATCCTTTAAAAAAATTAAAAAGCAGTAATTTTTAGGAAAGATCTTTCTTTGAGAGGTTGGGGTTTGTTTTGCCTTTTTATTTGCGGTATGCTGATGATACTTTATTATGTGTGCCTTTAGATAAGCTGCAAGCAGTTATAGATACTTTCAACGACTATCGCCCAAGAATTTAGTTTACCCATAAAATGAAAAGAAACAATAGAATTGGTTTTTTGGACTTGGAAATAATTAAACTTGACAATGGTAAAATAGCGTCCAATTGGTACAGAAAGAGTACATAGTACTGTGGGCAAAAACTAAGGTAGATTTTTAATTCAAACTACGCGGGCTAAGCGATTTGGGCAATCTCTTTTATTTTTATGGTGATCCTGCTGTTACTGGCATCTGTGCCAAATTTCATGTCAATGTCAGCATTTGTTACATAGTTACCGTTGTGTTTTCTAAACGACTTAAGTGATTTTTTCGATTTTTACAATGTCTGAAATTGTTGAGCAGAGAAGTTCCATTAAATTTTGTTTGCTCCTAGATTCTGCGAAGCAATTAACATTTTTATTGAATGACTCTTAGGGTCATTCAGGTATTTAATAGAGAGAGACACACAAGGAGTTGTTTTAGTCTCCTGTTGGCGTTCATAAAAGGAGAGTTCTGGGTCTCCACAGAAGATGATAGGAGAGAATTTTTCAAAATTTTTTTTTTAATTCCAGCTTTGAAGAAGGTGCTGGAAGAGCACCGAAACGTCGCGCAAGTAGTCTATAATTTTTATTTCATTTATTTTTATGTAGATGTTGGTGGGTGTTACGAGCGTGTCAAGGCGGCCAAATTTTTCTAAAAATATAATATAAGATTTCCACATAAATTCGCATGCCACTTGAAACGCCAGTAACCGAGCACCTTGACAAGGTCGCTGATACAGCTTATCGTTGGTCGGGTCAAGAAACTTTTAGCAGATGGTTGGTTCGGGAAGGAAATTCCTAATACATTATTATATTAGTATTGATATCACCATTAATATCATTCCTATTATATTGTTAATGTTATATATCACGCCCATATTGCATTATATTATGCACTATATTAATGTGTGAATTAATATGTATATATATATATATATATATATATATATACAGGGTGCCTAAAAAGTCCCGGGACGGTTGGATATTTCCTCAGGTAAAATACTTTTTATAAAAGTGAAGGTCATTCCTGAAGTAAATTTCAACGAGAAATTCATTGGTGAGCTCTGTATTGATCTTGGTGATGATCTTCAAGGTTTTTTCAAGGTATTTTCCAAGCAGTTTACGTTTACGTTTAGCATTAACCAGGAACAACTTCGTGGATGTAGTAAATTCTGTTCCCTTTGGGGCGCTTGATTAGGGTGAGTCCCCTTGCCTCTCACGTTTCGAGGTGCTTGATTAGCGTGAGTCTCACGGTTCAGTGAAGATGTTCGAAATGAAAACCTTGAGCTTCTTTACAAAAAGCTATGCGATTGTAAAAATGAGTTACAGCATTACGAATCATCTCCCTGTCAATCAAAGTAGCCTCTTGCAGAATCCGATTCTGCAATTCGACTAAGTTTGGGGTTGCGTTGAGTATACTTTGCTCTTTAAATAACCCCAAAGAAAATAGTCGAGAGGCGTCAGAGCAGGAGATCTATCAGGCCACTCGATTTCACCCCTTCTTCCAATCCACCTATTAGGGAACTGAGTGTCCAAATATGCTCGAACCTCCTTACCATAATGAGCCGCTGCTCCGTCCTGCTGGAACCAAATATTTTGAAAATTATCGCCTGTAATCTCCCTTATTCTTGGTACCAGTTGGTTTCTGAGAAGCTCTTCATATGCACGGGCATTGCGATTACCATCGATGAAGAAAGGGCCTATTAATGTATCATTCAAGATACCGGCCCAAACATTAATCGTTTGTGGATATTGTGTGTGACTCTCCAACATCCAATCAGGATTTGTGTCGGACCAATATCTACAATTTTGTTTGTTAACTTCACCTTTTAAAGTGAAAGTAGCTTCATCTGAAAATACTGTATTGTACAAGAAAAGACGATCTCTATCCATTCTGTCCATCATAATTTCACAAAATTCAACCCGACGATCAGAATCGTCTTCATTGAGCTCTTGTACCAGATGAACTTTGTAAGGATGGAAATTAATGCTTTTTAAAATATTTCGCACTGTCTCAGAAGCAACGTCACGCTCATCGCTAGCTCGACGTAAACTAAGGTGTGGGTTTTCAACAAATGCTTGGACTATGTTCATCTTCATCTCCTCAGATCCTGCAGATTTTGTCCGACCAGTTCTCTGAAGGTCCTTGATAGATCCATTGATGATTCATAAAGCGCCTTACAGTTCTTTAGATTGTTGATTTTGAGACAGGATTTAACCCTTCTCCATTACGAAAAGTGCGATTAAAAAGTAAACGAACTTGATCATAAGATCGAACTCGATCTCCCCAACCACGCATCATTAATACAGATACCCTCTCTCATTCCGAAAGTTTAGCTTGCGCGACAATAATCTTTTAGCGAAAGATACAAAGTATGTACTCGTAATACGTACATTTAGTTTTGATTCGTAATATTCGTATGGAGATAGATATAGGACCTATGGTATCGCCTTAGATATTGACTTAGGTGTCGAAAAACGGTATAGGACTTTTCCATATAACTCTTTGGGGAGGAACAGAAATCTCACCAGAACTGCTGGAACTTTTAATGAAAAATTTCCTATACATATGATTTCACAATATTCAAAACGCTGTAACCAAGATCAATGCAGAGCTCACCAATGAATTCCTCGTTGAAATTTACTTGAGGAATGACCTTCACTTTTTTGAAAAATATTTTACCTGAGGAAATATCCAACCGTCCCGGGACTTTTTAGACACCCTGTATATTGATGTACACGCAGGCTCGTGCAACTGAGTATAAATGTGAGTACGCGTTTTCAGGTGAACGCGAATGATTATAACTTCAATTTTTAATGCAAGTGGCCTGTCACATGATCGCATAGAGTATCTAGATTCAGGAAATTCCTAACGTATTATTTTATTACTATTAATAATACTATTAATATTAATATTGCTTTTATATAATGTTAATTCATTTATTAAGTATTAAGACCATTGATATTGTTGCGAATAATTATAACTATAGTTTCATGCGAGTGGCCTGTCACATCATCGCATAAATTGTAAATTCACAAATATCTAAATTTAAGAAAACATTGATCGACATTGTAAATATTCCTACTGGAAAGTAGAAGAAAGAGGAGAGAGTGCGAGAGAAAAAGAGAGCGTAAGAAAGAGGAAGAGGGAGAGATATCCAGCGCGCGTACACTCATGCACTGTATATCATCATAGCTTTCTGCCGTTTGTCAATTCCTCTCTTCGTTCGCCCGTGCACATTCCCCATATACCCGTCTCTTTTGGAAACTTTTGATGTGTTCTGCTGTACATCGCGAGGCTAGTATACATTCCAATTTCACACTCCCTTCTCTTGCGCCTATTCTTGCTTAGATGCTTTAGCCAGATGATCTCCCACAACAAAGGCCACGTGCTTTTTGTAATTTAAACCTGAAGACTCATCTGAATATTTAAAATAATTATGTTAAGGCTTTATAATTCCTATAATGTTTATAAGCCTAGACTAATTAAATATACATATATATTTCAATTTAGCACGAAATATATTAGAAACTAAAATCGTTTCTAAAAGTTGATGACAATGCATCAAATACTAAAAACTCGATGAGCGCATTTCCTTCCTCAAGATAAGCGTGGAAATAGGGGAGAAATATTTGACACCTAAAAATCAGCAAATGGTGCAATAACTGAATCAGCACGGTGCAAAGTCCATCTAAATCCCTAAAACCTCCCTACCATTATTTCCTTGTCCAATCATAGATTCCTTAATCATCAAAAAACCCTACCATGTTCACCTCGCGATGAATCAGTAAAACAGATCAACGCCATGCCAAATTTGCAGTTACTCGAGCAACCCGGTACTATCCGGAACTACTCGGACGGTAGGGAATATACTTTTCTCTACTTTTGCCCGTCTGCGATCTAGATCAACAGTTCCAAGATCCTCGTTAGTTGATTAAAACCATAAAACTTTATCTAACGAAATTATTTATTTTTGGAATCGTGTCGGGCGGACGTAAAATACAAAAGTCTTTATCTAGACAGAAGCAATTCTTTTATTTTGAGTAAATCAAAATTAAATTCATCTTTGGCGGGCCATTACAGTCCAATTCTAATTTTTCGCGGTTTTTCTTCACCAAAATAAAACAACACAAAGCAGCGAGAAATCGCAGAAAGCTAATACTTCAGAATCTCAAAACGGTAGTGATAATTTTCATGAAATATTTGAATTAGATTTAGTAGGGAAATTTTAGCGGTGAAAAGAGCGAGTTTAAAAGCACTCAACCCTTTTCTGGTTAAAAGCCAACCGTTATATTCTCTTATTAAACCTAATAGAAAAGTGGAACACAGTGTGTGTCTATCACGCAAGGGACAAGAGTGGTTTCTTTTGTAAGCCACGGATACATAAAATCAAGTTTGGGCTGGATAACTGGGGACTTGAGCAACGGGAACGCACTCTCTTCCTTGCTCCTGCTTTCTGTTACGTGCGGGTATTATTAATTTGAATAAAATCCATAAAAAGTATAAACAATTACCCTTAATACATTTTATTTATTACTAAAATGAGTACGCGGAGGTCGTCCAAACTGCCGAATTTAGTTAATATAAATATTAACCAAATTCGTTTATTACTATGTGGGGTCGTTGGTCTTCTACTCTCGGACTGAAAGAGTATTCTTTACGCCTACGCTGATCACCTTTAATTGCGAAAGAAAGAAGAGGGGAAAGGTGCCTTGAATAAATTTAAATCAGGCGGAAATTATTCGGTTAAATAAAAGATAATTTTATTTTTAAGAAGAAGAAAACGAATAACCCGATGTGTACACTTTGCATATAAATCAAGAGAGAGAGACGAGTCAGGATAATATAAATCGTACTTTACCACAGTCTAGATTCTATTCCTAGGTTCTTAATCCCACCGGATCTCTGGAGAGCAGGAGCAAGGAAGAGAGTGCGTTCCCGTGGCTGAAGTCTTCAGTTATCAGAGCCAAAATTGATTTTATGTATTTGTGGTTTCCAAAAGAAACCACTCTGGTCCTATGCGTGATGCACACACACACTGTTTTCCACATTTCTTTTAGGTTTAATAAAAGAAAATAACGGTTGGATTTCAACCAGAAAAGGGTCGAGTGCTTTTAAACTCGCTCTTTTCACCGCTAAAACTTTTGTATTTTACGTCCGCCCGACACGATTCCAACAATAAATAATTTCGTTAGATAAAATTTTATGGTTTTAATCAACTAACGAGGATCTTGGAACTGTTGATCTAGATCGCAGACGGGCAAAAGTAGAGAAAAGTATATTCCCTACCGTCCGAGTAGTTCCGGATAGTACCGGGTTGCTCGAGTAACTGCAAATTTGGCATGGCGTTGATCTGTTTTACTGATTCATCGCGAGGTGAACATGGTAGGGTTTTTTGATGATTAAGGAATCTATGATTGGACAAGGAAATAATGGTAGGGAGGTTTTAGGAATTTAGATGGACTTTACACCGTGCTGATTCAGTTATTGCACCATTTGCTGATTTTTAGGTGTCAATTATTTCTCCCCTATTTCCACACTTATCGTGAGAAAGGAAATGCGCTCATCGATTTTTTAGTATTTGATGCATTGTCATCAACTTTTAGAAACGATTTTAGTTTCTAATATATATATATATATATTTGAAAATCGCGGATTTCCTGGAAACCGACGCGGGGTTCGATTGGGTGGAGGTGGCGGGGGTACGTGTGTACAGCTGCTACTTCTCCCCCAACGATTCTTTCGAGATCTTTGAGACCCAGATCCTCCTCCTTGAGGAAAGCCTTAAAGTGGTCAGTGGGTGGTCCCTTATTGCGGGCGACTTTAAGAGTAAGTTGTCTGAATGGGGAGAAGCCCGTCTGTATAGGAGGGGAATCTTGGTCGGTGAGATGGTCGCCAGGAATGACCTGATTGTATTTAATCGGGGCAGGGATTTTACGTTCAGACGAGGAGCGGGGGGGTCGATTATCGACCTCACGATTGCCGCGCCCCGTCTTGCTTCAAGGATAGGCGACTGCTGCGTCCTCGATGTAATAACATTGAGTGACCATCAATGCATTGAGTTTAGCATCCAGGAACGGAGTCATCCAGTGAATACGGGAAGGGGCGGCACGGTAAGGAGCCCCTCCTGGAACACAGAAGGACTCAGCAAAGACAAGCTTCGTGAACATCTTGAAGAAACCACGCTCATAGATGAGCTTGGTTGGGCAAGGTCTGCTGAGTCGTTGGAGGACACTGTGCGGGCAGCGAGGCGGAAAGTGGTCGCAGCATGCGACCACTCCATGCCTCGCCGCAGGCACAGCCGTACCGGGGACTCGATGTACTGGTGGAACGACCAGTTGTCCGTCCTGCGTCGAAAATGCCTTACAGCGCGGCGGAGGTTTACTCGCTCAAAGGGTGATCCTCTGCTTCGCGAGGCATGGAAAGAAGCAAAATCAGCTCTGAGACAAGGCATAAAGAAAAGCCGACTTCAGTGCTGAAAAGACTTGATCCGGGAAGTCGAGAAGGACCCATGGGGTCTTGCCTTTAAAATAGTCACTAAGAGATTGGTGAGTAGAAGAAAGACCCCGGGCCTGGATAATGCCGATCGAGTCAAGTACATCGTGCGAAGCTTGTTCCCGCATGTAGAGCCGTTCCAAAGACAGGTCCGAAGTTCCTGCGTGGTTAAGTGCCAAGAACTCTTCACTTTTGAAGAACTACAGAGAGCGGGTGGAAGGCTCAAGGCAAACACAGCGCCAGGGATCGACGGGTTGCCGAACGAGATCCTCAAAGAGGTGATCGGGGTTTACCCGGAGATCCTCCTAGAAGTCTTTAACTCCTGTCTTCGGGAGGGGAGGTTCTTCGCAGGCTGGAAGAAGCAGAGGTTGGTCCTGTTGAGGAAGGGCAACAAGCCTCTAGGGGATCCCTCATCGTATAGATCAATATGTTTATTGGATACGATGGGGAAACTTCTGGAGGAAATGATCCTACAAAGACTACAGGGTCACATGGTCCGCGAGAATGGTCTCTCGGAAAACCAGTTCGGCTTTCGGAATGGCGGGTCCAGAGTTGACGCCATCCAGGCCGTGGTGGAGATCGCCACTAAAGCAAGAAGAGGTCCTGGTAAGCGTAAGGGATTCTGCGCGTTGATCAGCATTGACATACGCAATGCGTTCAATACCGCGAGATGGAACATCTGCATCGAAGCGATGGTGCGGAAAAAGGTTCCAGACTACCTGTTGCGAATGATAGATGACTATCTGAGCGGCAGGTGAGTGATATACGAGGGCGACAAATGTTCTCTTCAAGAAGAGATGACATGTGGCGCTCCTCAAGGGTCGCGGGTGGGTCCACTCGTTTGGAACGTCATGTACGATGACTTTCTGCGCATGGACCTGCCTGATGGAACGAGTATCATCGGCTTCGCGGATGACGCACTTGTCGTGTGCGCTGCTGACAACGTCAGAATTCTGGAACTGAGGATTAATGATACTCTGTGGCGGGCAAAGCGTTGGTTAGATAGCAGAGGCCTGAAAATAGCCCCTGAAAAGACCGAGGCTTTGCTCGTCATGGACCGGAGATCCTTACAATATCCGAAGATCGCTCTCGGGGAACTTGAAATCGCGTGTAAAACGAGCATTCGGTACACCGTCTGATCCCGGATCTCGCCACCTGGCTGGATAGAAAGCACGGTCAAGTCGGCTTTTACTTGGCGCAAGCGCTTTCGGGCCATGGTTGCTTTAATGCGTACCTGAAGCGCTTCAAGAAAAGAGATGAAGATTCGTGTCGCTACTGCGGTTCCCTTGTGGAAAATGCAGAGCACACACTCTTTGTCTGGGCCAGGTGGGGCGCGAAAAGGGAGGCTGTCGGTCGGGCAGTGGGCGCACAACTCACTTCTGACACGATGGTCTCTCTCATGCTCCAGTCTGAACAGATATGGATGCTTATCGAGTCATTCGTCACCCTGGTGATGAAGACGATGGAGCTCGATGGGCGTGCAGAGCGCGGCAACAATGGCGGCCTGTAGAAATCGCATCGGGGCCTACACCCGCGGTCCTGCGTCTTGGGCGGACTTGGCTGTCATCGTCGGCCGGGGTAGGAATCTTTATATTCCTCCCCTGGTTGGCGCGGCTAGCTGGCCTGCCTAACGGGCGTGTGCCCGCGCATGGGGGACTCGGGCGAACGGACGACGGAAGAGTCGTACACGACTTTAAGCTTTAAGCGAATTTATGTTAAAATGTTATATATTTTTGGAAAAATATGTCCGCCTTGACACGCTCGTAACACTTTCTAGAGATCTGGTAGGATTAAGAATCTAGGAATAGAATCTAGGATAAGGTAAAGTACAACTGTATCATTCCAGTTCACCTCTCTCTTGTTCTATATACAAAATGTTCAGATCGGATTATTCGTTTCCTTCTATTTGAAAATAAAACTATCTTTTATTTATGTGAATAATTGCCGCTTGATTTAAATTTATTCAAGGCACCTTTCCCCTCTTCTTTCTTTCAAAATTAAAGGTGGTCAGCGTAGGCGTAAAGAATACACTCTCAGTCCGAGAGTAGAAGACCAACGACCCCACATAATAATAAACGGATTTGGTTAATATTTATATTAACTAAATTCGGCAGTTTGGACGACCTCCGCGTACTCATTTTACTAATAAATAAAAAGTATTAAGGGTAATTGTTTTTACTTTTTATGGATTCTATTTAAATTAATAATACTTGTACTTAACAGTGGGAAATAAAGATAAAAGAGGACGAAAAAAAGAAAAAGAAGGAAGGGGTTTTGGAAGGCTGCCTCATTTTTTTTTCCTCCTTTTTTGTTGGTTTTTCTCACGATTTTTTGTTTTGGGTGATGTTTTTTAGTCCAAATTTGGTCTTTTTTGTTTTTTTTGTTTTCTAAGGATTCGAACGGTTTCGAATTCTTGAAATTTTGAATTGTACTTTTGTTTGGACTTTGAGGGGAATTTTAGTTTGTAGTGATACGGGTTCGAATTCAATTTGGCTTAAAAATGTATCTTCTGACTGAGACCTGAAACAAACTTGAACAATTTTGTCCCTAATGAATTTAAACTCTCAAATATCAGAATTTTCAACAAATCATTAGATTCAGGATCTGAAACAAAACCTGGAGAACCCATTTTTACACAGAATAAAAACTGTTCTACCTTAAATATGTGATAGAGCAACAAAAACTAAGAGACACGTGTTTTTTCTTATCTGTCCAAAATAAGTTTTAAGGGGTGAAATGAGCCCCTGAAGTTTCGCTCAAAAGTGATATTTTTATTATTTTAATCACTTGAAACTTGGCAGTAATTATTTGTATGTCAAAACATATTTGACAGATAGTGCAACTATTATTTTTCGCCTTTATCATGGGTAAAACTACCCTTAGTCGTATATACCCCCAATAAAAAATCTTGCTTAAATTTGAAAATAGATTATTTTTAATGAAGAAATAATTTTGCTCTTGTTGAATAATACAATAGAAAGAAGTTAAGTTTATTAAAAGTAGTATTATATGAGAGTAGTGATATTATTACATACTTAATAAAGGGCTAATCACCCTTTGCATTCATAAGTTACTAATTAAATATAATAATTTAAACTACCCTCATAGAAACTTCACAGAAGAATTAAGGAATTTTTGAAAGTAAAGCTGTGTTCATTATTCTCAAATTATTGACTGTTGAGTTAACATCATCTTATAATGCTGCCTAAATTTTCAGCAATTTATTTGCTAATCTAGAAGTAGATGGTAACATAATTGAATTCAGGAAATTCCCAATGATGTCTTCCGTGTATTTTTAGTGTTTCAGAATGTTGTATCTATCAGTATACTCGCGACAGTGATTGTAGAACGTACAAGTTTATGGTTCAGTAAAAAATCAATCTGATTATAAATTCATTAAATGTAATGAATATTTTATTAGCAACATTTCAAAGTATGTATTTGGCAGACACGCCTGTCATCAGAGAAGAAGTAAAAATAAAGTAAGTAATTCAAAAAATATTATTGAACTGCATTTTCCAATATCATACAGTCGAAACTTTGGAGCATTCTTCATTAGATTTTGAGGAACCTTTTAATGATTATCAAGTTGAAGCAATAGAAGTTGATGATGATGGCAGATGGACAGATGACGAATCGGTAGAGGTATGTTTGGCACACGATGATTGTATTGATCCAGAAGACAAACGCAAGGCAGTGTCATTCTGGAAACAAGGAGTAGAAAAATATCGCAAATTGAGTACTGTGCAACACAATTTCAGAATTGTGTCATCAGAGCGTCAGTTAAGACGATGGGCTGTCCAAATTGAAACTGATGGAAATAAAAGGGAAGTATTAATCCGAATTTCTGAATATGTACTGAATGAATTTAGAAGTGCAGTTAATACAGGACGTATCGTACACAACAGAGATTTTTGACGTTGGGTTCTAAAAGCATACAATGATGAAGGTAATAAGAATATACTTTTTAAAGCTTTACGTAGTTGGGTGTACAATTTTAAGAAGGCACATCATATCGTTTCACGAAAAATAACAAAATTTGTGACTCGAAAGACTTTAGAGGATGATGAGAAGTTGAAAACAATATCCCAGAAATTTTTTCAAGAGGTAAAGCCATTAGTAAAAGAATATGGGCCTGACAACGTGTATAATTCTGATGAAAGTGGATTTTAGTTTGAAATCTATTCTGGGCGAAGTTTAGCATGTGAAGGTCAATAAAAGGTAGAATGTGTTGTGCAGTCTGTTGCGTCTACAACTCACAGTTATACGATACAACCAACAGTGACTGCTAACAGAAGGCTGTTGTCACCATTATTTATAGTTTTAAAAGAAAAAGACGGACAGTTTGGATCAACAGTGGAAAATACGTTATTTAGTTCAACAAATGTATATGTGAAGGCATCAAAGCCACGAAAAGGTTACATCAGGTATAACATTAATTTTTAATCACGACAATTACAGTTATAGACATTTAAACAATATCTAATTATTCAATAGCTAATATTTACATAATAGTAATACTTACATCATTGCTAATATTCACGTTGAAATAACTTATATCAAGTATTAAATTTAGTCTTACCATACTACTCACAGTAATTAATTACATTTTTTATGGAAATGTTGATTAAGAAATATTTTTTATTCTCTTTTAATGTAGATCTCTTTAATACATGGCTATGAGAAATCTTTTATCCCAGTACTAAAGAAAAGATTATGCTCCTGTTGAATTCATGGACTGGACACTGTGAGAGAAGCGTACATGAACAGAAACCTGAAGGCAAAGACATTGTACTTAAGTTAATACCAAAAGGTACAACTTCAAAAATACAACCACTAGATGTTTATGGATTTCGAGTTGGGAAAAATTATGTTAGACGCTTCTCTGATGATGTTTTGCTATAAGAAGTTATCTTTTCCTCGGTACACGAATCTTTTTCAGTATTCCTGGTATAAAAGTGGGTATATAGAAAATAGGTTAGGAGACTTCGAAAATCTCGTTGACTTCGCTTTTGGTGAGAATACACAAATAAAATGTGCATACTGTAATCAAATACCAATAGTCAGATGCTCATGGTGCAAAAAACTTCTTTGTTTGAAACATTTTTTCCACGAATATCATTACTGCGACAAATATGAGACTTAATATATCGTTACATTGTTATATAAAATCACTTAAGAATTAATTGTAATATAGTAACTAATGTAGTATGTACATTTATACAATTCACATTGTACAATATCAATTGTACAATAATCCTTGTAGGACAGCAATATGCTGAATTCATTTATGTTACCATCTACTTCTAGATTAGCGAATAAATTGCTGAAAATTTAGGCAGCATTATAAGATAATGTTAACTCAACAGTCAATAATTTGAGAATAATAAACACAGCTTTACTTACATAAATTCCTTAAACTTTTTCACGAGATATTCTTGTGAAAAAAAATTAATTATAACTCGAGCTCATGGATTTCCAATAATATTCCACAAAGACATTGTTCTAGTGACATCGAATGGACTTAAAAAATTCGCCTCAACTCATTATGCCATTCGTTGTACGGGATAAACATGAAAATAATATAAAATAAGTAAAAAAATCGTGAGTCTCGGTAAAGAAATCACTACATTTGGAGTATACAAGTAGATACACGGTCGGGCTTTTTTTTACTTTAGCCTTCTGGACGCGACCGGGTCTCTTGATTCTTCTGTCAAGTTACTATGAGGGTAGTTTAAATTATTATATTTAATTAGCAACTAATGAATGCGAAGGGTGATTAGCCCTTTATTAAGGATGTAATAATATCAATATTCTCATATAATAATACTTTTAATAAACTTAACAGATTTGTGCTTCAAAATGCGGAAATTATAGTTCAATGCGTGTTAATTTAAGACTTTATTCATTTAAGGATTGTTTACCCCCAAATCAGGGTATATTCATATAATTTGTTTCCAGAACTTCTTTCAATTGTATTATTTAACAAGAGCAATTCTTAATCATAGTTTTAAGCAATGATCTAGCACCAAGAATCCAAAAACTTTGACGTAGAGTGTGCAAAGTCATTTGTAAACCACCATGCAAACATCTCAGATGAGCATGTGAAATTATAAGATCAATAATTTTATGACGTGGCAAGATCATTGGGTGTTTCTGATCATTACTTATGGGAGCAAAACGAAGACGACCTGCTAGACGTAACAAGCCAGAGGAATTCAAGAAGGGGTTCAAAGATTTTATGGGTGACTTCAGTGTCACATTTCCCCTTCTAAGTAGGTCCTGTAGTTCGTTTGAGTAGGAATCTCTTAGTACAAATTTCATCCAAAGCAACCTAGCTTGAGCTATTTTCATTGTGCTCAGAGCTAGAGATCCATGCAATAGTTTAGGCTTTGACTCTTCAGAAATTTTACCTGTTCAGAACTTTGGCAGTCAGTATAAGAACTGCCTGTATCTGTCTGATCAGTTTGCAGAGAAAGTTGGACAAAAATCAGCAATATAGTAATTTATATTATGAAGAAATGGGAAGAATAATTACAAATTAAGCGGAGAAAGCAAAGGAAACCGATGATTGTAAAAGAAAGTGGTATATTCCACACTTCGGAGTAATGAATCCGAAAAAAACAATCTGATGCGATGCAGACAGCATCCTGTAGCCATAAAAGGAGACATTAAAGACATGTTTCTTATAGTGCAACTCAGGGAAGAGGATCGAGATGAACATCGATTCCTATGGAGAGGCAAAGATAGAGATGGACCTTCACAAGAATATGTGATGGAATCCTTAATTTTTGGTATGTCACTGAGGTCAAATATCGATACTATAATTACAAAGTACTTGGACAAAGAACAATTTTTTTAAAAATATTTATCGACGACAACGGAGAAACAAATTTTTATGAAATTGAAAATTCTTTTGTGTCTATGTCTATAACCCCCCTCCTAGGAGCTGTAGGACCTTGTTGTTGGTAGAGCTGCTTAGTGCGCGGTCCGGGGGCGGCGACGGTCCCTGGCCCTGCTGGTGTGAAAGGAAGGATCCCTATAAACGGGCTCTCCTGAATGAATGGATGACCCTATAAACGGGTTTCCTCGAGTGAATGGTTGGGGTCGGGGGTGGTTGCGGTCCCTGGCTCGCGTTACGACCAAGAAACGGCTCCCCCTAAGCCAGTATGTGTGCAACAATGCCTATTGGCTCTCTTGACACCCAGGGGTAAGGCAGGGTGCCTCGGAAACACCGGGAGACCTTCCCAAGTATTTAGTCTTAACCCTGCAAGCAGGGCTCTGCAGGGGCAGATCGAATATTTTCCTAGCTTCTCGTGGGACATAAAATTGAATCCAATCAACGCAACTGAAAAAAAAAATAGTAGCAAGGTGGGAGAGGTTGGAGTGGAGGTGGATGCGAAGCTGGGCTTTCAAAGGTCTAGCACTAATTCACCCCTGCAAACCGCCCCAACAGAATCGCAAATGCGGACGGTGGCTGCTGGTCCTGGCTCCTCTGAGTCGGGTACTAATGTGGTCCCTCGTCAAGTTGCGATTGAAGAGGATGAAAAACAGCAGGCAACTGCTGGGTCATCCTCCGACAGGAAGAGACTTACTGGGTCTCAGAAGAGGAAGCTGCGGTGGCTGGCCCTTCGTACGAACGAAGCGGCCAGTGGTGCCGCAGCTGCCTAATCTCCAGAGGCGGGCAGGGTGGCCCCCCCAAGAGACGCAAGGGCTCTAAAGGACACTGCCCGGGAGGGATGAGGAGTTCGAAGAGACCCAAGCCGGAGCGCCTGCCAGCAAATATGGAGCTGCCAGGCGTCGGGCTTTTGGCTGCTCAGAGAACTAACCCTCTGACGGTGATAGTGGCGGACGCCGGTTACCCGGAGTCAGTCCTGTCGCCGAAGCAGTTCCAGCACGCCCTGGACAGAGAATCGGTCAGCAATTGGCCGAGATTCGAGATCTCCTTTTGTAGGGGAGGAGTTTTCATTTTTGTGGCGTCAAACCCAGAGGCCAAAGCATGGCTAACCAAAACGGTGGCCGATCTCAGGCCCTGGGAAGGCGCCAATCACAGGCGAGAGCCTTAGCAGGCCTTAACGACAGGCCCTTCTATCATCTCGGGCAGATTGCCTTTAAAGTAACTGGCCGAGAGCAGGAGGAGCCTGTTATGGAAACGGAGAGGCCTGAGTAGTCCTAAATGGCTGAATCCGGCTTAACCATCATCAAATTAACTTGCAACACAGCAAAAGCGCTTCTGCGGTTCTGCAAAAAAGCATAGCTGTGATGCACACACGCATCTCACTTATCCAAGAACCTTGGATAAAAAAGGATGCCATATGGGGATTAGGGGGGCGGCATTTATTGTTACAGGTACCCCGAGGCACCCAACCCGAAGACATGCATCCTGGCGAAGAACGACATCGTCCCACTACTGGATCTTTGCTCCAGAGATCTGATGGTGGCTTCAGTCGACCTAATAGGAATTGGTAAGCTCGTCATTGGATCGGCATACTTTCCCCATGACAGTGCGACCCATCCACAGGAGGAAGTCCGCTCATTAGTGTACTACTGTAAGGTAAGAGGCCTGCCCCTGCTCTTGGGGTGCGATGTAAACTCTCACCATAAGCTGTGGGGCAGCATGGACAAAAACAAAAGGGGTGAAGACCTAGTGGACTATCTAATCACTACTGATGTGGATATTCTAAATACAGGTACGATACCGACTTTTCGGAACTTTGTGTGAGAAGAGGTAATCGACATCACCCTCTGCACTGGGAGCTTTCGGGATAAAGTCAAAAAATGAAGGGTCTCAGATGAACCCTCCCTATTTGACCACATGGAGATACTATATGAACTGGAACCTCACGCACCTTCTGGCCCTACTTGGGCCACAAACCCGAGAAAAACAAACTGGGAATACTGGGAAGACGTACAAGCTGCACTCCACGGAACAACCATGGAAATCAGAGACGCAGAAACCCTTGAAAGGGCGGCTGACCAATTTTGGTCAGCCATTAGTACTGCGTACGAACACAACTGCCCAACTTTGAGAATCAAGAAGGCGCGAAAGACCCACTGGTGGAATAGAAAGCTTGAGAAACTTCGTAAAGAAACCAGAGAAAAGTTCAGACGGGCCAAAAAAGGCAATACGGATGAACTATGGAACTTATCCAATGCAACTAGGGATGCATATAGGAAAGAAATCGGGGAGGCCAAAAGTAAGAGCTGGACCTGCTTATGTTCAAACATAGAGAAGGGTGCGGAGACGGCAAGGCTGACCACGCTAATGGCCCGCGACCCGGGAGCTATGTCAAGCACTCTACGTCTGCCGGACGGGACGTACTCTGAGTCGGACGAGGAGAAATTGAGCCTTCTGACGGTGACGCACTTCACGTGCTTTAAGGGTCCGACCGAGGTGGGGAGGTATTCTTAGAAGGTCCAATCGCCTACTCAGCCAGTGTTAGATGGGCCTTGAGTTCTTTTAACCGCTTCAAGTCCCCATGCCCGGATGGATCTGGGGATCTACCCGGTCCTCCTGCAGAGGGCTGGGGACCCCATCATAGGGACGCTAGTGCGACTTGCTAAGGCCAGTTTGACTCTGGGTTATGTCCCTAAAGCTTGGACGGGGACAAGGGTAATATTTATACCTAAAGCAGGCAAGAACGGATGGACGTCTCCGAAGGATTTCCGACCAATCAGGCTTACCTCCTTCGTACTAAAAACGGTGGAGAGACTCGTGGATAGATATACCCGCGATAAGATTCTGACGGGAAAACCGCTACATAGGGATCAGCACGCCTACAGGGCCGGTCGCTCGACTGAAACAGTCCTGAGCAAAACAATGAATCTGATTGAGGACCAACTGAACCTCAAAGGACTCGCTGTTGGAACATTCATGGATATTGAGGGTGCCTTTACCCACACATCCAGTAAAGTGATCAGGAGAGCTATGATAAGACAAGGAGTGCCCATAGCCGTTGTTGACTGGACCTGCCATATGCTAGGAAACAGGAACATCACGATTACCAAAGGAAATACCACCGTCCGAAGGATCGGTGAGTCAGGGTGCCCACAGGGAGGAGTACTATCGCCCCTGCTGTGGAATCTAGTGGTGGATGAACTATTGCACCTGCTTACCGACCAAGGATGTCACCCCATTGGATATGCTGATGACATTCTCGTCATAGTACGCGGAATGCATTTGAATGCACTGATGGGCGTAATGCAACAGACGCTAAAGGTTGTAGACACCTGGTGCCAAACAACAGGACTCTCAGTGAACCCAGGCAAAACTGACGTAGTCATTTTTACCAGGTGGTACAAGTGGAGTACAACTAGAACACTGGTACTCAAAGGGCAGCGTCTAGAAATCTCCAAGCGTGCTAAATATCTAGGAGTTATCCTGGACAATAAGCTAACTTGGAAAGAACACTTCGGAAATAAGTGCAACAAGTTTATAATAACCCTCTGGCTTTGCAGAAGAGCTATTGGAAGCAATTGGGGCCTTAAACCCGACACACTGCTGTGGATCATTACAGCGATTCTGCGACCCAGGCTAACCTATGCGTCAATATTGTGGCGGAGCAGAGTCAAGCAGAAGACGGCCATGGCCAGGTTGGAAAGACTCAGAGGGCTGATTCTTAGAGGGATCACTGGTGCCTCGAAGTCTTCACCCACAACAGCGTTGGGAGCGCTAACGGGGCTAGAGCCCCTGCACCTAACCATCACAGCCGAAGCTAGCAAGGCAGCCTGGAGATATGAAAAATAATTGCCATTCCTTTTTATGATGAAAGTAGAATAATAAAAAGAATAATCGAATTTTAGGCTGTGACTACCAAGTACTCGCGAATTGACGAATTCTCAATGACTTACCCTTTTTGCAACTCAATGGTCAAAAAATAAACGGAACAATTAAAAAATCATCTTTTAAATTAAACTTCGCATTGGACAAAATATTTTAAACAATTATTTTTAGTGATGTAACATTAGACGTCATCAAACTTACAGGTTTTCCACAATCGTTAGATCATGAAATTGGTTAATTTCAAAATTGTTAAAAGTTATAATTCAAAATTTTTGAAATTGTTAAATTGTGTAATTCCAGTAATGTCGAATTTTACAAACGTTTTAGTGTTCGAGAAGGCCGTCATACTGGACCACCTTATTTTTTTATCAATGGAGACGCTGAAGCTACCTCAAGCTCAACTCCACTTTTTTAAATGAAACCATGTATTTTTTTTCGATGACATTATTACCGATTTTAAGAGGAATTCAGCGACCTACAACACAAGGTCATTCTAATCACGCAAAGTATGAAAATAGCCTAAAAATCGAAACATATCGGAATACTCACTTTCAGAGGATCCACTAACCTTGGTTTGGGCCTATCTACAGAAGATGCTCGAAGTGATGACCCTCGACTTTTAAGCACTTATTAATTCGCTGATGAAAAGACCGTCTAACTTCAGCCAATATTGGTGGTGTAATTTCGGCACATGCTCAGCGTATTTTTTCTTCATGTCGTCAGGCGTCGTAGGTGCTACCGCCATTACGCGTTCTTTGACAAAACTCCATAAAAAAGTAATCTGGCGATGTTAGATCTGGAGAACGAGGTGGCCAAGCTACAGGGCCACCTCGTCCTATCCACTTTTCGTCAAAAATCTCATTCATCACTTGTCTTGAACACAGAGCATCATGGGATGATGCCCCGCCGTATTGCATCCACATGTTAATGCGAACATGCAAGGGCACGTTTTCCATTAATTAAGGCTGTACGTTTTGCAGAAAGTTTGCGTTAACTTGCCCAATCAACATATTAATGTACATGCGGATTCGTGCACCTGCGTATGAATATATGTGCACATTTGCAGGTGAATACGAACAATTGTAACTATATTTTTTCATGCAAGTGGCCTGTCACATTATTGTATGAATTGTATTTTCAAAAATCTTTAAAATCAATCTAAAATAAGGAATGTAACAGCGCAAAAGGCTATAGGAGCCTTAAAACAACGCTAATCCATCGAAATTTAATGCCTAATGTTTCAAATGAATGTAAATTCAGGAAAAACATTATAAATCAACATTATAAATATTTTTACTAGAAAGTGGAAGCAAGAAGAGGGAAAGAGAGAGCATAAAAGAAAAAAAGAGGGAGAGATGTCCAGCGCGCGTACACTCATGCACTGTATATCACTACAGCTTTCTGCCGTGTGTCAATTCCTCATTTCTTTCACCCATACACATGCTATATATACCCGTCTCTTATAGGAATAGCTAGATGTGTTCTACTGAACATAACAAAGCTAGCAAACATTTCTTAATCATATCTCCTTTACGTGCGCCTATCCTTGCTTAGATGTTTGAGCCAGCTCATTTCCCGCAACGAAAAAGCATCGAAAAACCCTACCATATTCACCTCGCGATGAACCAGTAAAACAGATCAATGCCAAACCAAATTTGTAGTAACTCGAGCAACCTGGTACTAACAGGGCAGTAGAAAATATATTTTTCTCTACTTTTGCTCGTCCACGGTTCCAATCACACGCTGTGTTTGGAAGGACACAATAAATTTCGGCGGTAGCGAAATACAATCCCTTTCTGGCAATTTGTGGATTCCAGCGCAAAAGAACTGCGTCGGCTTGGCGGTCAAGAATGAATCAAGCCAATTTTTGATACCCTGTTCTCATGTGAACCGTATTCCAATAAGGGCATTCTGCATCGACCGGAACGAATGGTAGTCAGAAGGGGCAAGGTCTGGGTTATAAGGCGGGTGGGGTAAAACTTCCCATCCACTGTTTTCCAAATAGTTCTTAACCGAAATAGCAATATGGGGCCGAGCGTTGTCATGATGGAAAATTATTGCCTCATGTCTGATCGCATATTCCGGGCGTTTTTCGGCTATTGCTCTCTTCAAACGAATTAATTGTGTTCGGTAGCGTTCTCCATTGATGGTTTCACCCGGTTTTAGCAGCTCAAAATACAGCACACCCTTCTGATCCGACCAAATATAGAGCATCACCTTCGCCCCATGGATATTCGGCTTTGCCGTTGATTTGTCTGGTTGGCCGGGTTTCGCATATGATTTTTTGTGCTTGGAGTTGTCGTAATGGATTCATTCTTCATCACCAGTAACAATCCGATGCAAAAATGACTTATTTTTTTGGCGTTTTAGCAGCATTTCGGACATGCAAAACCGCCTTTCAACGTCTCTCGGATTGAGTTCATGTGGAACCCAATATCCTTGCTTTTAAATGTTTTGAAATGACTGCTTGAGTGACTCCCAAAGATTCTGCAAGCTCTTCTTGTGTTTGGCAACAATCTTCATCGAGTAATGCTTCCAGTTCTTCATCTTCAAACTTTTTTGGCTGCCCAGGACGTTCTTCGTCTTCCAAGCCAAAATCACCACTTTTAAATCGTGCAAACCACTTTTGGCACGTTCGCTCAGCTAGAGCATGTTCACCATATACTTGCGCCAAACGACGATAACATTCGGCAGCAGCTTTCTTCATATTAAAGTAATGGAGAAGAACTGCCCGCAAAACACTTTTTCAGGCACAATGTTCTACATATTTGAGTGAATGACATAATATACTGAAAAAGACGCATAATGGACGCTTTCGACGTCTTCGAAAGACGCTTTCCAACGCATGTTCGGAATATTGGAACGATGGAATAATAAGAAAGTTACGCCATCTCTTAGAAAACCGCACGAATTAAGTTTTGGATCCAATATATATATATATATATATATATATATATATATATATATATATATATATATATATGCTGTGATAGTATTCTGGCACGCACGTAATTGTAATAGTATTAATAGTTATATATGTATTGTGACGCGGTATTTATCCACGCACAATAATATGACATTTGAATTTAAAGTTTCGACCTCGAGCAGAGAATCATGCCCGAGGCTGTCTTTGACTATCAAAAGTGAGGGTTCGAGCGTAATGTGCTCGGTAGGCTCCTGGCTTTGACTTGTATTCATGATTTATTTTATATAAAGTATGTCCAATAATCGTTTACCTCAGGGAAGAGGTTAGACTCCCCAGGAACCTATTCCCGACTGCCAGATCAAGGATTCCGATCACTGTCACGTAGTAGTGGATTAATCCTTATTTTGATTTTATTTTTCACACACACGTGAACACCACGAGGTCCACCCGCAAGAGATTACCGTCCGGTCGATGGCGATCAATATTCGCGCCACGGCCGAGGCTTCAGGACGATGGAAGAGAGGTTACGACACTGCAGCACGACACTAAGGCACACCACAAAGAGGATCCTTGGTGCGTCAGGCGGATGTGAGTCCCGCCTGCTCAAGAGCACCAAGGAGAGGAGTTCGACGTCGCTTTGTTGACAGGTTGTCAGCAAACTAACCTGTGCGACGAGGTTAATCTCGGTAATCACCACGAGGCGGCGCTGAAGGTCGGCGTACATTCGCCACCTGTTGCTCGCGACTATGAACTCAGCGTAAATGTCGGTAATGTCGGTAAGCTTTGTAAGCGCCACCGTCTTATGGTTTCGCGAGCACGCCAGCGGATCTCGCCATCCTCAATTCATTCTCTGTTCGTCGTCTGAAATGGCTGAAGGAAAGATGTTAAGTAATCGGATTTAATTAACAAAAAGAGGATGACGAGCCGTGGAAGCTGTAGAGGACGCAGGAGAATCTCAGGTAGTTTTTGAATATTTCTCTTCTTGGCTTTATTTAGAATTTTGGCTAGTTCATTGAAATTGAGTAGTGTGCGAGTATAGCACCTCGCCGTGAAGATTCCGAGACGGCAGACTCTGGGTCAGCCTCGTTAACTAATTAAAAAGTAAAATCAATGACAGCGAGTGGAATTGATTGGAAATCGCCGGGTCGTTCTAAGGGCACGAGTTCTTGCGCCCCGAACAATAAACATATATCGAACTCTCAGTGTCCGTGGTCGCGAGCAGTGATGCTGCTCCTTACCCCGCGCTCTCCGCGGTATTTGGTGGTCCCTGCAGCTTTGGTTACGAAGGTACAGGGTGACCCGTCATGAGTGGGCCGATCAATTAATATTACGTTGTAATTAAATAGTAATTTTGGTTATTTTTAAAGAAAATAACTTGGCGCTCAACTCTGTACACCAGCCGAGTCTAAGGTTAGGTTCGGAAATGGTCTTGTCGTCGGGTTAGGTTGCCTGGGATGCAAAGTAATACCCCGAACTTTGTAAATACGGCTCTTATTCATAAATATTGTTTATTCGATACGTGACGCAAAATAGTAATCCATAATTATTTCCAGAAAATAACCTAACCCCGCCATCCTTTAATTAATAATCAAAAATAAGGTTAAAAAATGGCGCTCAACAGTAGGGCTTGAGTAGCGTCATAGCGTGGCGAATCATGGACACGTTTGAAGTCGGAATCTCAGGGGCGGGTCGGCATGATGGAACCCCGTTTTTTTTTTAAAATAATTTATAGTAGACGTAATATTGGTGTTTAAATATTGCAGACGTAGCAATTTTAATTAATAGTTACTAGAATTTAGAACTGAGGTGACAATTCGGCGAATGAAGTAAAAATTACGAAAATGGAAATTGTTGGTAATTATTAAAAGGTGGACTTGACCTTCAGGAATTTTGGCTCGAGCCCGCATCCGGTAGGGAAGCTGCAAAATAAATCAGCCATTTTAAATACCGTGCTGATTAAATTTTATCTCAGAAAAATAGAATTTGAGATAAATTCACCAAAATTCTTGGAAGTAGGATATACTGGGATGAAATGTGAGATGTGTGATGTCAGAAAAACTTCACATACCTATTATTCGAACCTAGAACTTTCGTACTAATAGTTGGGGAAACTAGCGTTGTGGGATGTCTTATTATTTTTTAGATTCCTAAACGGGATACTTGAATTTGGAAAAAAGGAGGTAAAGGTTAAATGTTCTCACTTCCTATAATAAGGAGTACGCAAAACTTTTAGTCTTTTTAAGGAAGGGTTAAAACTAGGAATAACGAATTACAGTACTGGAGTGATTACCAGCACCAAGTAAATTCGGCGAGGAAATACTATAATAATTTTATATAATAAAAGAAAATAAAAGGGGAGAAAAGTAGAAATAGTAAAAAATAGTAAAATTGGATTGGAACTTCCTTTTATTTATTATTTTTCTCGGTAGAAGATATTCTCTGATGAAAGTCGATGAAAATGAGAAAGTTTGGTTTCCAGAATTCTTGAAGGTTTAACTTTGAACTTAGAAAATTTCCTTTTCTTATAAATAATTATTTATTATTATTGAAATTTACCTATTCAGATTGTGAATGTAATATTTTATTCTTTAAGAATGAAATATGCATATATTCGCTTACTTTACTTTTACATTAGGATATCGGCATAGAAATTATTTTTAGGTTTAATATTCGGAGATTAATTATAAAAATAAAGTATTTAAAAGAAAAACAGAAAAGTAATAGAAAGATTAAATTCAACTAATTATACTCTGTAATTTAAGTATTGTCTTCTGCATAGTAAAAGTAATGTAAAAATAAATTAACATACGTCAAAGTGTAGATTATTTACAATTTGAATCGATCATAGTGCCGGATATTAACGTGTTGTATAGAATTTGGCGATTATTACATGTATTTAAATAAATTAGTATACATGAACGGAGTTTTGTTAAAATAAGTTCAAGTAAATGGTTATATTGTAATAGAAGTTATAAGCTAGATTTTTACCTTTTTATATAGATTTATTCTAACTTAAGGTATTTGTATCATATGATTTTTAGGTCATTAAATGATTAATTCGAATTACACTTTTTATTAAAAGTCATTATGACCTTTGGTTGAAAAAGAATAATTTGAATTATTATATTCGATAATAATAGACTTTGTAACATCCCTACTTTCCCCCTTGCTGCTAGACGCTTCAGCCACCCAGGGTTCGGTAGGAGTGGGGGAGTACGTGATGAAATAATCGAGTCGTGAGGAATTTATAAGAAAATAACAAAATGGATTTATTCAGTTTGAAAATAAAATATAAATGGTTACAGATAAAAGTGGTGTGTGTGAGTGTATTTACAAATAGATTAGATGTGCCGGTGTCAGTGTGCGTGATGAGTGGAATGGGTGTGTATTTGTGTGTATGTGTGATGTGAGAAATACGCCGGTGGTGTGCGAGTATGTGTGGGAACAGGCCTGGCGGTCGCTTCGATCGTAGACCGGTCATCGAGCCGGAGCATCGTAGTTCACAACGTTGTTCTTCTGAAACCTGGTACATAACATTCATTTTCCGGACTAGGTCGTCGTGCGCACATAATAGAACGTTGAGTCTGGTCTCTGTTCCAGGGCGCGTCAGGCCGTGCAAACCTAAGGGATCGTCCATAAACTACGTAGCCATTTGCGTGGGGGGGAGGAGTAGTGAAAAACACTACATTAATCTACGAGGGGTGGTGGGGGCTTAGACTTGTAGCTACGTAGGCGCAAGTAAAGAATGGCACTACGGCTTCGCTAATGTTACGTGCCGCGCAGGTGCGACAGAAGAGATGAGAGTTGATAGGTGGGTTGGCGTCGGTCAAATTATTGAAATAAACCGGGAGATACGAATGTTTTAAATGAAGAAAACTATCGGCTCGTTTAAAACAACAATGCGGCAACGTTCGTAAAGTTCTAACTTACTATCTCTATGGTCGAGTGCATGTGAGAACACGTTAGAACGATCGTGTCAACGCCGGTTGACCGGTACTACGTCTCTATTGAGTGCTTTGCGTTTTATAATACACACATTTTGAACGTGATTAGTGTTTGAAATCGAATAGCTGTCGTATTAGTGTGTTATTATGGATAAATGTAGACATTTGTAGTAATCTAGTAGGAATGTCGTCGTTATATGAAAAACTCTACATAGCATATAAAAAGCGTTATGAATCGCACACTTCGAAACAGAACATTCAACAAAACTGTAATAAGTTATGGGCTGAACTAAAACAAGAACACAAAAATAAGCCACTTGATTTACAAAATGCTACAGAAGCTAAAATACGACAATTGAATGTAGAGGCTACTCGACAATCGGCTTCTTTCCTCAACTATTTTGCAAAGGTAACAATGATTACATTTATAATTTACATATGTTAGTACTAGTAGCCCTCCAAAAATGTATTTTGATTTGGGTTGTATGATGGTGGTTTCATTTCCATTTTTTGTAAAAGACTTCAAAAACCTCTAGTCCAAATCCTCTCGAGATTTCCGAAAAATCTACTAGAGCGGGATCTGTTATTGACGTTTTGTCAGAAGGGACAAATACTGATTCATCGTTGGTTTTGGGTTCCAACGACGAAAAGAAAAGTGGTGATGGTACGAAATGGATTATACGTTTCTAAAGGGTTTCCCAATAGGGGTGATATGATTTTGAATGTCCCTATCGGGCTCATTTGAACTGAAATTTTTGACGTCTGCTGTCAGTTGTCATCAGTAAGGTTTGCCATTTAATCATGAGTAGTTTCACGCTTCCACAACGTTTGGAAATTGTCCAATTATTTTATCAAAATTCGAGAAGTTTTGTCGGTGTTCAAAGAGCATATCGTGCAAAATATGGTCGTCATTCTGCTCCATCCGCGCTCTCAATTCGTCGAATAATCGATAAGTTGGAGAGTGAATTTACTCTATTGGATACTAAGCCTAAAAATCGTATGCGTACCGCACGTTCTACACAGAATATAGCCGCCGTACAGGCCAGTATCGAGGAAAACCGTGAATTGTCCGTGCCACGCCGATCTCAGGAATTGGGCCTGTCCAGGATGACTACCTGGCGTATTTTGCGATTGGATCTTGGCCTGCATCCCTATAAGATGATTCTGGCCCAAGAACTGAAGCCTAATGACCATCGTTTGCGTCGGGAGTTCGCGGATTGGGCTCTGGAATCAATTGAAAATGATCCCAATTTTCATCAAAAAATCATCTTTTCTGATGAGGCGCATTTTTGGCTCAAGTCTCGGGGGACATTTGGCCGATATATTGTTTAAATCATAAATGGCATAGAATATCCAATATAATAAAAAAGATTTCGATTAAATCCGAATGAATATTCAGTGTCTTTTTTCAATTTCAAAACATATCACCCTTATTGGGAAACCCTTTATTATGCTTGTTTTTGAGTAGAACAATTAGTTTCAGATTATTGTAGAATTAGATTTTTTTTCACGCTCTATTTACCTCTTTACCTTCTTGAAAGTATAATAAAAATGTAGACTATGAATTCTAATAGTTTTTTCTTTATTTATTTAGATAATCTGAACAAACGCTCAAGCTCATGCTTGGATGACAATGTCGATCTTATTAGCAGCAGTAGTTTTGTATATCCAAAGCCAAAACAAGAAGCTTTGGATAAAGAAATAAAAGTTCTTGAGTCTGAATTGAACTGTCTTTTTGTGAAAAGAGACGCGGGTTTGGGAGATGATAATATAGAAAAGATGATCACTGCTAAACGAAAGGATTTGGAATTTTTAAAACAAGAATTGAAAGAAAAGATATCAAAAGCTAATTGGCAAAAAAAGTTCAGAGAAAAAAAAACGACAAAAGTTACAAGATCTAAAAGAAGAGTTTCCAGAGGCAGCAAATTTTCTTGATGCTAGAAATGAAGTAGGTCGTCCAAGATTAGAGTCAGATCAAGATGGTCTTCGATAGAGGGCAGACGACATGTGACTACGGTTCCTGTGAAACTTTGCCGAGCGCGAGCTGATCAACACAGAGATCACGTAGACCAGCACTTTTGTTAAGCCACCATTAATGCTCTTGAAGAACTTGCATCTATTCGTGGTCCACAACAAGTATGTACACATATTTATTCAAAAAAGCTATTGTATAAAACTACGATTTCAATAAGTCACTCAATTTCAATTTTTTGTTTTCTAATTACTAATTCTGTTCCTGCTGATAGTACTCAAATTACTAATAGTTTATGGTATTCAAATCATGTTCGAGAAAGTCAGTACCTTCTTCAGGTAAAATTCGATTTTCTTGACATAATTTTACAATTTTTGCAAATAATTATTTTTATTTTTCTATTTTAGATTGTCAAATGTGATGACAAGAATCGTTGCACAGAATTACGTAGTAATATACGTCAAATTTTGTATCAATGATTCTTACCAGGTCGTTTCCCACTAGCTCAGCCTCTTCATATACCTTCTCTTGGTAATCACTCATCTCAAAAATTTGCATCTCTACTTCTAAGATAGTCCGTGACTCTACGACCGGAATACCCTCGCACTTAAGAAATCCCCTATGATCTTTATTGTCCGTCTGTGAAAGACGAAATGGATAAAAGAACCTGTCCTTTTTGCGGACTTTATTTTGCTTCCAAGGCATCAATGGATTCACACAAGTAAAAATTATTAATAAGAATTTACACTTTAAGTATAATATCAGACAGATAAAAATAAATATTTTTTGACTATAGGAAGAATGTTCACAAAAGTGTTTCTAGTGTATCTCGAGTCCAGCCACTAAGAGTTCTGAGCAAGAGGCCAGGAGAATTGTTGTGCGTATTTTCTGATGATACTGTCGAGTGGATCGATGTTGAAGCTGTAGAAGACGTTCAACCGTTGATAGAAGAGCCTGTATCAATGCCTATCATAAAAGATGTTGGACAGTGGATAAAAGATGGATTGCCATTTGTTGAAGACCAAAATTTATAGATTTAAATAGAATATGACTTTCTTTGTTTTTATTAAGTAATTTGCTATTATAATTTGGAGGATGTTGAATAGTATATAAAAGATGGATTGCATCTTGCAGAAATCAAAAATGCGAAGCTTTAAATGGAATTAATATGACTTGTTTTTATGAAGAAATCTATTAATATATTTATGCAAATCGTAGAATAAATTATTCAGTTTACGTTCAAAGACTGCCACTTTGTTTTAAAATAACATTTGAAAATGTTTGTAGGAAATAAATGGATAGATAAAGTAATGAACTTTTTTATTCAATTAAATTCTCTTTTCATAGGGGGTGTGAAACAAAAAATCTACGTAGGTTCGAACGGGGGGGCGTGATGAAAAATCTTCGGTTATCCACGAGGGGTTAGGGGGGACTCAAAAAATCACTCAAGACCGGCTACGTAGTTTATGGACGATCCCTAATGGAAAGGTGGTGGACCGCTAGCAACTAGCGCCGCGTATATGCGTTCAAATGAACTACCATTATGTGTGCACGTGTTAGTGCATATACATGCATACGTAGGTTCTTTAAATGTGTTACAATGAATAATATATTCAAATATAATTAAAAGGAAATTGAAGATTTAACGCAAAATTGTGAAAATGTAATTTAAGAGTGAGAAGTTAATATCAACTCACTCTTGAATTGCATTCTCACAATTTTGCCTTAAATCTTGGTTTGGTCGTAATAAGTAAAAATCAAAAATATCTGTAATTTGTATTTTTATTTTCAGAAAATATAGTTGCTCAGCACATTTTGCCTTAATTTTTGTACAACAAGATAATTTTTATTGATGTCGTGGCCAAGAATAATTTAAAACCAATTTATATTAATTTCGTAGCAATGTGCCAATATACAAATTTTGAAGCCATATTATGATTTCAAAGAGATGTTCATTCTGCAGTAAGTCGTTATTTACATTTTTAGTTAAATTAGAAGACTGATGTCCTGCAGACTTATTAGGCCATAAAAGATAATCTATCAAGCCATATCAGAGTTATTTTTTGTACCTCTGTTGATTTGAATTCCTTGCTTTTCCATAAGTTCGTACAACGGCCTCGCTTTAAACCAGCAAAGTTCCTTCATCGCTTGGTCAATTTTTTATTGAGGTAACTTTGAAAATATCTTTGCAACTCCTAAGAAGCGTAAATAAAACAATTACAATTAGTTAAGAAAGACAATTAAGTTAATTTGGCAAAATAATATGTATAATAATGCACCTTTTAAAAGATCTATCGAGGCATTGATGCCGATTGCAAAGCAATCGAGCGAACGAGCAATTTGTAGAAGTCCTATAAAATGCGATGCCATATGATACTATATATATGTACTTGCATCTATATCTTCAGTAATATTTAGACAGAAGTACACTGCTGGTCGAAATTATTTGTTCACTTGTTGTTTCAGCTATTCCTAAAGTGTCTTAATTTTTATAATAAAAAGTTGAAATTTTTTTCCCTATCATAAATTAAAAGTTAATAAAATTTTGCATCTAATGAGCATAAGTTTGACATAAAATGTTAATTTTATAAAAACATATTCCAAAAAACGTGAAATTTCAATCATTCTGAAAAATATTGACAACTCTGAAATTAATTAAGATTTTCAAAAGTTTTTGGTCTCATTTAAATGGTAGGTTTTCATAGTATTTTGCTAACTGATCAAGGTATTTTTAGATTTTTTTCCCTGGATTCTACCCGGCGTCAAAAATGATACAAAAAGGTCATAAAATTTATAGATTACTGTCTTTATTTGAAATTTTTCGACTTCTTTGTATCATGTTTGACCCCAGGGTAAAATGAGACCAAAAACGTTTAAAAATCTTAATTAATTTCAGTATTATTAATATTTTTCAAAAAGATCGAAATTTGACGTTTTTTTGCAATATATTCTCATAAAATTATCATTTTACCTTCAACTTGGGCTCAGATGCAAAATTTTATTCACTTCCATGCTATCACGGGAAAAGAAACTTCAACTTGTTATTATAAAAATTAAGACACTTTAAGAATAGCTAAAACAGCAGGTTTGAAATTATATACAACATCGTATGCATTTAAAAATATTGCTACTTACGTGAACAAACTGCACGCTACTTTCTCCATTCTCGTGTGCCTTCTCCAGGTTTTTCTACTTGGGGGATCAAAATTTCAAAGTCTGATGGGGAAGAAACAGTCGCCGGTTTAATGTTCACATCACTTTGACACTTTGACACATCACTACCCGACAATAAATTTAGCGTTGGAACCGAACCGTACTTTAAAAGAAAAACGTCATTCCTCTTCTGGTAAAAACATTGTTCATCGAAATGTCGATGACAAACAAAATATTTTCTTTCCAATACTTGGAGGTATTCTAACCTCGACAAGTAGGGATTCGCGCATGCTTCTATCCATCGTTGTCCATCATTTTCTTTATTCCGAAACCGATGAATCGACACATTGTTCTTCTGACCCCTTTTATAGGTGCACCCACTAACCGCACACTGCATTTCGTACTTCGAATTCATTTTAAATGATTAAAAAGCGCAATCGCATACGAATTGTTGATACTTGTATACACTTGTATACAACAATGGCGGAACTCATACGAATCCGTTCCCTTGCCGCACTCCATACGCTTCCTACAACTAGCGCCGCGCATATCCGTTCAAATGAACTATCCTACGGGGACACCTAATACATTAGAGGTTGACCTGCCCAGGGGCGCGTTGACCTTCTGTCAGGATCGTACGTTCGTAAAGTCGGTCGTGGTCCTGGTTGGTGTCCGGCTTAGGGAGAGACGTTCCCAGCGGTATCTTGGCAACACCTCACCCTCTAGACCTCGGCCACGGCGGTATCCGTAGGACCAAGGTTTCAGGTAAGTCAGGTCGGTTTGTCTATCTGTCGTGACGGTTGGGTCTAGACGCCCCGGGAGAGGTCGGTTACGCGCGGTATGTGTTCAGAAATGTTCGGTAGCGCTCGACAGTGCGGTCGGTAAGTGTTCGGTAGTGTTCGTCAGCGGTCGGGAGCGTTCAGGAGTGTTCGGGTCGGTTCGGTCGTGTTCTTAGTGCCGTCAGTTAGCGTTGGGTAGTGTCCATCAGCGTTCGGGAGTGTTCGGGTTAGTTCGGTCGTGTTCGTAGTGCGGTCGATTAGCGTTCGGTAGTGTTTTGTTTTTGTATGGATAGTGTCTGCCTCTTTTAAAAAGATGATACAAGTCGCTTTCTAGTTTCTAGGAAGTCTATACGAGATTAAACTAACTTCTCGCATTTGAAAACGATTGTCACTTCGGGTTCTATAAGTTCGGGACTGGTTTTGAAGAGTCGTCAATCGTGAACCAACTTATTTAATAATAATTAGAATTTTCTAGCTGTAGTAATTGGCATATTGACAGTTTTTATGCTTCTGTGATTAATGCGTAATTTTTCGTATATTGATTTAAATTAACAGGTATTCCATAATACCTGCCTAGTGCTGGTTTCATTCGAGTTTTAAAGGCTAAGCGTATGCGAAGTCACTCATCACTCAAACATCAGGTCAGGCTTTGAAGTTTCGCCTGCCCTGGTTCAGAAGAGAAGCGCCAGTTAAAGAATTTTGAATAATTTGGAAGAGGTGTCCAACAAATATTAACCCTCATCGGGACCGTCAAAACTACGTCTAATCGGTTCTTGTGTATACGAGCATATACACAAAAAGTTTGAGATTTGTTTTAAATGTTTCAAAATGAAGAAAATCATTTCTTTTTGTTTATTCATTTATTTTTGAATTTTTATTTTCATTATAAATCAAATTTGTGAACATTCATGTGGAAATGGATGGAAAAAAAATACTGTTCAAAACATCAATTTTTTTGGAAGTAACGGAAAGTCGCAAAAAAATGTATACGGTCGTATATATAGAACCGCTGAGGGTTAATAGATTCTTGGTTTATTGGAGTTCGATTCGAGTACACAATTTCGAACAAGGAGTGACATCGCATCCGGTTCGGCTTTAGAGAGTTGGCTTATATGTGACGCCAACCTGAACTCAATCCTGGCAATCCCGGCTCAAACTTTGCAAGCCTGTAAATAGACCGGGACAATACTGGCCCAAACCTGACTCCATCCTGGCAAGTCTAGAAGCGCACTGGTTGAAAACTGGCGCAATCCTGGCCCAGGCCTGGCATGTCAAATACTTTTTTTTAGCCTAGAGAAATAAAGTTGCAGTATATATTCACTCCGTAGGGTATAATTTCAGGTACGTGAAACGAGTTTCATTTACTGGTTGACATCGGGTCAACAAAGTCCTTCTTGAGTTCACTAAACGTTCCCCTTATCGCGTCGGGAGAATGTAAGGTTGATTGAAGTCGATCAAGCATCGTGCCGATGGCCAACGGAAATATTATATCCGTATTGGGCACCACCCTCTTGCCAGCCACTTTTAATGGTGTCACTTATTTGATGACGATCCGAATACTGCCCGGATTGAACGATTCATGTGTATTGGGCACGGACTACATGACAGGATCACCTGTACTGGCTTGAGAACACCATTAAGCGGCTAACGGAAGCAGGACTCACTTTAAGTCCGGACAAGTGTCATTTTTGCCGTTCGGAGGTCAAGTACCTCGAATTTAAAATTAACCCGGACGGCCTCGTGGTCGATGGCCATAAGGTTAGGCCGATTTTGGAATACCCACGACCGCGAAACCTTAGACAACTGCGGCGGTTCATCGGGGCGACTTCGTGGTACCGGCGTTTTATTAAAGATTACGCGAATATGTGCGAACCACTCACGTGCGTTACTAAGAAGGATCAGCCTTACCACTGGGGCGATGAGCAAGAAGAGGCGTTCGTGGTCCTTAAAAACGCCTTGATATCTTCACCTGTGTTAGCGTATCCCAATTTTGAATTGCCATTCTGCGTGTAGACGGATGCAAGCGAATCAGGGCTAGGGGTTGTAGTCACCCAGACACAGGACGGTCAGAAACGCGTAATTGCATATGCGAGTCGATTACTATCCGAGGCTGAGCAGAACTACTCTTCAACGGAAAAGGAGTGCTTGGCCGTCGTTTGGGCGATCCCGAAGTTTCGGTACTATCTGGAAGGGTACCACTTCACGGTAATAACGGATCATAGCAGCCTGAAGTGGTTGCATAATTTGCGCAACCCGACAGGTCGACTGGCTCGATGGGCTCTAGACCTCCTAGAATATGACTTTGATATAGTTCATCGTAAGGCAGCTATGCACCAAGTCCCGGATGCGTTGTCCCGCATGTTCGACAATGAGAGAGTCGAGAAACTGTCCGTACTCGAGCCAGTCGAAGTCGAGTGGTACTCGCGACGGCGCGAAGATGTGATCAACTCGCCAAATAATTTTCACGGCTGGTAAGTCGTTGACGACAGGTTGTACAAGTACATATCCAATCACTTGTTAGAGGATTTAATGGAGGACTTGAATGCCTGCAAATTGTTGGTACCAAAGAACCACCGCTCACAGATATTAATTGAATCGCATGAAGCCCCGGAGGCCGGCCATTTAGGCACAGATAAGACATATCATCGGGTCGCAATCCAATATTACTGGCCCGGAATGTACAAGGACATCGCCGCATTCGTTCGTAAATGTGTGGCGTGTCAGTTAAATAAACCTGAACAAGCCCAATCAAGGGGTATCATGACTTAGCGTATAGTCCAAGAACCTTGGTCAGTCGTAGCCACCGATACCACCGTCCGTTCCCTAGAAGCAAACGGGGATTTGAATACATAGTGCTCTTTTAGGACTTATTCACAAAGTGGATCGAGGTTTTTCATTTTTACGATTTTTCCTAATTAGCGGGAAAGATAGGGAAAAAAATAAACGTCCTATCGAAACGGGACAAAATGGATTGTATTCGGGATTAAATTCTCTTCTAGTTGAACCTAAAAAACCTTAAAAAAGTTAAGACTAACCCACTTTTCAAACAATCTAAAGTGAAATTTTTTTTTCAATTTGCGAAAAATTGTTGAATTTTTCACTTTTTGTTGAATTTTCTTGGTTTAACTAGAAGCTATACTATTGAAAAATAAAATTTTTTTTGGGTTCTTTGTTTCAGATGGAAATTGCAATCTGCGTCTTTCTCGCCGCATGACAAATACACACTCGAGGCGCCTCGGCGAAATGCTTGTACCAGGCATAATATGACATGTATCTTTTTGAAAAAATTTGAGAAGTCTGTTGAAATATATAACAATAAACCCCGAAAGTTTCGTTTAAATCGGATATTTCTTTCCTTCCCATAAAAATCCTCGACAAAATCGATTTTTTGAAGCCTCTAAAGCAGGCTCCCCCCTTAAGGTAGGCGACTTGGTCAAGAAACCGAATCAGATATTGTCAAGCGCGGCAGGCAACGTGGCCAGTAAGTTGGCACCTAAATTCACCGGCCCCTATGTAGTCGTAGAGGTTATCTCCCCCAATGTCTATAAGATTGCGTCACAGGAAGGCCAACTCGCTGGTCGATATCACGTGTCGCACTTTCAGAGGTATTTGCAAGACGAGAATGAGGAGAAACCAGTCGATCCGGAAAGGGAGGCATCCCTGAACCGGGAATTAAATAGAAGGTTGGGACACCGCCGATGATACGGACGTAGTTCCGGGTGGGGCCGAGGTTGATAGAGAGCCAGATGATGAGTAAAGTAATTAAGCGTGAAGTAGTAGTTTGCCTTAGTAGATGGTGAGTTGTAAGTCGATTAACCTGGGGGCATGTGGAAGCCAAGTGGAGACAACAATGAATAGCAGTATCTGTACGGTGGTTTTATTTCAGTATCTACATTGCCCGCTGTGGGATAAAAATCGACACCCCACAGAGGGAAAGTTATTTCTTTCTTTTATTATTTATCTTTTTTTTATTATCATTTTATTTTATTTTATGATTTTACTTTCATTTTTATCCTTTTTTTTGTATTTCCTTTTTTTTTCTCGTCAGACAGAGACCCCTGTGAGCCCAAGTTGGGGGGGGGGGGGGGGGGGTAGATACCCCAAAAAATAAATAGTTTACATTTATAGTCAGTGTCAATTTCATTCAGTCTAAACCTAGCCTATGTTACAGGTAGAGTAGGACAGTAGCTTAAGGTAATTCATAAAGGCTTATAGATTAAGCGATGCGGGTTTCCATTATGAGCGGGCCCGTCATACTCGTAAATATTATAATTGAGTTGTCGGTGGGCAGTAATACACTCCCCGACGTTGGAAGTAAGGTTCGAGTTATTTTATTCGTTAGCGTAAGAATAATACAACAAGACAAATCGGAACCTATAATAGTCTGGCACCTGGGAATCTGTGGCCCATGAACTTTCGTCTAGTGTTTTGTTGTACCTCTAAAGCTAAACTCACAGATTAAAATATCACAAGAGAAATAGTCAAGCTCCTGTTCGGCTCCTTAGGCCTCATCTTGGGCAGGGGGAGTTGTGAGGTGGTACTTATCCACGTACAATAATATGACAATTGAATCTAAAGTTTCGACCTCTAGCAGAGAATCATGCCCGAGGCTGTCTGTGACAGTCAAAAGTCAGGGGACGAGCGTAATGTGCTCGGTAGGCTCCTGACTTTGACTTGTATGCATGGTTTATTTTATATAAAGTATGTCCAATAATTGTATACCTCAGGGGAGAGGTTAGACTCCCCGGAAACCTATTCCCGACTGCCAGATCAAGGATTCCGATCAGTGTCACGTAGTAGTGGATTAATCCTTATTTTGATTTAATTTTTTACACACACGCGAACACCACGAGGTCCACCCGCACGAGAACACCGTTCGGTCGATGGCGATCAATACTCGCACCACGGCCGAGATTTCAGGACGATGGAAGAGAGGCTACGACACTGCAGCACTCAATGTAACCTACAGTAATTTTCATATGAAATTTTATATTCCTTCCAAGCAGTATAGAATAAAATATACTTTAAAATCAATACTCATAGTTCTGATTGAATAAGCTTGTCAATCAGCATTTATTTATCATAAAAGTTTTACAATAACGAATTATTTTTAATGATGCATAACCTATATGTATGTTTCCATATTTCCGTACTCATCTTGTTTAACCTTATTCCTACTATGTCATTATAATTACAAAACCCGCACAGTTAAATTCTATATTTCCACATCTTTATTTCAGCTATGTTATATCTCTGATTTGGATATTCCGAAATGTGCTCGGTCGACAATAATAGTCAGAATAAGTAATACTAACACATCACCGCTTTCACTATATGCTCAATATCTTTTGTTCGTTTTTGAGGATGTTAACGACGAAATCAGGGATAAATATCATTTCTTCAACTATTAATTACAAAAAAAACTTAAAAACTGCCCGTGTGACGGATAACATTATGGTAAAGACGATATGTGAAACTAGAAAATTGGTCTAACCTAAATTTACAAAACCTATACAATTAATGACTAAGGGTCCTGGGGATCGGACTATGGCACCCAGCACCGCTGCAGGTGTTCAGCTCGCCTCTGAAAACAAGAATATTATTTTAGACGAAAGTACCAACATTGAGAAAACTAGACCATTTTTTTGGGTTTTTAAAAAAACCTTTTGAAAAAAAATAAAAAATTCCAAAACTGGTTTTTGATAGTGCTCATAAATCTCTACTAATTATCCCGAAAACATTTTCCAATTAAAATTGGAAAGTGTTAAAACTTGAAAAAAGTCAATATCAAATTTCCATTTTCCAGTTAAATTATACGAGATATGAAAAAAAAAGTTATGAAAGGAAAGTTGTTCGTTTCAATAAGGTCTGCAAATTCTGTCTCACACAGTTTCAAATAAAAGGTATATTCTTCGTTTCAATATAAAAAAAAATACGATTAAAATTCAAAAATTCCATTTTTTTAGACAAAATATGTCGCAAATATTGGAAAGAAAATAACCTATTTTAATCATGTAACTTATTAAAAGCTACTCAAATTCATACAGGAAATTGGGCGCGAAGCGCGAGCGTCATGATGATAATGTGTTCATTCTACTCTACTTTTAATCGAGAATTGAGTAAACCGTAAATCGCAAGATTTATTTCAATAGCTACATCTATTCTCGCAGGAACGAATGAAAGCAATATGCACCTTGGGCACACGTAAAAAAGGGGGGGGGGGATTTTAAATTGAAAAAAAGCATTGAATTTTCAGCATACTGATGTTCCAAGTTATTATATTCAATTAATTTTTCACTTAAGTTTTCTTAACTAAATCTATTTCATGTAAAATTTGAACACCAAAAGATTGGATCAGCTTATAACATAAAATAATAGGGAATTTACAATTATAAAATCTATATTTTGAAAATACATAAGAAAATTTTACTCACCCCGATTCTCCGCGAGCTAGCGTCACGTCGGCAGCCTGCTAAATTCCCAGGCAGACAGCTAGGGCGCCTAGTGGAGAACCCATGCCCACGCCACGCCGCAGCACTTCCAAGCGGGCAGCGTCGTGTCTATCTGAGAAGGCGCTTCGCTCCCTGAAGAGAGTAGACACAGGGGAAGGCCAAAGCGATGAGATAATTCCTCTTCTTGACCCATGTTCAAAGGGAAAGACTTTTTTTTAAATAAAATTTTCCGCAACAAGTAGTCACTGCACTTGCAACAGTCGCGATGCACTAATGAGAACTAGCGAGGTGCATATGAAGATGCATGGGATACCCCCTTTGCAATTTATGTGATAAGGGATGGAATCCGCGAAGTCAGCATGTCTAAGATGCATCTCTACATAACAGGGCACCGCCAACTGCCTGCAAGGATATGCTGACCGCGAAATCTCTTATTTATCTAGACCACAGCATAACACGAAATATTCTTCCTAAGCGAGTTAAAATAATAACCGCTGTCACGCAAAATATTGCACATAAAACTTAAAAATAAAAACGAGGGTTATCAGACAGGATTATAAACGGAGATCGGACCCTGTTACTTTACTTTTTATGACATTTAAAAAAAAATATTAAATAAAACCATCGAGACTTTAGCCTCTTTTATATTTTCTACTGTATTTTATTTTCATTATCCGCATTTTTTGTATTATTCATTGGAAATTTAAAATGCCCAACCTTACACTGCTAGTGTCTTATACGCTTCAATATGCAGGTGATAAATAGAAGTTATGATAATATTATCGAATGATCTACAGCAGCAATATGCACTTATGATGTAGCAGCTTTAAAATAGGAATTAAAAGATTTCATTCGCAGGTAAAAGTAATTTTTTTGTAATTTATACTACAGAAATCATTGTAAAATATAAAAGGCAACAAGGTTTAAAAGAGGAATTATTTTGAAAACATCTTCTTTTATTTATATTAGATAGGTAATATGTGATTATTCCAACTCGTCATGCCCTTTCTATATTAATTATAATAATTATATATATATATATATTATAATTATATCATATATAAAGCTCTCATTTCATAATTAGTTTATACATGCTTATTCTGCAATAGTCATTTGACAGAATAGAGTAATAAAGTTTCGTTGTTCTTATTTCCAAATTACTTTACAGACATTTATTCTTATTATAGCTACTTTTCTTTTGAAAAAAAGTATTCCAGCACGTCATCCTTCAAAAATTTTCGCCAATAACAGAGTAAATAACGAACTAACAGTTTTACTGCCGATTTACCGAATTACGGTAAGAAATTACCAGTAACCAAAAAATGGCGGTATCGGGACATCACTAGTCCAGAAGCAAAGGCTGAACCATGTTTGCCTAGCAAGAGGAGCATTAACTGTCACTTAGCCGTAAGAATGTGAAACCACGCGAGTATACACAGAACGTGGACGTTTTCGGCCTCCACCACTGACCCGCGTGGATCTGCACACAATCAAACTTCGTTCAAACGTGGCGCGAAGCAGACGACAAGTTTAAAATGACTAAATAGATCATTTAAGAAATTACCCTCGTTTTTTAGATATTTTAAAAAACCTTCACCTAAAATGAATATCTAAAAGATTTTTTTTCGAATTTTAGGATGATTTAAACACTTGAGAAAAAAAATGTACAGTAAAATATATAGTTCAATAAATGTTAAAAGCTTCAAAACAAAATATAGATTTATATATTTTTTAGTATTGTAAATAAACTATTTTAAATAAAAAATTACGCCTAAAATACTTTATATTAAAATGTTATAAATATAAAAAATATAAATTGTATTTAAATTTACACATAAAATTACACAATAAGATTTTTTTGATAGAAAGCAACATGAAAAAAAATTAAATTCCAATAAAATATTTTTTAAAGTTTTTGAAATATGTAACATTTTTTATGAAATGACGTTTTCGAATTCCAAGTGCGAATAAAAGGTTTCATTGTTTAAAAAGAAATCATGCCTAAATTTGGATACGAAATTGCATCATGAGATTTCTCTGCTGTGAAGTAAAGTTGAAGACTATTTCGTTCGAATGAAGTGCTTCGAAACAAATTTTTTAATATATATTTTATTATATTTTGCCAATATATTAGTGTAAATAAAGGGTTAAAATATTTAATAAATATTATAACGGGTGACCTCCGCTGAAACGTCAAAAAATATAAAATCTTGAACAATGCGGACCCGAGGATTCGGGATTACCCTCGGTGTCACCGGCGTTACTAAGGCGGCTAATATAATGAGCGCCTGGCGTCTCCCGACGCCATATTTATAAATCGATGACCCTGAAAATAAGAACTTAGCATGCAAAAAGAAAGAAAGAAAAAAAGCGAAGCCAAGCAGGGGTTACGACTAGGGTGATTATGGATTCGGGAGTCCGAATAAGGTAAAGGTTTTGACGTTAAGGAAGGGATCCTAACCTAAGAATAGGAGCTCTTGCGCAAACAAAATAAAATAAATTGAGCAGTATGAAAAAAAGATAGGCTATAATTTATTCAATTATTGGACAAGGCCCTGGCTCGATATAAATTAAAAAGTGAATATGAATTTGTTGCCAATAATGGCGAACAGACTCCTGGAGAGCCTGAGAGCCACGCGGGTGTCAATGGAAGACAAAAAAAAAATGTTTATAATGGCCCGGAATATAGTCTCAAAGACTTACCGGCCTTCTGGCCGCAACCTCGCGCCTTATCTCCTCCAAATCAAAATCCGTATTGGCGCCCATTGTAAAAAAAATTAAGACTCTTAATAATGTTCCCTCCTTGGCTATTTGCCACTTGGATTGCAACGACAGAATAAAGCTGCGCGCCAAAGGTGTCGCGCAGTTTTATTACATCAGCTGGAAAGGCTAGCGCACGCGCACGAAGCTCAGGTTTGCGCGGGCGACTCGTCTTGTGAGGACGACGGCGCCAGGCAACCAATGAGCTGAAGCGTCTATCGGTCAGCTTGCCCCATTGGCTTAAAACGTAGAGGGGTGCGTTTCAACTACGTAGAGTTTGTACTGCACAACACAGCAGTTACAAACAGACAAAGCTAATATACAGTATATAATATAATTTATGATTGTTCCATCTCGTTAGGCCCCTTTTTAAATATATGAAATCAAATAATTTAAGTTATTATTAAATAAATTAAATTTGAATTAAATATTCCGTAAATTATGAATTGGCGTGCCTTCTGCGCTTTTTTTGCGCGAAGTCAGGAAAAACATACATAATTTTACCGAGTCAACAATTTTAAATAGTTATAGCACAAAATTTTTGCAAATTTAGTAGATATTTTAATACAATTCACCGCTTTTTGGAAAGTATAATAGATTTGCTGATAATCATTACCAAAATGCCAGTAAAATTAATCAAATAAGCAATTTTCTTCAAAATGTTGATTTTAACAGGCATTTCCGTAATATTTAACGACAAAACTATTATTTAAACAAAATTTAATTCGAAGCATTTTATTCAAACGAAATAGTCTTCAACTTTACTTCACAGCAGAGAAATCTCATGATGTAATTTCATATCCCAATTTAGGCATGATTTCTTTTTAAACAATGACACCTTTTATTCGCACTTGGGATTTGAAAACGACATTTCATAAGAAATGTTACATATTTCAAAAACTTTAAAAAAAATTGATTCGAATTTAATGTTTTTTCATGTTGCTTTCTATCAAAAAAATCTTATTGTGTAATTTTGTGTGTAAATTTAAATACAATTTATGTTCTTTATATTTATAAAATTTTAATATAAAGTATTTTAGGCATAATTTTTTATTTGACATAGTTTATTTATAATACTAAAAATAGTATATTATGTGCCTAGGCGCATAATCAGGGTTATTACGCGACGAGCGACAATGCTCGCAGGAAATCGAAGCCAAAGCGTAGTCGAGGCGCAGCCGAGACATAGCTGAGGCAAAGCCGAGACGAAGCCGAGAAAAAGCCGAGACAAAGCCAAGACGAAGCCGAGGAGCGATCAGTCCTGCGAGCATTTTAAGCGATTCTCGTAATCACCCAAATTGTGTGCATTGGCACAGATTCTATTTTTTGTGACTGCAGCGCATATACGAGTTTTTATGCGTACACTTGAATCCAATCTGAAAAGGTTGAAATTGCCGTGATTATCGCCCATCTCACTTGACATTTCGCGAATACATCCGGCCATTTTGATTTTTTCGATCTTGTGTAGTAGTAGAAGTAGCGTATCGTAATAGGCGCATGCGCAGTTCAATTTTTACATTACATTCCATTGCATTACATTTCCATTACATTGCATTGCGCTATTCTCAATTGTAGCGTAAAAACGAGTTTACGCACCGGTGGCACATAAAATATATTAATCTATATTTTGTTTCGAAGCTTTTAACACTTATTAAACTATACATTTTACTGAAATTTTTTTCCTTAAGTGTTTGAATTATCCTATTATTCGAAAAAAATCTTTTAGATATTTATTTCAGGCGAAGGTTTTTCAAAATATCTAAAGAAGGAAGGTAATTTTTCAAATTATCTATTTAGTCATATCAAATATGTCGTCTACTTCGCGCCACGTTTGCACGAAGTCGAGAGAAACATAATTTCTCGATATTAGCTCAACAGCCGGCAGCGTGAAATCGAAGCGTGGAAGTGGGGACACTCCGAGTTTGTTTGTGTGAAGTTCTACACGGGTCAGTAGTGGGGGCCGAAAAGTTCCACGATCTGAAAAAACTTTTGCTCGCCTGTGTCTGCTGGTGGCGAGTTAACCGAGCAAGAAGGAAGAAGAGTTGGAAGAACTGACCGCGGCACAGTGAAATGCAGTAACGCACGATCTGGCCACAGCGATTCCCTGACTAAACCTTAAATTCCCTGAATTTTCCCTGACTTTTCCAGACCACTACGATTTCCCTGACTTTGCCCTGACTTCCCTGACTTCCCTGACTTGTGGCAACCCTGCCAAGGTACCTGATCATGCTTCAGAAAAAATAGGCATTTCTCGGGGTTGATAGAGAGGTCGGCAGTAGCGAGTCGATCTAATGTCTCCTTTAACCATTTGGGGTGATCCTCGAAGGTTTCGCTCACTATTATGACGTCGTCTAAATAGGCGAACGCATAAGGTTCCAATTATGGCCCAACGACTTTATCAATTAAACGTTGGAACGTCGCAGGGGCGTTGGTAATTCCAAAAGGCATGCGAGTAAATTGGAAAAGACCACGTCGTCCAGGTCAATTGTGCTGATGTAGTTAACTTTCTGGAGTTTATCCAGAATGTGCGTCATTGGTGGAAGAAAATAAGCGTCCTTAGTGACTCGGTTTATTTCCCTGAAGTCTATGCACAAACCATAAGTGATATTCGACTTCCTTGCCATAATAACCGGTGAGGACCAAGCACTATTAGACGGCTCAACTAATTTTTGTTTAATTAGCTTGTCCATCAGCTTGTTCATCTCGTCCATCATAGCAGGAGATCGAACATGGTACTTCTGCTTGATAGGCGGATGGTCACCCACATCAATGGTATGTTTGGCAAGGTGGATAGCACCCAGTTCCTTTTTTGAAACCTTTAACTCGCACTTAAGGAAATTCTCTACCAAAGCCATTTGTGTCTTCGTGAATTCCTTAATCGCGGCGCACTACATCGTCGTCTATCCGCGCCAAGTTGGACAATAAGTCTATAGTGGCTGTGCGGTAGATTTCGTCGTCGTAGAACATACGGATAACGTTGGCGTTGCCATCCACAATTAATCTAAATTGTCGAATGGTATCCATGCCCAGAACACATTGGTTCTTAAAATTCGGTACCCCTTTGTATTCTACACATTTCTGGATGACGTCTAGGGTGCTAGGTAGCGCCACTTGCCCTAAAACCGACTCTATGCTACCATTCGGGAATAGAATATCTTTAACTTCAGAGGGTTCAATCTCTTGGTTAAATTCTGTGGCTAATTCTATCCCTTCTTTACCCAGAATGGATTTAGTGGAACCCGAGTCCACTAGCTCGTCGAGTTCTCTGTTGGCGATCTTTAATTTTACGAAAAATCGTGTGCCTTGTTCATAAAATTTTAAGGCTGCGCAATCGTTTTCCGAGAACTTATCGGAGTCGAGATATACGCGTGATTCGCCAGGCGACATACTCGCCCCCTCCTCGCCAGAATACGATAAAGGCGAGAAAGATGGAGAAATAGAGCGCACGCCAGAGACGCTGGTAGCAAGGTCTAATAAAAATAGGCTTGGTCCAGCGCTAACATTTAGCGCTGAGCCCGTTTCGCGTTTCCCGGGGGCTTTTTGAAAGCTTTACACCCCACTGTAGGACAGTCTGGGGTTCTATATCCTGCATGACCACATTTGTAGCAAAAAATTTGCTGTTTCTTAGTACATTGCATTGTACTATGTTCGCGAGATGCAGGTATGCCATAAGAAAGGCAGTTCCGGCATATTAAATTTTGCTCCTCATCTGATTTAATTGGCGGAATGCGCGTCGAATTGTATACATTTGCGCCGCCGTTATTGTGCAACCCATAGGGGTTGAAATTACTATGTATATTGGGGGTTGACATTCCCATGTAGTCGAAACTTTATTGTGCGACAAAAGGTATTACGCGACGTAGGACGAAAGGCGACGATTCGGTCGTTAAATTGCTTGAAATAATTGTGCTCGGGGCCTGTTGCATAACAAGTACGAACCTGGATGCATTTTCAAAATTTGATGCAACGGGCCCTGGGTAGGCTGCGGTGTACGCCTGTGAATACGCTGTATATGAAGCGCCTGCGCAGGTCGTAATTGTCGACGTGGTCGTGACGTCTTCTGAAATTA